>CM068373.1:430804579-431122079 GCA_034769895.1 Magicicada septendecula | reverse complement strand
AGTAAGTTTCACAAGTGAAAGTTTCAATATTCTATATTAGTATTAATATATTATACATCTAAGTATGATCAAAAGTTACAGATATTTAATGAAACGTAAAATTTTTTTGTTCCCAATTACGTGTAGCTTATTTTGTTCAGCTCTTGTTTCGAAACAGATTTTATACGTTTGTAAATAAGTAATATTTTAAAAACGAGAAGAAAAATTAATAGCATTTGGGATAATATAATTAATTTAAAAAAGGCAAAAAGATTGAAATGATTATGATCATCGTCATCTTTACAACACGGCATAGGTAACGTTGTAAACATCGTCATCTTTACAACCTGTTCCGCTTTCAAAGATCCTCCAGCCATCTTTTCCTGGGTCACTCCA
Organism: Magicicada septendecula; assembly: GCA_034769895.1. Lineage (NCBI taxonomy): Eukaryota > Metazoa > Arthropoda > Insecta > Hemiptera > Cicadidae > Magicicada > Magicicada septendecula. The sequence goes on along the minus strand of CM068373.1, from coordinate 431,121,704 downwards.
CACACCTATGTCTATAGGTATTTCCAGACTTGTTTAGCCAGTGTGGAATCTAACACTCTTTTTAAGTGTTCTTCCTACCGTTGTTGGTAATCTTTCAATTTTTCATTCAAGTTAAAAACTTTTAACTTTTTCCTTATGTCCTCATTCTTTACACGGTCGAGTTTAGAACACCTTTTAACTCCTCTCAAGAACGCCATTTCCAAGGCCTGTGTTTTACTGACAGATTGAAATGATCTAGCGCAGTGGTTCCCAAAGTGGGGTTCACGACAATGGTTTAGGGGGTCCGCAGACATTTTTATGAGAAAATATAATATACCGTAATTTTCTCCGATTTTTTATGCTCTAAAATCTAAATCTAAATTTTATAATCTTTAAACAATTAATAAAAGAATCCAGTATTTTTTTGGTTCAAACTAATTGTAATTTTAAATGTAATTTCAAACTAATGGCTTTAATAATGTCATTAAATCATGTCGTGTAGCAGATCTGCTTGTCCGCCGAACTGACTTGACCTCTCTCTTACACTACAAGAAGAAGAATCATTGGCAGAACTTTCAACTGACAGTTCATCAAAATTACAGTTTTCGAAACTGACTTTTGGTTATATGTAACTGACTTTTGGTTATATGTAATGACTGACTGTCCTGAACTCGGAAAAAGAGCTTTGAAGTTTTTAACTGGGTTCTCTACTTCTTGTGTGAAACCGCAGTCTCTCTGCTCACGTACTCAAAGTCAAAGTTAAGAATAAACTTGATGTCGAGAGTTACTTACTATTGAAATTATCAAACATTAAACTCAAAATTAAAGAGCTAGTTGTGCAAAAGCAGCTTCATTGTTGACAGTAAACTATGTTTGATACCATTAATATTATAATTTTGCAAATTAAGAGAATTTTTATTTTAATACATTTTAATTAAAATATCATATTTATTTTATAACATTATTTATGATGGAGTTTCTATCATATTTACTGTTTGTTTTATTTCCAAACCCATACGGGGTCCCTGAATTTTTAAATTTGGGGGGTCCGCGGACTGAAAATTTGGGAACCACTGTTCTAGCGTATAAATAAAAAAGTGAATAAGTATTTAGTATTTTAAAAAGTATGGAGAAAACAAAGCGTTTCAATGTTCAAGCATTTGAGAGTTTGTAGCTAGTTAAAGAAATGAGTGTAGAAATATTGAAATGATTGTAGTAAAGATATTAAATATAAATAACTTTTTCCACTTAGTAATGAACTAAAAATGAGCATAACGTTTTTAACTTCAGTTTATTCCTGCGAACCTTCTTTTGACATTCTGGTAGCCCTGGAAATCATTTATACTTTTGTATGGGTTGTTGTCTAATGCAAATTAAACTTAGTAATTTAATTTACAACAAATATTTATTATGCTGCTGTTTGTTTATGGTACAACTGTTGTGCTGTTTGTTCAGCACCCAACATTGTCTACAATACAACAGCGTACTGCCCCAACTACAGACTTTGAAAACGTCTCCCTAGTTTGTAGGCAGATACGTTGCGTATTTACTCTACGTTGCGTAGATATTTGTATTTACAAAATTTACTGGTCTCGTTGTATCATAATCAGAACAAAATGTCATACCAAAGATGGTTAAATTGCTTAAATAATTTTGTTTATCATAATTTTCGCAAATACTTCCCAAAATTGGAAGAGATATATATAATTGTTATAATCTGTGTGTGTGTGTGTGTGTGTGTGTGTGTGTGTGTGTGTGTGTGTGTGTGTGTGTGTGTGTGTGTGTGTGTGTGTGTGTGTGTGTGTGTGTGTGTGTGTGTGTGTGTGTGTGTGTGTGTGTGTGTGTGTGTGTGTGTGTGTGTGTGTGTGTGTGTGTGTGTGTGTGTGTGTGTGTGTGTGTGTGTGTGTGTGTGTGTGTGTGTGTGTGTGTGTGTGTGTGTGTGTGTGTGTGTGTGTGTGTGTGTGTGTGTGTGTGTGTGTGTGTGTGTGTGTGTGTGTGTGTGTGTGTGTGTGTGTGTGTGTGTGTGTGTGTGTGTGTGTGTGTGTTAATTAAGTATGTATTGTTAAGCAAAAAGTAAACTAAACGCAAAAATAAGATTAGGAATAAATTTACTTTATCTACTGTAAACCGTAACGTAAGTTCATTATCGCACTGGTTTTGTTATCCCACTCGTTTATATTTTAAAATGTATTGAAACATAACACAAAATACAACATAATATTACAATCTGTAGGAAAAATCGGTCATGACCAACACCACTCGGACAAAGCGTAATATAATCTCGAATCAGTTTTACCATATCAATTCCATCAATGTTTCCCACTGTCACGTAAACTTCTCTACCTATTTTAGTTTTAGTGTGTGACAGCATAAAGCGAAAACAATCGCCTTCATCCTTTACATTGCTCAGAAGTAAATATGAAAAAGTTCCTCTCTTCTACACGCCCCTGCTAGTCCCACGATTAAAGCAACTTTCATAAAAAGGAATTGTTTATCTGCAGCTTCATTCAAAAATCTTGCAACATCACATTTCTTCAATATTCTTGACTTTTTTGTTTTATAACCTTCAAAGTTACGTTTCACAAACGCAATAAAATTCGTGTACTTACTGATGTCCACATTCTTCTTAATAGAAAGCATAGTACGTATCTTGGAATAATAAGCCCATAAAGATGAAGGTTTACAAACTTTAGATAACTTACTGAAATATGCTAGAATTACCATTTCATTCCCATTGTTTATAATCTTCTTCTCTGTGCACCATTTTTCATATCTTCCATATGCAATTTCATATTTTGATCTCGACTTCTCTGGTATTAAGTTGGATATGGTTATTAAAGCTTCCTCTTCAATATCTGAAGGCAAACTTTCAGATTCACTCATTTTGAAACAACTTACAAATTATTAATTTGCAGCAAAAACAAACTATTTTTAATCATAACAACGTGGTTGCTATGGGAACGTATACGTCACAATAGATTATTTCAACTGCTACGTAGATAGCTTAAATTTTCTGATTCTCACATTTTTTATTTTTCAGCGGGTGTAGATAAAATATTGTATGACCCACGAGTGATAACGCATTATTAATTGCGTTTAATAATTTGCTACGTGCTACGCACTCGTCGTCTAAACTTTCACACGCGTATATTAATAATGCTGTTATCCCACTTGTATCGTAAATATCTATTACCGCATCTATACCGTTATGATATCAGATATAATTACTTTACTAATTTTTTATAATTTGTGTCCAATCTTAAAAAAACACTATATTATCAGTAACAGTTACTTCAGTCGACTCGCGCCACAAACGGGAATTGCGTTCAACGAGCTGAAACTACCATTAGCGTGACAATGAACCAATGCAAAATCAGCGTACAATAAAGCTGTAGCTTTACGTTTTGTTTGTCCTCATAATGCCATCGTCTATGATGAGAGCAGACGTCTATGATGAAAAGCCGTGTCGTACGGGTCTATTACAGTTAAAGTAAATTAACTTAAATGAAATTGTAATATAAATTAATTGCGTCACAAAATGTAAAAAAAATTAGGTAATTAGTATGCGTTTTGCTACAAAAATTATTTCTAATGTTATGTTCTAGTTTTGTAAAAGCTGCGGACTCCTACAAACAACGTGTATTCTAACGGATTTCTAGCTAATTAGTGCGTGAAATAAATAAATTTACTGAAACAGTCTCAAACTACGCACATAGTTTATGCCTGTAACCGTACACACTCGAGTCAAGACTTCAATCGGAACAAACCGTTCTTCACCAGTCATAATAACAACTCTTAACAGTCCACCATGTTATCTAATTTTTCATTTCCAATAATTCTAATTTTGTTAGCAATTTTTGCAATAAACAGTGTTTATTGTTTTAATACAAAAACAATATATTGTTACGATGGTCTAACTGATCGTCCTAGGGTACAGTGGAAAACAAAATACAATACAATAATTAATTCACTAATCACCAGCTTTAATTATCAAAATTAAACAGTCTATAATCAACAAGGTAGTCTCTTACAACAAATCAAATAAAAATTGTTCACACGAAATAAAAATGGCAACTAATATAAAACACAATTGTAACACATAACACTCCGCCACAGTATTACGAACCGCACTCCGACAAATCGCAACTCAAACTAAACTGAACGTCGCTGAGTACTTGTATTTATACCCCGCCGAAAATTTAGGAACATCCATACAACGCGTTAACACTACACTAGGACGTAATTGATTGCGGCCTTGACACACTGCGCGCGACTGGCGACGTCTAGAAAAGTCTCGCGAGCGCATGTTGAAATCACGTACGCACACATCACTACAGCCGGGATCCTCTGGAACATTCGAGAAAAACACAGATTGTTCTGTATTGTCGTAACAATATATCGAACACAGTACACGATTTAACGTCTCGCTAGGCAAGAAAAGGTAATGCAAGCAAAACCTTGATGACAACAGCTGGTCTATTCTGACACTTCGTAAGGATTACAAACGAGAGACAACAAATATCTGAAACGCGAGTCCGGTGGGAGAATGTGGAAGAGAAAGACAAAGAGAAGAGAAGCATAGAGTAACCAAAACAACTACAGTCGAGGAAAACCGAAACTCAGGAATGAATTGACACCGAATCACAAAAATTAATAGAGACTAAACATCGAGCAGAATGTCGAATTAATATTTCTTAGAAGTTTTAAGTTATTTATAAAGTATTCAAACAGAGGCACAAGCAAAGAGACAGAGGAAACAAGAACGACTAAGTATCGAATTGCATAAGACAATTTTCAAAGGTCTGAGTTCAGTCGATTGGACAAATTTTGTGAAACGAACTGTAAAAAAAAACAGCAAAAATGTGGTGGCGAGATTAAAAGAGAAAGTCTTTCTATAACATTTAAATTTTTTACAAAATGTTCTGTAAACTATTGACTTTTTATTTCCATGTTCCATAAGGAAATGGAAGTATGGTGATGGAAAAAAAAATCGTGTTCGTGATAAGGGCTGATTCTGATTGCACTACCCTCAAAACATGAAGAAAAGTCATTTTCCGAAAAGTGTCTGTGTGTCCGTGTAGAATTTTTTTATGGCGAACGATAACTGCCGCAAATTCAAACAAAATCAAATAATGTTTTGCATATGTGCTTGAGTTCTAGAGGACTCAAGACCTATTGATTTTGGTGAAGATCGGTAAAGGGGAAGGGCTAGTTTACCAGAAACGTTTTATGTTTCAACAAGAGTAAAGTACTGAATTTTGACAAATAAAGTAGCGTGAAAAGAAGATCATAATAATCCACTGTATAAACGTAAACGAAATATCTATAAATGAGAAGGTTAATTGAAGGGGAAGGGGGGTAATTTTCTATAAATGAATATGATAGTTGAAGAGGGAGGGGATAATTTTTTATGTGTACTACGTTATCGGCAACAAAGAAGTAGTTTCTTGCTAAAATTCCTTCCCGGGCTGTTTGGCCGTGGTCTAATGTTTTCTGCAAAACCAGACGTTTCGGCAGTGCCATCGACTACCATCATCAGTGAAAAACGAGTGCGCTAGCGTGAGGTGGTATACGTTAGTGACCACAGTACTGTGGTTAAGGCTGAAGAAAGAAGTAGTTTCTATGGAAATATTTCATTTTGAAAATAATTTTTAAATGTAAATCTTAGAACATGGAAGTCATGTATGCTTTCCATAAGGATATTTTTCCTTTGTACTCTAAACGTAAACTGATACTTATGATTTTTTTTATAATCTATTGTTACTACGTTTGTTACAATGAACTGTACTGTCACACTCGTGCTGTCTAGTTAATTGTACGCATTAATTTTATGATCACTTAGGCATTGGTTTACTAATAACACTTGGACACTCTGAATAAGCTTCTTAAACGTAGCATATAGTAAAACAGTAACCATACAGGAAGTATATAGGGCACTGTCCCAATATCCGTATCAATAGTTATGATCATTAGCATCGACATACCGTAATATCACATATACTTGTAGTTACTAAATATAAATCGTCAAAATTGATTTTTGTACGTTATAAAATATTTTGTTGACGATTGCAATCGTGTGCATTGTTAAATTTTTTACGAAAAATGTTTCTAGCAATAATATAACTCCGACGTGTGCCTCTGACCCCAAAAGATGGAATTGTTAGGTTAAAATACAAACTAAAATTACACATGGAAACCGATATGGCTATAAAATAATATAGGGTTTTCGTGTAAACCACGTAAAAAACCAACTCAGAGTATTATTTAATATTAACTTTTTTACATGTCTCCTTTTTTGTACCTGAACTTGTTTTCCACTAATACACGGCTTTTGTTTCGCACAAGATTTGCTTCCAGAAAGTTTTTGAGATTTTACTGAACAACACAAAAGAATACCTAACAAAGAACAAACTTGTTTTCATTTGTTTATTAAGTTGTTTTAATCCTACCGTTCATAATACTTGTATTTTTTCATTTTACATTTTCTCTTGTTGTTCTTGTTAAACATACGTTATGTTTTTTGTTTTTAATGTTTCTCTCTTTCAACCATTGCGCAGACACATTAAACGTAATATATTCCCTAACCATGGCTTTTATTTCTCTAAACAGTATGCTAAAAATCAAAAACCATCATTATCTAACCTCACAAATGATAAGGACACGTTTTTTTGCTTTACATCAAGAAATAGAACAATTTACAACCAGTACACTTCTCCTTCACATCGTAGAATATCGGTACAATCGCATATTCAAAACGTCACAAATGTAGTGCGGATACGGATGTTGGGACAGTTCCGTATATAGTAAAATGATTATTGAGAGGCTCCTCACTCACTATGACAGATTCCATACTGTTAGAGGGACAAGCTCGTTTTACGAAATACAAATCCTCCATTGACGATGTAGGCCTATTTGTGTTAAAGCAGTTAATCCAGAAAAGGATAAAATTTAATTTGAGAGAACTCACTTAGCCTTTGTAGACTATAAAAACAGTTTTAAGTGTTTTTTTTTAAGTAAACAAATCTAAGCTCTATTTAAGCTCGGGGTAAAACGAGAGTATACCAAACACTTAGTAAATGTTATTGAAAGTCTCTACCGCACCATAAAAATTGTTGTAGATACTGTAAAGGGTGCAATAAAGAGTGCAATATCTGAGATTGTAATAAATCAGGGCGTAGCACAAGGGTGTAGTACATGACCAACATTATTTAATACATATATTGACGACCACATTCGCAATGTCATTGTTCTAGCTTAATTAGAACACAAGTTGTGAACAAATCAATGTTGTTGCGCAAGTCAAAAATTTGATTTTTTTTTTTACATTTTTGAGCACCCATTACTCAGTAACCTTTCGTCAGAAAAATGTGAAAAAATTGATTTGTGTTACTATTTATGAATACTACATGCATACTTAATTTCAATTAAATCCAAGAGGGTAAGGTTGAAAATCATACTTTCATTTGTTGATTTGACATGGAATGACCCAATATATATATATAAAATTGTGTTCACAGTAAGACATCACATCATCATAAACAGAACAAACCTTGTGGGATAGTAACTGCACACTTTTAAGTATATTCAGCACAAGACAGGCAAGTTCACTTTCATTAAAAACAGGAGATCCTTTGGCAACCAGACACCATTTTAACTGTGGTATATTTTGTAAAAACCGCAATTCACTAATCCCAGCTGCCCAGCACTTGGTACGAGCTGTTATTGTACCTTTCTTAAATAGTTCTGCCATCTGTCACCAAAATAAATACATAATGTGTTACATAATACAATGTAGACATATAATGGGTGTATATAAAATGACAATGTATTTTAACAATGTAACAAAATGTGACATTGTTAAAATACATTGTCATTTTGTTACCAACTGAGTTTATAAATGCCTACAGTTTAAAGAATTTGCAACTTACCTATTACACTAAATTACATAACATATATTATAATTTATAAGGGTACTCTGAAAAGTTCTCAGCCTGACACAGTGATAGCATCAGGAGTATCAAATGATCATGGTGGTCACAAATTTAATCCATCATATGACATACCATAACATATGAAACAGCTATACTAGTTTGATTGATGTGTTCAAATAAAGTAAAGTATGCATTTGTCTCAGTAATGAGCTCAAAATTTGAAATGAATTTTTCCCACCAACCCATTTCATCACATTTGGAAATAGACAAAAGTCACTAGGGGCTACATCTGGTGGCGAATACTATGAATGTGGCAGTAATTTGTAGCATAATTCATGAGCCACTGTGACGTGTGAGTGGGTGTACTTTCTTGATAGAAAAGCACTTTTTTCTTTGTTAGTTGACGGTGTGTTCCTTTATAGCCTCATTCAATTCCTCTGACAATTTTGCACAGTACTCTCCATTTATGGTTTCATGTTTTTTTTCCTCTCTCGACGTTTTTGTATATTGTGTTGTTTCTGTTATATTCATTCATAATTTAGGATGGAATTCTTAGACAGTTTGTCAAGGTGTGCTGCTTACTTGTCTTGAGTAGGTTTACTTCTGTTTTTATTAACATATAAATTAATATCTGACAGGGGCATTTGACCATCATGTACAGTGGCGGCAATTAGGTCGCCCCCCCCCCACTTTGTGGGGAAAAAATTAAATTTTTATTCCATTTTAGCCGCCTAAAACTCGGAATTATGTGGAAGTCTACGCCAGGTGAAAACAAGGACACTTAACTTTGTTTTAAAACAGAAAGACTAAACATATGACTATGAGAAGCTTATTTTAAATTGTATATTTTACTTTATATAATGTAATCAATTGTATTGCTTTGAACACCTAATTAAATAATATTATTTAGCACAAGCAATCTAACACAGTATTTTTTATTATTCCTTACATATTTTGTAGTGTAATGGGGCTATTTTAGTGTTATTTTATAAAACAGGGCCTAGAGTAAACTCACTGGTTGGACTTTGGCAAATTATCACTTTTTGGTGTTTATTTTAAACAAACTATACTTTTGAATGAAATTATTACTGATCATTTGTGAATTCTCAAAATACTTCTATTTAATTGTAATACATGTGTAATTGTTCCTTTGGTGAAAGTTATATTGTATAGTATTAATCAAAATCTCAAAAAAACCATTATTACCGCAGTTAAGTTGGTAAACTGTCAACCTTTACTTCTCTGTCCAAATTCGCTCAGAGAGCATAAAAAACTTACCATTTTGAGCTATTTTTTTTTATTTTGTTGTCTACCCCCCCTAAACCCCCAGACATTTTGTTGTCTATACATGTTTTTGCCCCCCCCCACTTCTAATTCCCAATCGCCGCCACTGATCATGTAGATGCACACAAACAATACATCTAATGGTATGAGCTACACTAATTATTCTTAATAATTTATTGTTCATTTAGTAATACTCATTCATTAAGTTAACAGATTTTACCAATCACATTGATTTAGTGTTTCAAACTTCTGTAAACACTACTTTTGAACAAATGAGTTAATTATGTCTATTAATTATTTAGAAGAATATTGTTTTGTACGTTTTTAAATACTACATTGAATAAACAATGGATTCATTTATAAACTGGAACATTCATCTGTATGAATCTGTTGACTGAAGTTTAGTAGTGCAACAATGATAATACAGTTATAACCTATTTCTGTAATTTGTACACTACATTATATATATTACATATATTGTATCACACACACACACACACACACACACACACACATTTGTTATAATTGATGGAATTAATGATACGAATGACTATACTAATATTTTAATTTCACTTTGTCTTTTAGGAAAATAGAGAGAATACACATTGTGTATCAAAATCGGACCTGCAGGAAGAAATCCTCTGTACAGACTGGGTCAGTTTTTAGCCACATACACGTTACTATACATAAAGTTTTATTTGTTTTTGTTGGCTGGATATTAAGATATTCAAAATCAACCATTGTGCGGGAAAGTAACTTGCATTCACAAACAAAATTTATTAATATTTTTTGTGAGCTACTGTGTGTTTGGTTGCAAGAAAATAGTACACAGTAGGGAGGAACAAGCAAGATGGTAGAAATCAATGAAAGTGCGTTTAGTCGGAGAAAATATAACAGAGGAAGGATAACAAAAACAAGTGGGTTGTGGGGGAATAGAAAGAGAATCAAAGAAATATGTTTTTCTATTTCTTACACCCACAACTACTCTGTATCTTACAGGCTAACACAATTAACTTATTTGTCTATTCATCATTTGATTATGATTCTGGTTTGTCACATGTGGTTACTATTCTTTTTCCTTAATATTATAAGTTGTTTATTTTAATATTCTCATCACTTCACTGTTTATTGTTATCACTCCCTACCTATCTCTCACTCTTGGTTTCAATGATATTTTAGATATACATTTATAATTATTCTTTAACATTTTGTGCCTTACTTTCTTATTATATTAAGGTTCTTAACAACATACTTTATTTAATAATAATCGTCTTACTTATTTTTTATGGTTAGTGTACTTTCTTTATTATTGTTTTATTCATGGTTACTTTTATATTTTCTTTACTCATTTGTGTCTCTTATCATTGATTTGTCTTCTTAATTTCTGTGAATCTTTTCTCATCTTATTGTCTTTATCTGCCCAATCTCTGGGGTTGGGTCAAAGTCATTTGTTTATCAGTCTAGTCTATTCTTTTAATTATTTTTCTTGTTTACAATTCTTCTTTCTTCTTTCTTAACTCCATTTTATATTTTTTCCTTATTATTTATTAAATTATTTTACCTGTTATCATTTCTCTAATACTTATGGATACCCTATATGATCAGATTTCTGCAACGTTATAATATCAGCCAGTAGGCCAGAGAGGGGTGAGCCCATAGTTCCGGTGCTGCTAAGTAGCACTTGTTTACTTACTTGTTACTATGGTAATTAAATTCTGGTCTCCATGGTGTTGTTGACATCTTTATAGGCGTCATCAAAAGGGCATAATTAAAAAGGCCTAAATCGTGCGAACGGGGCAGAATAGCAAATTCCAAGTTAGACAGTGATTTTATCCTTTTGCCAAAGGTTACCTGAGCAAACTTTTGTGTCAATCGGTGTAACGGTGTGGATTTGTATTCAATATAAAGAAACAAATCCTCAGACTTTGAGTTTTATATATGTAGACAAACAGTTAATGTAATAAAGAATTTTAATTATTTTCTGCCTTCTTCGGATTTATTGTTGTTTATCCGCGAAATTAGAGTATCGAGATCCGCTATATTACCTTTAATTATTAGTTTGTAAAGATATATAATAACAACAACTTGAGACTACAGTGTGATTATTCCAAAGAATTTACGTGCAGCACATATTTTAATATTACACGTGGGCACGCATTTTTCAATATACTGTAATTAAAACTCGAATTTTGCGTGTTGTGCCGTTTTTTTTTTCGTTGATAAGCGGCAATTTCCGTAGAAGACAAAATTAATCACGAGTGTCATGTTTTTGTTGCTCCACCAGCCCGGCGGCGGTTTTTCTTTCAGTATTCTGTCACTCCTCCCTCGGGTGCGGCGAACAATTCATTGCACAGTATAATTAATTAATCTTTTTTTTCTATAACAAGCTAACGATCGCAGAGCTCTGTTACGCGAGTTTTAGCTTTGTTTTCTTCTCGCACACTTGCTTTGTTGCAGACGTAAAATGAAAACAGATAAAAAATGTAAAATAACAGAAATTTTTGCCTCGGAAAGTCTTTTTTTGGAATTCTTTTCCTCCTCCGTTTATGAATTAGGCGAATTAAATTGTTTCTGTTTTCTCAACGTCTAGTTGTATTTTACGTGATTCCATTGTCCTTAGGATACGTTATGCAAAACTCTTCATGGGTAGTTTGCTTTCATACGTTCTGTAAACATTGTGGGTAGTACGATCGTTGACTGCACAAATATTCGCGGTCTGTATGAGGCCCTCATTTTCAAGACGATCTCGTACGCATCGCGTGACACATGGATAAGTCTCTATAACGCCATCTGAATTGGCTAAAGTAAGCCTCCACTTGTCGTGAACCTGGTTTCTAAGCAACTTTGGCTGGTTTCTTATACAGCCATTACTGTATAAAGTTTTAAGAGCGATTTTCTTAGCATTTCCTTAGCCAGGTGCTCCTAATAGTCACATAAGCTAAATGGATTTTTGACAGTTTTATATCTATTCCACCAGACATTTACATAGGTAACTAGGACGTTACCTGGACCAGACATTTACAGAAAAGTAAAATATGAAAACAGACAAGAATAAAAATAACAAGAAGGATGAGGAGGAGGGAAGTAGGGGAGGAGGGGAGGAGGGGAACGATGAGTGGAGGGGGTGGGGGAGCAGCAGGAAGAAGAAGAAGAAGGAGAAGAAGGAGAAGAAGGAGGAGGAGAAGGAGGAGGAGGAGGAGGAGGAGGAGGAGGAGGAGGAGGAGGAGGAGGAGGAGGAGGAGGAGGAGGAGGAGGAGGAGGAGGAGGAGGAGGAGGAGGAGGAGAGAAGAAGAAGAAGAAGAAGAAGAAGAAGAAGAAGAAGAAGAAGAAGAAGAAGAAGAAGAAGAAGAAGAAGAAGAAGAAGAAGAAGAAGAAGAAGAAGAAGAAGAAGAAGAAGAAGAAGTTAATGACGATTAATTATATGCCAAATGGAGAAGGAAATTGTAAAAAGTAGGTGAGGAATAGACACAACAGCTTAGAGCGACTGCCAATTTGCATTAGAGACTAATACAACACGGTACTTCTTTACACAGTATTTCATTATTAAAGGAATACACAACGTCTGTCTCTCTCTGTCCTCTCTCTCTCTCTCTCTCTCTCTCTCTCTCTCTCTCTCTCTCTCTCTCTCTCTCACTCTCTCACACACACAAATACATGATAGGATAAACTGAAAATAGTAATTCCAGGTTTGATTACAGTTCTTGACGGAAAACAAACATTAATCAAGTTTCTTTAACATTCATTTTGTTCGTAGCAGATTGTTTACAGGCGTTTTCCAAGTTTACTCTGGCAGAAAGCTGTCAGGTTGCAACAAACAGTTGTTTTTCATTCAAACATGATGAACGAGTGGAAGAAAACCCATCAGTAATTTATTCTATATCCCGGCGTCTAGATACGAGCCATTCGATTCCCACACATTATTTTTACTTACATAAGCGCATCAACTACTACGTCAACATCTTAACTTTCAAGTTGAAAGCAAATAAATTTGATTCATCAGAGTTTCGCATAATTAAGTGGAAAAAACATGTCTGTGCCACATGTAAGCTTGTCTCATTAGTTCTGTGGGCTAGTCGAAAGCATAGCTGCAACAACCTGAAAACACCATTTGGAAATGTTGTTCCCTCTTCTCTACTTTCCGATTTAAAATACAGAATACAGAATACAAAAGCCAAGCTAATATCAAAATAAATAGAGTAATAAATTGACAAAGCGGCTACAGTAACAAGAGACAGTATCTCGAGACCTTCTACACGTTGTTTTTTCTACGTGAGCTACAACAGCTTTTTCTTGTCACTTTTATTAAAGTACCAGCTGTTACCCGCGGCTTCGCAAGCAAATATATAATCTTTAATAAGTATTTTAACATAATTTTATTGTCTATGTCTATACGGCGTTCTGTCAGCTCGTATAACAATTTTGTGCTCATTAGTCAAATTCTCTCCAAAGCTGTTTTCAACACTTGTACTGTTTTAACTTGTACTAAATTATTATGTTGGTGCAACAGCCTTTGGAGGTTTAAAAGTACCCGTTTATAAAGACTTTGGAGATATTTATAAAGTACCTGTTAAATCAAAAACGCTAAATTGTTTATTTTAAGTGTTACTGTGTGTAGAAGCATTGTACAACACATTAAACGTCAAGATTTCCTCAACCATGGCTTTTATTTATTTCAGTAGTAAACTAAAAACCAAAAACCATTGTCGCCTGAATAGCTTTTGTTTATTTACTTGTTACTATGGTAATTAATTCTGTTCCCCATAGTGTTCTTGACATCTTTATACGCGTCAACGAAAAGGCATAATTAAAGAAGCCTAAATCTTGCGAACGGGGCAAAATATCAAATTCCAAGTTAGACAGTCTTTTTCGCCTTGTGTCAAAGGTTACCTTTCCAAAATTTAGTGCCCATTGATGTAACGGTGTGGATTTGTATTCAGACCCATAAATCCTGAGACTTTGAATTCTATATATATATATAGAGTTTAATATAATATTAAAATTAAGAATGTAAATAATATTAATTAAAATAAATTTTCTGCTGTAGAAAACACGTGACAAATACACCAACTTACACTGAGCGTAGCAGATGTTTTATTCTTTGTTTCTTCACGTTTTTGTGCACTATTTCTCTTTCTATCAGAACTGTAGTTGGTCCTGTAAAACTTACTGCCAGAGCTATGACGCATACACCGCTCAACATGACTGTCTCACAAGTGTAACAATTTTTCAAACATCCCTGCTTTTGTTTCTAGAACTTTCATAACTTATGTTTTGCGTTTGTTAACTTTTAAGACAAATTCCTCACCTAATAATTTTGTCATGCCAATCGATACTTTTTACAACTCTCCCTTGTTTTCTAGAAGTAGAACTTTGCATACATTTATCTGAATTATTTTCACTAGTTAAACGGGCGAAGCGAGTTCTTAGATTTAAATCGACTGATTGACATTTGTCTGTCTATCTATCTGGGGTATGTATCACGATAACTTTTGACGTACGTCACGTAACTTATCTCACGATAACGATAACATTAACAGATTTTTGTAAAACTTGGCATTCTTAGCCATACATGCAACCTACACAGTTGTATTATTTTTGAGAATGATCCCCTTACAAATGAGGTGGCAGGGAGTAAAAATGTGAGGGGTTTAAAATTTTGAAAAAATTGAAACATTTCCGTATTGTATATAAATTTAAATTGTCTGTGTCTGTCTCTGTCTGCCTGTCTCTCCCTCTCTCTCTCTCTCTCTCTCTCTCTCGCTATATGTATATATATATATATAGTAACAACACCAAAATTCTAAAAGTAATAAGTACATCTTATCAAATAATTATTGTAAGAGATTTTGGAAAAGAAAGAAAAAAGAATAATGATGTTCAAACTAAATAAATAACACCAAAATTCTAAAAGTAATAAGTACATCTTACCAAATAATTATGGAAAGAGATTTTGGAAAAGAAAGAAAAAAGAATAATGATGTTCAAACTAAATAAATAACACCAAAATTCTAAAAGTAATAAGTACATCTTATCAAATAATTATGGAAAGAGATTTTGGAAAAGAAAGAAAAAAGGATAATGATGTTCAAACTAAATAAATAATACCAACATTCTAAAAGAAATAAGCACATCTTATTTAAATCAAGCATAAATAATACATTTAGTAGTATAATAATAATAATGGGGCGCAATATTAATGACAATAGGCCTAAGAGAAATTTAATAAACTAATTAGAAAATGAACTTGATGAAGAAGAGTTGCAGTATAAAAACAGATAGAATAATAGAAGGATAATTAAAACTACTATATTACAAGAGGTATTCAATAACAAAGGTGAATGACATTAAGGCTAATAAATCATTGAACTGTGAAGTGAAGTTATATAAAAGAGAAAGAAATCTACTTAAGAAAAATACCAACAATAATATTGAATATAATATAAATAAATGGAGTTATTGGAAGGCAAGGTAGAATAAGAAAAAATATTCAGAAGATAAAAGATTCCAATGGTGTGTATAATGATATAAGATTTATAATTATTTTATTTATAGAGTGTAGAAAGCTAAGGCGTCACTCTAGAATTATTTTATGGGCAGCAGCCAAAGTGCACTGTACCAGGTACGTGAATGTTCGGATGAGCAATTGGACGTAAAAGGGCCACTCAACGCCGATATTCATCCATAATACCATATTAATATAGGGGGAATCATTTAACATTAGTATGGAATCAATTTTAATAAAAGAATGGAATATATAAATAAAATATACAATGAACCAAGAGAAAGCTCAAGAATTACAATTCGTTAAAGCCACCAATACAAATAAATAAACTCCAGAGATAAAGAAGAAAATAATTGGTATTGATAAGAAAGGTAGGTTTCAATTTGCCTATAATAATGAAGAATTTGTTTAATAAATATCAATCTTATCACCAAGCAATACTAATACCATAATATCATACACCTCAACTATTGAAGACATCAGCAAGCAATAACAACAATTTATCTAAACAAATCAAAATCAAAATAATTTGAAAGAAGAAAAAGTAATAAATAAAAGTTTGAACCTAATTAAAAACCAAAAGTCCTATAACAGACATTACTATAACAACTTACTATACTATATAGACAGTACCCAGTTATATTTGGAGTAGTCCATAAACAAATAACTAATGATGATAAATTTAATAAGTAATGAATAAATCAAATAGAACGGCACATAAAGTACAATACAGATTTAGACATAAATGTAAAATGTAATTAAGATGTGATACAAATGTAATATAAGACAAGTGTGATTACTTGGTAAGAGGATGTGAGATACGTTGGTATTCAAGTAAAAATAACTGTGAGTGGGTAGTAATTATAAACAATTATTTAAAGAAATGAATTACTAATCCATAGTAGCGGATGATACAGACATTAACATTTAGTTTTTTCTTTATTAGTGTTTGTGTTATATAAGTTTAATAGGTATTGATCACACA
Organism: Magicicada septendecula; assembly: GCA_034769895.1. Classification (NCBI taxonomy): domain Eukaryota; kingdom Metazoa; phylum Arthropoda; class Insecta; order Hemiptera; family Cicadidae; genus Magicicada; species Magicicada septendecula. The sequence goes on along the minus strand of CM068373.1, from coordinate 431,105,023 downwards.
GACAATGGTTTAAAAGTGTGCATTCAGTTAAGCCCTAAAGGGAATTATAGTAATTTGAATATAATTGTTAATTAATGGTTTGTGTCAGATATTTTGTTTTCATAACAATAGTTAAACTCACCCTATCTCTACTTCATTATCTCTAATTGAGTGCACTCCCATTACCTGTTTCAAAGTTCAATTCACATTGTAATCAGCAATCATAATTAGAGCGTTTTTCTTTCCTGTAGTGTACGGTATATCGTGCAGTTCATTTCTTTTTCGTTTATACACGCATACCGCAAGAATAGAAAGACTATTCACCGCTATTGTTATTTTACTTTGTGCTTATTTCATGTGTTTATTTTATGTGTTTAACGTTTGTTGGATTATTATTGTTAAGTTTAGGACTGCCTAGAAAATCACCAAAGTATTGCTTACAACAGGACATTTACAACGCACAAGGACAAGGGGGTCAGTAAACGCTTAATTTTTATGCATTGTTGATTACATGGGAATAAAGCCTTTTAACTATTTAGTTTGACAATATACAGTCCACTGCAAATCTAAAAGAACCCCACATTTTTGGTCCGTCCAGCCCGGATAGCATCTTTCATTCAGAATCCAGCACGTTGGAAAGCAAGATTTTTATTAATTATTACGCTCTTTATTATTATGTTTATTGAATTATTGTAACGCTCAAATAAAAAAAATAAAAAATTATTTACTACTGGCAAGTATTGCCAATACTCAGTGCTCTTTTCATTTTGTTATGATTTTTTCATGTTTTTTCACGCAAGCATAGTTTTATTGATTCATTGTGCAGCGTGTTGTCATTTCATGTTTTATCTAGCAAGCATAGTTCTGAAGTGTAGTGTGTTTCTTCAAAACCGACCTCTGTATTAGTTTCTAAAATACAGTAGCCATATTCCTTTATTACCATATTACCATTATTACTGTCATCTACGCTATTGGTATTTTAGAGTGATAAAAAAAATAAATTAAAATTATTTGGACTGGAAATTACTGAATAGTGGAAGAACATTGTGAATTACAACTTTTACTTAGAACTCTTTTGTTATTTACATCTGAATCTGTTTTTTAAAGCGAGTGTATTAATAAATTACCAAAATGAGATTTTCTTCTTTTGTGAAGCAAAGTGAACTGATTGAGAGTAGGCTTCATAATATTAACAAGCAAATTGTTGCTCTTGAGGTTATTGGTATAGGTAATTTAACTGAACAGCAAACACGAAAAGTTAGTTTGCTTAGTTCCACCGCAGAAAATAAATATGCTGAATTTGAAAGGCTTATAAATAAACTATTTAGTACAACACCTTTACCAGAAGATCTGGATAATGAACAGATTTCAAGATTACAAGATTCTATATCAGACTTAAATATAGCTATACAAAGTTCGTGTGCTCCTCTTCTACCATCGGTACCGCAGGAAACCTTGGATCAGTCTCACACTGGTGCATCACAACTAGTTGCGCCTACTCCCACCGTAAATTTACCTCGCTTAAACTTGGGAACATTTTCTGGACAACCTGAGAAATGGGTAGCCTTTCACAGTCTGTTTGAAAATGCAGTGCATAAAAATGAAACCATTTCTAATGTGGAGAAATTTACATACTTGCTTTCTTGTTTGACTGATGAGCCACTAAATTTAATTAAATCGTTGCCTGTCACTAATACAAACTATGCCATAGCCTGGCAAACTTTGGTAAAAAGATATCAAAATTCTAGATTGTTGATAACACTTCATGTAAACAATATATTTGAGTTACCACAATTGCATAATCCTTCAGTTAAACAAATGAGGAATTTCCTGTCGACCTACAATGAAAATTATCAAGCGCTCAAAGCACTAGGACATGATATTGCTAGCGAAAGTTTGTTGTTGACCTCATATATTTTGCGTAGATTTGACACGGAATTCAGGACCAAACTTGAACGTTCTCGAGATAATTTACAAAATGTTCCTACCATTACAGAAGTAATTACATTCTTAGAAAATGAATGTTCTTGCAAGGAAGCAGCGGGTTTAACTAATATCATCTCAAAAAATGAACCTTCTCTTCAAACCTCTCAAAAAATCAGTGGTTTTAAAATGAATACAAACCAATTTAAACCGCACAAAATAGCGATGGTCACTACTCACACTCAGCATTGTATCTTCTGTTCATCAAATTCACACAACACATATAGATGTGCAGATTTTTCCGCACTTACTGTACAAGACAGACAAGCTTTTGTTAAAAATAAGAACTTGTGTCAAAATTGTTTTGGAACACATAAGTTAGTCACCTGTAAGTCCGTCCACACATGCAATGTATGTCATAGGCGTCACCATAGCCTACTACATTTTTTTGTTCAGAACCGCTCCGCACAACCGCAACAAAAATTGACTCAGTCAAATAGACCTACCTTGTGCCCTTCTGTTGAAACGACGATGCATAAGCAAAACCACTCTGCAGAGTGTCACCAGGATACTACCTTGATAGGTGTTTCTTGCAATCAGAATAACACTGTGTTACTCGCAACCGCTTTGGTGCATATCACATCTGCCAATGGAAATGCAGCAGTTGTACGAGCTGTGCTTGATAATGCATCCCAAACAACAATTATTTCAGAAAGTTGTGCAAAAACTTTGTGTTTGTACCGCTCTCAAACAGATGTTCCAGAACTTAGTGGCATCTCTACCGCCCCAGTGAAAACGAAGGGACTTACCTTTGTGACATTGTCTTCGCTCAGTGGGAATATTTTAGTAAAATCTCACCCAGTCATGATTCTTAATAAAATATCATGCAATCTGCCTCGTGTGCAGCTCCCACCAGAAATTAAAGAGCGACTCAAAGGTTATATGCTAGCGGATCCAACTTTTGATGTTCCGGGTCCAGTTGACCTTCTGATTGGAGCAGATTTATTTGCATTGACTCTTAATGGTACCTTTATCAATCTCGGCAAGAATATGCCATACGCTGTCAATACAATCTTTGGCTATGTTGTGCTTGGTCCGACACCTGTTTCACTTAAGTCTAAGCCTTACTCAGGCTTAGTGACTCTTTTATCGACGAATGATTGTGATCTGCACGCAACATTGCAACGTTTTTGGTCCATAGAGGAACCACCTCACACTACAAAACTCGCTCCACAAGATGAAAAATGTGAAGCTCACTTCGTCTCTACTCATAAGAGAGATGCCTCCGGCAGATATGTTTGTCACTTGCCTTTCAGCGGAAACCCTGCTCAACTAGGTGACTCTACAACTTTGGCAAAATGCCTGTTTAATACACTTGAACGCAAATTTGAATTCAACCTGAGTTTAAACAAAAGTATGTCAATTTTATGAATGACTAATTAGCATGTGGGCACATGAAACTGTGCACATCTGTGCCGTCTCTGAACAAGCCGCATTACTTTTTGCCACATCATGGCGTTTTTAAAGATAGGAAAATCCGTGTTGTTTTCAATGCATCAGCACCATCTTCTTCAGGTGTCTCACTGAACCACATTCTACATCAGGGTCCAAAGTTGCACAATGACATTACTGATATAATTTTTCGCTTTCGTCAACATAAATTTGTTTTCTCTTGTGATATCAAACAAATGTTTAGGCAGATATCCATCCATGAAGATGATCAGATCTTTCAGTTAATATACTGGAGAGAAGACACTTCAGTCTTGCTAAAGGTCTACCAATTGACTACTGTCACTTATGGTATGACGTCCTCGCCTTACCTTGCTAATAGAGTAGTACAACAGCTCATTATGGACGAAGGAAAAAATCATCCACTTGCTGCTGAAGCACTCCAACAGCAAATATATGTTGATGATGCTCTATTAGGGAGCAATTCTCTGGAAGAAGCTCTCCACCTTCAAGAGGATGTTGTTTTACTTTTGAAAAAGGGTGGATTCGAACTGAGCAAGTGGTCTTCAAACCACCCTAAACTCTTAGAAAATGTCATGCAAGATAATCATGAGACACCCCTCATGTTACGCATGTCGGAACAGCCATTTTCAAGTCTTTTAGGGCTAAAATGGATCCCAGATATTGATGTCTTTTCATATTTGAAGCACACACCTTTAAGTAATTACACAAAAAGAACTTTACTTTCATCAATTGCTCAGATCTATGACCCTTGTGGTTGGATATCCCCAATAGTTTTTTGGTCTAAAGTCTTAATGCAGCATGTATGGACCTTAGGCTTAGATTGGGATTCTCCATTACCTGATCATATTTCCGAGAAGTAGTCACGATTCGTGAAAGAACTTCCAGAAATAGAAAAGCTAAGGATACCACGTTTCATATCCTTAGCAACTGCAGTCAATATCCAGCTTCATGGATTTTCAGATGGAAGTGAATCCGGATATGCAGCTTGTGTCTTCCTGCGCACAGAAGATGCAGAAGGAGATGTCAACATACGACTGCTGATCGCAAAATCAAGAGTAGCTCCACTGAAGCGTGTGACTATTCCCCGCTTGGAACTTTGTGGTGCGCACATGTTAGCCAAATTGCTACATTACTGTACAGAACAGCTCTCACAACATCACAAGATCGACAACATTTCAGCATGGTGCGACTCTACAGTAGTTCTATCTTGGATACGCACTCTATCTTTTCGTCTCAAGGTGTATGTTGCTAATCGTGTGGCACAAATACAAGACTTAGTTTCACCGCACATCTGGAAATATGTTTCAACTGTTGACAATCCTGCTGATTGTGCTTCTCGAGGCTTGACACCCACGGTTCTGATAAAACATAGCCAGTGGTGGCTAGGACCACCGTGGCTCGCTAAATCAACGCAGACATGGCCACAATCTATCCTTCATCCAATTTCGGAGGAGTCTATTCCCGAAATGAAACCAAATGTGCTTAATCTTATGATGACCACAAAAGAAGTCCCAACATTTGGATTTCTTACAAAGTTTTCTTCTTGGAAGACTCTTCTTCATGTAATGGCTTATGTCCTTCGCTTTATAACCCGTTTGAAATTTAAAACCACCATAAGTGGATCATTTACAGTAACTGAATTAAATAACGCCTGTAACCGCATTTGCTGGCTCATTCAGAGACTTCACTTTGCAGAAGACATAGATCTACTCTCCAAGAAAAGGACATGCTCAAACCGCATCCAACGTCTAGCACCCTTTATTGATGATGCAGGAATAGTCCGTGTCGGAGGTCGACTGAAAAACTCTGCGCTTACTTACAATGCTAAACATCCTATTCTTCTGCCAAAAAATCATGTCGCTATTCATTTACTCATTAATTACTATCATGGCATGTACCTGCACGCTGGTCCCCAGTTCCTCCAAGCAACACTATCTCAACGCTTTTGGATCCTCTCCGCCCGCAGTGTTATACGCTCAAGAATATTTAAATGCGTACGATGTTTTCGTACAAAATCAACAAACACGTCTCCGCTCATGGGTGATCTACCAGCCGGTCGTGTTACCCCTACTCGTTGTTTCAACGCTTCTGGAGTTGATTATGCTGGCCCTTACACGGTCAAGTTTTTTACACTTCGCAGGATACAGCCTATAAAGGTGTACCTCTGCCTGTTCATCTGTTTTGCAACAAAAGCTGTACACTTGGAAGTGGTTACTGATTTAACTACAGACGCCTTCATTGCAGCCCTTACGAGATTCATCTCTAGGAGAGGTCTTGTATCAGACCTGTACTCTGATTGTGGGACTAATTTCATAGGAGCTGCTTCTTCGCTCAAAAGATGTTTTCAAGATCTCATGAAGCAACCAGAGATGCAAGATTTTGCTACGAACAACAGTATCACATTCCATTTCATTCCTCCGCGTGCACCTCACCAAGGTGGACTTTGGGAACGTGCCATTAAAGGGGCAAAATATCATCTCACCAGAGTCATAGGTGAACACATTTTAACGTACGAAGAATTTACCACCTTAGTTGTGCGTGTTCAAGCTATCCTTAATTCGAGGCCGATAGCTCCTCTCTCGAATGACCCTTCAGATCTTCAACCTCTTACACCAGGACATTTTCTAACTGGAGGACCTCTTAATGCCCTGATCGAACCTCAACTAACCAATGCACCACTTAATCACATAAAACGCTGGAAATTGGTTCAAGCCTTCACACAACATCTCTGGAAAAGATGGCAAATGGAGTACCTCCACACACTTCAAGAACGGTCCAAATGGATCAGACCTCAAGAAAATCTCAAAATAGGAGATTTAGTCGTTATTCATGAAGCGAACCTGCCACCCCTCAAGTGGAAGCTCGGGAGAGTCATCTCAGTATCTCCAGGGAATGATGGAGTGGTACGTGTCGTCAACATGAAGACTGCTGGTGGAACCTTGACCCGTCCTTCTGTTAAGGTTTCCCGTCTTCCCATTTACTAAAATTCTTGACCAACCTCGGCTACTGCCCCTTATAATTTAGTTTTATTATACTCTTCCAAAGGATCAAATTTGTTCTTATGTTCTTTTAATGTTTCTTGTTGAACCAGTTGGTTCAAAGGGGCAGGTATGTCAGATATTTTGTTTTCATAACAATAGTTAAACTCACCCTATCTCTACTTCATTATCTCTAATTGAGTGCACTCCCATTACCTGTTTCAAAGTTCAATTCACATTGTAATCAGCAATCATAATTAGAGCGTTTTTCTTTCCTGTAGTGTACGGTATATCGTGCAGTTCATTTCTTTTTCGTTTATACACGCATACCGCAAGAATAGAAAGACTATTCACCGCTATTGTTATTTTACTTTGTGCTTATTTCATGTGTTTATTTTATGTGTTTAACGTTTGTTGGATTATTATTGTTAAGTTTAGGACTGCCTAGAAAATCACCAAAGTATTGCTTACAACAGGACATTTACAACGCACAAGGACAAGGAGGTCAGTAAACGCTTAATTTTTATGCATTGTTGATTACATGGGAATAAAGCCTTTTAACTATTTAGTTTGACAATATACAGTCCACTGCAAATCAAAAAGAACCACACAGTTTGTTTATATTTAAAGAAGTTAATTAATATAAAACAAGTGTAAGCAGGATCGATTATGAGTCTTCCAATATAAAAATATAATCAGTCAAACATAGGCCTAGATCATTATGTTCAGTAAATAGTATATTCTTCAAAATATTTGTCAAATTACAAGTAACTATAATATTTGGTATTAAAATTGTTCATAGTTTTGTCAGATAAAATAATATGTAAATTGTATTAAGTATTATGATGTAATAACTAAAAAGCAACTTGTACATAAAAGGTAAAATAAGGTATTATATAAAAATAATATCCTATGACAACTAAATCTCAATTTGAACAAATATGACCAGAGTAATTTATATGTATCCAGGAAAAAAAGAAAGAAAAAGAATTTGTTATTATTATTGTAAAAAAACAAAAATGAGAGTTGAGTTGAATTTTGAAAAAAGCTAAATATTTATACAAGAAAAAATATGAATCCTATTAAAAAACAATATAGTACAAAGCAAGAAACACTATATCAACCTATAACAGAATGTAAAATTTGAGTAAATGAAGAAACAGCATAAACAAATCAGCCTTTAAACATTACTGAGCCAACAACCAGAAAAGAACATTAAAAAAAAAATGAAGTTATGGAAAAAACTAACCTTTAAATGAAAACAATTTACAATTGAAGAACAACTACACTTAAATTAACTTAATAACAGAAACACTGGACTTCAATCATTATATTCCACCAGAAGGCTTCAGATAAATGAAATGACAAGATGTAATATTTATTGATCACAAAAGAAGTGGATTTCTTCATTTGAATAATATAAACAAACTGAAGACATTAGAAATTCATCACTGATACCAGGAGGCTGTGTGAAACTGAACTGAACTGATAAACATTGTGTAACGTATATATATTATTATAATTAATATTAATTTTACATTATTTCATTATTATCTTGTTTTGTAATGTAATGTACTTTCTGTACTTGTTTTTCCTTTATAATAACTGAACCTTTTATATCAGCCAAAAGGACCTTAAAATAATATTAATATAAAAGAGAAGAGAATCGACCCTGAGATTTCCTGAGTCATATTAATAGTTACAGTAAATGGACTATACAAATTTTGAATAAAAATTACAATATTATTATTATTATTATTATTATTATTATTATTATTATTATTATTATTATTATTACCAGATACCATTCCATGTGTTTTATTTATAATAGAAATAGAATTAATAAGTATATTACAAATGGGTGCCAACCACTTGGGCTTAATTAAAAAACAATACACATTTTAAAAGTGTTACAAATTGATGCTTACAACGTGAGGAATAAATAGGGTAAAACCCGTGTTGTTATAATATATATATATATATATATATATATATATATATATATATATATTGCAACGTTACACCAATTATACAAATACATTACCATGTACTCAACGCAACTATAAAGTGTATTAGGCCTACATCGGCCAGGTCGCAGGATTTTGTTTCTCGTTGCGTCACGTATATGTAGTTGCACAATAATTAAATAATTTTTAAAGAGGAGTGAGATGTTGTTGACATGAAATAATCATTTAAAACCGTTTCAAAATAATCATTCTAAGATTTATTAATTAATAGAAAAATATTCAAATATTAAATTTTCAAACGTTAAACAAATAAATATTCACCTTTATAGGCTTTACAAATATACTGTAACCTGCTATGCTATTCATAACATACTACAAAAATAAACAACCATATAATCTTACTAACTAAACAAATATGTTAAACAAGTTATTTAAATTCTTTGTATTTTGGTGTGTCTGAAATTAACTCATATTTTAAATAATACTAGCAACTCATTTACAAACAAAAATAATATTAAGATTCAAGAATGAATTTATTGTTGCTATACACAAATAAAAATGATATTACATTTACTTCCAATCTATTATTGATTTATACTGACACACCCAAAAAATACAACAAAAGATTAGTGTTTCTTTTCTAGATTTGCTTGTTAAATTAAACTCTCTTATCTAACTACTATTAACTTTAAAACTCTAATTATTATCTGTTCACATTTAAGTTCTTTTCGAAAGCTCTCTTCACAATAAAAAATATAATTTTTTTTTATCACCTGCGTATATCTGCCGTTACCGTTGTGTGTGTGTGTGTGTGTGTGTGTGTGTGTGTGTGTGTGTGTGTGTGTGTGTGTGTGTGTGTGTGTGTGTGTGTGTGTGTGTGTGTGTGTGTGTGTGTGTGTGTGTGTGTGTGTGTGTGTGTGTGTGTGTGTGTGTGTGTGTGTGTGTGTGTGTGTGTGTGTGTGTGTGTGTGTGTGTGTGTGTGTGTGTGTGTGTGTGTGTGTGTGTCCAGAATCCTGAGATACAAGTATTTCTGAATCGTAAGATTAAAACAAAACAAAAAAACAATCTATTACCAAATGAAAAGAAGATTTGTTACCCGTTAGGTGGTCAGTAAAATCACGTCGAAAACTTCACTGGAAGCAAATTTTTGCCAACAACAAAAATTGGAGACTTGTGTGTAGCATCCTGGCTTCCTTCGAGTTGGTTATTTTTCCAGCGATCTGCGCAAAAGCCGAGTATTAGTGAAAAAACGAGTATTAGTTGAAAACGACTTCTGCCACAAAAGGAGACATATATAGTAATAGACAAGGGGTATCAAAAAAAATATGACAATAAAACACGATTGCAATCGTCAACAAATATTTTACAACATACACAAATAAATTTTCACGATTTCTATTATCCAACTAAAATTATATGCGATATTCACTACATATCGATGCCAATAATCGCATAATCGAAGTATCAAAAATGAGTGCGGCCACGGTTATTGGGACAGTACTCTAAAATACGATATACATTTGCTCAATAGCTTTTGTGTAACAATTTTGATTTCAAATTATCACTAACCTGTGTGTTATATTTTTTACAGCTGTCCAGTATGAAATGAATAATTTTCGAAACTTTTCAAAAACGCTGGGTCTTATTTAACAGAAAAAAGCAAGATGCTATGAAAATATAATAATTAATTATGAATATATATCACTCACTCGGAACACTAATTATTTATTGATAAAATGTAAAGCTTTTTACCTTATAGCCTGAACAAAACATAAAACAAACAATAGACAAAGACAGAAAACAACAAGTTCATAACACTAACATACATCAATAACCACACTGAAAAAATAGCCCACAAATTTAAAAAAGCTGAATACAAAATTGCATACAGAACTACAAACAAAACATAACACACACTGTCAAAAAACACACACAAAGAACAAAACTAAACTATTCAGGATATAACAAATTCCACATAGGCCAGACAGGACGTAGCTTCAAACAGAGATACATTGAACACACAAAGGCACTCCACCGAATCCACCTTTGCAAACCACCACATTGAAGCAAAACACACATACACAAACATAAACACCAACATGGAAATTCTACACGTACATACAAAAGGCCGAAAACTCTTGGACAACTAGAAATATAAAAACACACAAAAACACATAAAGACAACTTCCTAAACGAACAGACACAATTCAAATCACACGTACTATTCGCCACACACAACATCGATCTTTCGAACGACGGCGCCGTCACCAAAAACAGAACGGACAGCGCTGCTAGGGCAGCCTCTGATGAACCTTGTAATAAGCGAAAACTGGTTCAGGCTACAAGGTAAAAAGTTTTACATTTTTACCAATAAAAAACTAGTGTTCCGAGTCAATGATATATATTCATAATTAGTTAATCAACGGACACGTCATGGACAACAAAATCCAGGAATACAATAATTAATACCGTCGATAAATAATACTACCATACACGTTTGTAAACTTTATAAAGTCAATACGTTTTTAAAAATCTAAAGAAAGAAATGATATCAGTTTACTATCGACATGCTCGGATGCACGGGTACGAGCGCTGGTTGCTGGAATCGTTTTTCATGAGTAACGACAAACTACCACCAACAGTATGTAATTTATCATGTACAGCTGCACTTGTACAAAGTGTAACTGGGAAACGAGTACAAATAAGCAGAAAGATTTGTGACGTCATCTGCAGATGGATTCAGGTTACGATATTCCGTTTACTGTACGTCATTCGTTCGCAAATCGATTTGTCATGAGGAAAGTTTCAGTATCAGAAATCGGCACTGCTCTAATGATGTAGACACAAATGTATACCATTATATTGGCTGTCACTGAATGTAAAGACACACAGTATCCGGTCTCTTCGCAATCATCATCATCATCATTAACCTTAAGGATTAAGTTCCGGGACCCACTTTTCTCTTCTCCACTCTTCTCCACTGGTCCTATATTCCGTTGCTAACAATTGAAGACTGTCACACGCCATTCTTCCCAAATGTTTACACCACCTTCTTTTGTTTCTCCTTAGCTGTTCCAACAATGGGTCGACCCCAGTCCCGTCCTTACATTCACATTCTTCTTTCTATCGAGAGTGGTACAGCCCAGAGTACTCCCGATAAACTTCATCTCCGCTGCCTGAATCTTTGTTTGTCTCTTTCTGTCGTAACTCTGGCTTCATCTCCGTACATCAGAACTGGTACCGCTACAGTGTTAAAAAACATTATCTTTGTTTCCTTCTTTGTTTTATTTTTAAGGTATCTGTGAATTGTTCCACAGATATACCTAAATTTGTTTAATTTTTGATCCAGATCAATTACTGTCCCATAAATATCCGGTGTACCTGACTTATTGTGTGTGCGCGTGTGTTTGTGCGTACTCGCGCTTTTGTGGCGTGCGTGTAGAGGTATGACAAAAAAATTACAAAAATTCGAGTTACCAAGGTTCCTTTTAAAAGATATTTGTGTTACAAATGAGGTAAAATAACAAGGAGTAGCTTAGTTAAAGTAAAGAGAAATTAATAATATTCGAGAAATCGAGGAATTCGAATTATAGAATTACGAGTTATCGAGGTTCGACTGTGAAATATAAAATAATTTTACCTACACCCGTAACGTAATAGCGTGTTATCCCACTCGTTTTGAGTGGGATAACAAGTTCATTATCGCACTGGTTTTGTTATCCCACTCGTTTGTATTTTAAAATTTATTGAAACATAACACAAATTACAACATAATATTACAATCTAAACATGTTATCTACTTATTGTAGATATTAATAACACAGTCTTTAGAGTTATTTAAGTAAATTCCTGCTGTAGAAGAAGGTTGGAACTTTTTCGTATTTCTATCTCGACTTCTCTGGTTGGATATTAAGTTGGATATTATTCTCTATTAAGTTGGATATGGTTTTTAAAGCTTCCTCTTCAATATCTGAAGGCAAACTTTCAGATTCACTCATTTTAAAACAAGTTACAAATTACTAATTTGCAGCAAAAACAAACTATTTTTAATCATAACAACGTGGTTCCTATGGGAACGTATACGTCACAATACATTTTTTCAACTGCTACGTAGATAGCTTAAATTTTCTGATTCTCACATTTTTTATTTTTCAGCGGGTGTAGATAAAATATTGTACGACCCACGAGTGATAACGCATTATTTATATACTTGTGTGATTAGACGACTCGTGCTACGCACTCGTCGTCCAAACTTTCACACGCGTATATTAATAATGCTATTATCCCACTTGTATCGTAAATATCTATTACATTATTCCTCGAGCTGCCTCCATTTGTTTGTTGGTTACAATACGTTTGTTGCCAAAAAGTCTCTATGTTTTAATTGTAATGGAGTTTTTTCTCGACAGTAAAAACGGTTGCCTAAGAGAAATATAAACACTCCTCTATGCAAACCTAAGCCTATATTGTACTATACAGCTATACAGATTACGAAAAACGTTTCACAGTTATTTGAGCTTTATTAAATTTTTGAAATTTATTTAAATAGATTCTGAATTGTATATGCAACATATAAATAGAACCTACATAATTGTAAACATTACTTACTGGGCTGTTACGCCGTGGTCTCTACGTGTGTGGACAGACGTTTCAGCACCATCACAGGCGACCATCTTCAGTGTAGGAAACAATTGACACGGTGTCCGCCATTTACCCCGGTGCCGAGGCGCACACCGTGCCAATTGTTTCCGAGACTGAAGATGGTCTCTGATGGTGGGGCCGAAACGTCTGTCCACACTAGAGGTGGGCCGATATACCTGTAACAGGTATTTTGGAACGGTATTTTTGTGTAACGGATGTAACAGTGACTGAAAAGTTGAAATACCTCTTATTCGCGGCGACGCTGTTCCGAGTCGAGACACGCCCCCCTCGCTGTTCCAAGTCGAGGCACGCCCCCTACACTCCTATACAGACACACACACACACACACAAAAAGTACGCAAGTAACAAGTAAACGAATACGCCAAGGCCAAATACTAGGCGTACAAAATTATCGCTGGTACGCAAGGAACAACCAGTATTTCAAATACTAGGTATTTTAAATACTAGGGGTATCACACAAGGAAAAACGCGTATTACAAATACTAAGCATATCAGAGGAACAGTAGTATTTTAGGAACACCTAGTATTTTAGGAACAAGTAGTATTTTTATATCAAGCATATTTCGAGTAGAAAGTAGTACGAAGCCACTTTTTCGGAATGAATACTTCATTCTGCCCAAAGAGACGAAGCTGTTTTTAATAAAGGAAATAATTCATCCTGCTGTTACATTTATTCTCGTGTGATATGCATATATATAATACAGATTATATGCCAATAAATTATATATTATACTAGCCACCAACTTGTAACTAAAATCGGTTGGTAAAACTTTATGTTTTTACTCAAAAAAACTGTGTTCCGAGTCGTTAGTGAAATAGTTGTATTTAATTATACTGAGTTATAACCTATAAAGTGGCTGATGTTGATAAGCTATATTATACTTTTTATTAATGTGATTTTAACTTCACTACACATCTCACGTAAATGATGAGATTGTTGTAATGGACATTTATGCACTTTATCTAGTCCTGTTCCTTAAATATCTGTAATGCATTTAATTTACTTTTGTTGTTGCTTATTATTTATAAGTTTTTATTTATGTATTTATATTTATTTTATTACAATTTGTTTTTTATTTTTATTTGTAAAATTTTGTTTATTCTTATTCACTCTTGTGGCTTACTGTTATGTTTTTATTATAGGTTTCTGATGTTTTATCACATTATTTGTTGTGGTATTACGTGTAGGCCTACTCTAAATTATTTAATTGCCCCGAGTTTCGCAACTGATTTGTCTAACCAATGTTAGTTTGTTTACTACTAGTGAAAACTTAAATTGGTATTCCCAAAGGGAGATAGGCCTATAAATTATCTCTTGTTTCTTATTTTCATTTAAACAGTAATGGTTTAATAAAGTCACAGTGTAAAGTAACACTGTTAATACTTTTAGTTTCAATTTATTTATTTATTTCTTATTTACCTATATAGTATAGGTTATATAATATCTTCAAATAAATACACAGCAAGTAGGTTTATTAATATATTAATAGGTTTATCTAGGTGAAAATAAACCTACTTGCAGTGTATTTATTTTAAGATATTACATAGGAGTCCTGCAGGCAACTCAAAACGAGTTACTTACAAAGGATAATATAGGTTATGTATAATTAGTATGTAATAACAGGTATTTCTACCTGTTTTTTTTTTTTTTTGGAACGGTATTTTCATACCTATTATTTAAAAATAACAGTTTAGCCCACCTGTAGTCCACACACGTAGTAGACCACTGCCTAACAGTTCGGTAAATAATGTTTCAAACTATATCGACCTCGGCCGTGAGAGGCTCAACATTTCTATAGGACCTACATACTTTATACTGTATATTGTTGTGCAGACACAGTCGCAGATTCATATGAGCTTTGTTACGTAGAAAAAGTTAATCCAAAGAAAGTAAAATATCCCAAACATTATTAACCACTTTCATCAAACTTGCATCTTATTCGACAATTTTTCTTCACACACGTACGCCTTTTTTTATCAATTACACAATACTTATAATACTAGGGTTAGTTGAAAAGTTCGCGGAGCGACATCTATAGCTTAGCGGTAGAACTAAAATTTTTCGTGTGTTACAAGATTCTTATTTCTTATAAACACGTGTTCATTTCCAAATCTATCTACCAGTTTAACAGATGTTCGTAGTATGAAATCTGTTGCTCATCAGATGTTCGAAATTTTCGTGTACACGTGTTTCAAAAAATGGGCAAAAATCAAACGTCGTGCTGTGATTGAAATCTTGGCTAAAAACTGTCTAACGGCAATGAATATTCACACCCGAGAAGAAAAATGTGTTAGGAGATGCTGCATCTTTAAAAACAACGTTTGTGAGTTCTCGAGTTTACACATGGTCATACGTGCACCTAATATGATATCGGCGGTGGACAACCAAAAAGTGCATAACTCCAGGTATCTTTAAAAAAATGCCCCATATTCCAATTCCTACACGGTATTGGAAGACCGGCGATTGGGAGTAGATGACATTGGTGACGTCACAAGCATTTCACATTAGCGTGTGTATCATAGTTTAAGTCGAAGACTTGGTATGAAAAACCTTTGTGCGTTTGGAGTTGTTGCACTTTTGGGGCGTCCACGCGGGGATCAATCTTTGTATGACCACGTTTAAACTCGAAAACCCACATACGAACTATTATTGTTTGAAGGTTCAGCATTTCCTAACATATTTGTCATTTTGTTGTGAATTTCCACTGGCGCTAGACCTTTTTTATCAAAGAATTCGTGATTTTGTCCGTTTTTCGAAACACGCATGACATGTAAATTTCAAACAGTCCGTAAACAATGAATAAATTGACAAATAGATTTGGAAATTAACAAGTTTTTAAGCGAAATATGAATCTTACGATGCACACAAAATTTTAGTTCTACCGCTAAGTTGTAGATGTCGCTCCTCAAACTTCTCAACTGACCCTCTTAAACAATAATAACCACTGTATTAAATAAGTTTATTAAGTACATGCGCAGATCCACGGGTATTGCAGAAATCCCCCCCCCCCAAATGGTCACTTGAGACGAAATTGTTTCGTCGTTTTGTGATTTTAGAATGGTTTTGTGATCGTAAATGTGACACCAAATTCATATTACGTTACGTATGTTGCGGGTTTTACTCTAAAATTACTTTAAATTGTGTCTGTACCTTACCACCGTATTAATTTTTGATTCATACATAAGTTAAATGAGTAGTGTGTATTTTTAACGGTAAGTTAATATTATTAAAAGAACAATGAACTGACAAGCACAGATAATGTAATGTGATAATGTACTCGTAAGTCAAAAAATTCATTGTTTTGATAATAACACGCTCTATTTTTATCTTCACTCATTCCTATCATGTACACTCTACATCATTAAAGAATGTTCCAACTTTTCATATTACCTCCCCCCTAAAAGCCAATTCTCCTCCCCCCAAATCCAACTCTCCCCCCTCCCCAATTGCTTCTTGGATCCACCTCTGATTAAGTAACAATAAAAAACGAAAGCAAAAACCAAACTAAATTAACTAAATTAAGTGCTTAATATTCGCGTCTCACATCACCCGGAATGCTGCAACAATGCTATCAACTGCTGGAATACAACTGGTCACAGACTGGATCAACTACACGGAGTAAATCAATTTTTATCATGACGTCTGCACGGATTCTGAAGCCATCTGATGTGTATGTAGTGTCATCAGCTGGAAATATTAAATGCGAGCTGGGAATGTCTTATCCACGTCGTCGCTCTCATTTAATTTCGGACTGCTTAAAACATTGTATAGCCTGATCTTCATTGACCCCCACTCCAAAACCCTGTACAGAGTATAAAAAACGGTTACTTTGATATATCTTTATTAAAATGCATGTTTTCAATGATATCCAAGTCGCTTATGTGAATAGGTAAACTAAGGAAACTCACGAAAGTGGGAAAACGATTGAAGAAAACAACGAAAGGTACAGTAACTAAAATGTTGAAATATCCAAGTTGGTGTAAAATCTAATATCAAAGACTGATCACAAACAAAACTGAAATCTATTCTCAACTTCTCGGCAATAGTGACTGGACACGGAAAAACAAATCTTACGTCTACCGTTTTGAGATAATAAACGACTCAACGTACCCAGTGCAATGGAGGAGAACAAACATTGGATCACATCATATATGAGTGTGAGATGTTAAAAAGTCAGAGACAAAATTTAATCACTAGTGTAAAAATTTACAGGCATTGTACAAATGCAATGCACAGAGAAGGGCATTGAAAATGCTTCAATAAATCTAAAAAATATATATATTTATGTTCATTCACCAATCAATGAATTCATTCTTCATTTACCAATGTACAGATTATAAGTTAAATGTAGTCGCATTCATAAGCGAAGTTTTATATGTGTACTGCGTTATTGACAACAAAGAAGTAGTTTCTATGGAAATTCACAGGTTCCCATTTTCGATCACGCACCAGCGATCGGCCCCAAATGTGCGACACGTCCTTATAAACATTTTCAGTGTTAAAAAAACACAGGAACTTGGCCACCTACAAAAGTAGATCTTATAAGAAATATCTAAAAGTATTCAAAATATTTATCAGTTCAATGGAAATGTAATAAGTTATTTTATTGTAAATAATAAAATATTGACACATAAACATTGTAAGCTAAGTTATGCAATACGTATTTGTTATTACTTGATGCAAATGTATATAAGCACATTGCAATTCAAATAAGGAAAACTTAGCATGCAGTATTACACAATTGTAATGAAGCATACTGTAAAATAATAACAAATTAATAATAAAAATAAAGTAACCTTTTTAATGGGAAGAAGAAACAATCCCTTCAAAGTGGAAGTCCGCCCTCATAAACCCTCTCCACAAAAAGGGCAGTAAAATAGCTGTGAATAACGTCCGGGGTATTTCACTTCTCCAAGTAACTTATAAAATCTTTTCTAAGCTCCTCCTCAATAGACTCGAATCTCAGATTGATCCCCACCTTGGTGAATATCAAGGCGGCTTCAGAAAAGGCAGATCATGCCCGGAACAGATCGTCAGTTTGAAGTTGATCATCAGATATTTCGTTCAAAGAAATATCCCCCTCTTCATAACCTTCATTGATTTTCATGAAGGCCTATGATTCAGTAATTCTTCCAGTGTCTGCAGGAATGCGGTGTCGATCCCTTAAACTCTAAATTTAGTTAAATTAACTTTAACCGACACAGTTTCCAAAATTAAATTCCTAGGAGAACTTAGTGACCCCTTCCCAATTCACACTGGCGTACGTCAAGCGGATGGACTCTCCCCTATTCTATCTAACTGTGTCCTAGGTAAAATCATGAAAACCTACCATAAAGTCAATTCCACTAGTGTTAGAATAGGTAACGAATCTAAAGGTGTAGAATTAAGCTGTGTAGATTTCACGGATGATCTTGCCATCTTTGCCCACTCAGAAGAAGAAGCAAGAAAGCAAGTAGAATATCTTAAAGAGATAGTGGAGAAAAACTGACCTCCACATCTCCTTTGCTAAAACTGAAATTATGGCCACCCTATTTAAATTCCCGAAAACGTGCCTGGACACGTATGGAGAAATAAAATTTACTAACAATTTTAAATATCTTGGGGAAAACATATCCCAAAACGCCTCAGACAAAGAATCTTTTAAGATACGGAATCTCAAATTAGCAAAGGTCTTTACTCTAACCCGGAAACTGTACGGAATGAAAACCCTTTCGAGAAATGCAAAGGTCCGCGATTATAGCACTGTGACCAGGCCGATGATCATGTATAGAGTGGAAACAATGTGCTTTCAAAATTTGAAACCTCAAAATTCTTCGTAAAATTTATGGTCCAAAGCAAACCGAAGATGCATAGACAAAAGAAGAGCTGTACAGTGATCTGGAAGATCTGGAAACGGCTTTCTGAAGGAAACGTTTCCTTGGACATATGGCATATGGTTCGGATGGATCGGTCCAGATTAGATAAACAAATTTTTAACTATATTTGGCAGCTTTCCAGTCTGAACGGATACACCAAATAACTCAAGTAGGAAATGATGAAACTGGGTATCTCTTTGAACAACTGTGTGAATAGAAATACATACAGAAACAAAATTCAAAATCTTGAGGTTCTCTGCGCTGAGAAGAAGACAAGAAAGGGGTGGACAGTGGAAAGGAAGGCCGCGCATAGTGTGAGAATGAGGGGCTTCTGGCAGGAGAAGAAAAGGAAATGATATTCGCGTGGTCCACGGCTGGCCTGTTTGTGAAAAAAAAACTAACCTTTTTAATACTTCTTGTGACTTCTTGTTTACAAGAAGTCAACTGTGGTCGACCAAACGTGAATAGGTGCGCACACCTACTAACGCGTACAGTTCAGGTGCAGTTGGTATTTTAAGCTGTGACGATCTCGCAGAAGGGATTTTTAAAAATCTTATGATGAAGCGTATCATATCTTCCAAATGCGTCACCATTTGTAAACAAGAAGTCACGTGGTGGATAGGAAAGGTTATTTTCTTACATTTGTTAGGTCCGTCTTGTGACTTTTATCTTTAGAATAAAATTAGTGTGACGCGTTTCGGGTCATCTGACCCATCCTCAGACACTTGCTCGAAAAGAGGTCGTCATATATTAAAATTCAATTAAAATAAAAACACATATATGTAAGTTCATTGTCAGTAATTAAATGATCAAAAACTTGAATAACACTGTTGTCGTGGTGCACCACGACCGATCGATACTGAGTAGTGTAACTTTTCAACGTTTTGTTTTTGCGAGCTGTAGTATTGCTGTATCATATAGCGGGTTGCTTTTGAAATTCAATTTATCATTCAATATGTTGTTCTTATATACAGGGTTGTTATGACCCCTGTATATTTCAAATTCTTCAAGTGCATTCATCCTGAGTCCTTTGTCACAAAAATGTAGGGGTATGAAGTTTTTGTCAAAACTTCTATATGAGTGATTATTATCTATCAAATGTCGAGCATAATTGGATTTAATATTATCTAGGGAGCCGATATTTTTACTAATTGATTTGTGAGGGGTATGTTCTTTAAATCTTTTTATAAATGGGCGCCCCGTTTGACCACATAGTAACAATCACAATCGTGACATGTTCTTACCTGTTCTTGTCTTAATGGTGACATGACGTTTATGTCGTATTAGATTTGATATTTGATTGCAGGTCTTGAAAACTATATTATATCCTATTTTATGAAATGTAGGAGTTAGTATTTTTGGCATTATTTCTGTGAATATGGTGGAAACATATTTGGTTGTTGGTTGCATACTATGTGTTTGTCTCGATAATCTGGTTTTTTGTTTCTTGACAATATTATCTATAATATGATGATCATATCCATTTTTCGTGGCTATGTGTTTAATTATATCTAGCTCAGAAAGAATAAAAGTAAGAAAATAAGAAATTAAAACACGTGACTTGGACCGTTAACAAACAAAAATGTTTAGAAAAGGTTAATTTATCTTTTTTTGGTCTGAAATTAATTTCCTATCTAATGCTTATTAAATATTTAGAATCTTTGTCAGTGTAATTATGATTATAAGACAGAAGCAATAATAAACAATAAAAACGCTGATAGCACACGTACTCAGACTGAGAGCTGACTATCCGTTGAGCGAAATTAATCTTTATGTACTTTCAATAATAGACTTTGAAAAGGCGTTTGATAGTGTAATGAGGAAGAAGATGTGGAAAGCCATGAAAGAGTTTGGGATTCCAAAGAAAATTATTAAGTTAACTCAAGAAATGTATGAGAACTACACATGTCAAGTTTTACACCAGGGGATGTTGTCCGAGCCCATCCCAGTAGATAAAGGAGTGAAGCAAGGATGTTTGCTGTCACCAATATTATTTATTATGGTGCTGGATCTCATGATGAAGAAGGCAATGAATCGCCGAAGAGGAATTCAGTGGGGACTGACAGATAGGTTGGAGGACTTGGACTTCGCGGATGACCTGTGCTCGCTAACCAACAGTTTTAAGGATATGGAAGCAAAGCTGAACGATTTAAAAACCGAAGCATCAGAGGTAGGATTGAAGATTAATGGAAAGAAAACCAAGGACATGCGTTATAATAACCGCAATAAGGCACTATTATTTTTAGGAAACCAAGAGATCGAACAAGTCAAACAGTTTTGTTACCTGGGAAGTATGGTCACCACGGAGGGAGGAACCATAGAGGATATAGGAAATAGAATAAATAAGGCTAAAGGAGCATTTGCAATGCTGAGACCAATCTGGAAATCAAGGGAACTTAACACCAATACCAAACTACGCATCTTCAATACAAATGTCAAGTCGGTACTGCTCTATGGGTGTGAAACTTGGAAGACTAACAAACAACTGATTAGCAGACTCCAAACATTCGTGAACAGAAGTTTGCGGAATATCCTGAGGATATGGTGGCCACAAGTTATCTCCAATGAAGAGCTGTGGAGAAGAACCCATCAAACACCCATTGACATTGAGATGCGTCGTAGGAAATGGAAGTGGATTGGGCATACATTACGACGAGATGGAGACAACATAGCAAGACAAGCCCTGGAATGGAACCCACAAGGTAGCAGGAGAAGAGGCAGACCAAGGAACACATGGAGGAGGAGTGTAATAGCGGAAGGGATGGAGAAAGGAGGGAAGACCTGGCCCGAGATCAAGACGATGGCGCGGAACAGAGTCCGGTGGCGGAAGTTCATTGATGCCCTATGCTCCACTTAGGAGATGCAGGAATAATGATGATGACTTTCAATAAACCACCGTACTTATGCCGGTCCTTAGGAAACAAAGCGACAATTCTGTCTTAATTTTAGCTGTGACTACCTCTTTATACTTCACTAAACATATCTACATTTTCCTTTTAATCTGAAAATTGGGATTTTTTTAATGACACGGAATTTACTGAATTTAAAGTGTCCTCCATGAAACAAGCTACGGTTACACGAGAATACAAAAAGTCAGATAAAGTTTGTAAAATACTCATATATATTTTAAAGCGTTCATTGAGATACGTTTTACAAACGTGATCTTGTTTAAAATATTCAATACATCGTAACTGAAATAACAAGAGTTAAACTGAAAGTTGAACACAAGAATGACAAAAAAGGAAAATAAGAATGTCTAAGGACCTTTGACGAGGACGTGCATTCTCGTTTACTCCAATTATTAAAAAAAAAACACTGATTTTTATTTTTCAATAATTTGTCGCATCTTATTATGTAAAACACGTCATTTTATTACTACTCGAAAATAAAATGCACAATTTTAATCCCCGCTTACACACTGCACGAAAATCGTACAACAGAAATAAAAGCCAAATGTGTGTTTGCTCTGGCCCATATAGATTTTTCTGTGTATATGTGACATGACGAACTTAAAATACGGACAATCCGGTAAACGTGAGTGAATCTGGTATTCTGTTAACAGCGGAGTCTGACTAATAAGCCTACCTGCGCCATCTATCAGTGACACAAACAACCTCGTGCAGCTAGAGAATTTTGCAAATAATTTAATATTTTTTACTTTATTTACTCACATTATTCCTGTACATATTTATTATTATTATTATTATTATTATTATTATTATTATTAAATACAACTTTTCTTACAAGAATATATTTTGTATTTCTTGAATATTTTTCGATAGTTTAAGCTATCGAAACACTGTAAAATATTCAAAAAATACAAAATATTCTTGTAAGAAAAGTTTTATTTATTATTTAATATTTTTGTATTATTATATCATAAACATAATTGTCAATTTCTGTTTTATGTATGGTTGTTTACCGTCTTTGTACGTGCGCGCGCGCGTGTGTGATTATCCGGGGGGGGGGATTTCATTTTAATAATTTGTTTTGAAAATTAAGTAGTCGTAAAAAAACAGCAATTTTATCTTCTTCTTCAGTTCACGGAGTAGACACATTCCCTGTTCCGTCTTCACGGTATACCTGTCTATTTTGCTCTCGGTCTCCCTCATTCCTCGTTCCAAAGCGTCTATACCTATATGCTGCTTTAACTAGCCTTCCATTCTCTCCAGACGTTGCGACCATTCCAGGCGATATTTCTAAGTCGTACCGTTTATGGACAATACCTGTGGTTCATTCCTAATGTCCTCATTATGCTAATGATTTCGCCTTGAACAACCCTTTGTTCGTCTTTCTGAACTTTGAAATTTTTGTTTATAACCATCGTTGTAGGCACCCATGATTTGCACGCATATATTAACACAGCCACTGCCATTGTTTCACAGCCTGTACCATTGAACTGGTTTGTATGGCAGCTTCAAAACATGTGCAGCCGAACACATGTTTGCCAGCCTCTAATCCAGCGCTTCTATCTCTCTCTCTCTCTCACACACACACACATTTGTACTGCTTTCTTTTATAGTTCTTGCGATTTTCATAAAACACAATTCTTCTGGTCTCACTATAGGCTGTTTCATTCTGAACATTTTACGAGAAAGATTTTACCTTTTTAATTCTCCATTAATAAATTCGCATAATGATGCTGTATGTACTTTAGAAGAATATTTTTCAAACCCTCACAATAAACTCCGTAGCTCGACTTTGACATTTTTGATGGCCGTTTAATGCCCACTTTATGAAAAATTTTATTCGTTTCTGTAGAAAACGAGTAGACCGATTTAATTCCATTCGCTGCAAAATATTTTTATAGACATGTACTAACTAAGGCAAAGTTTTAAAAAATTCGTACAAAAAAAAGTTAACATTATTAACATCTGCAGAGACCGGATGAAAGTTTGTGCCAGCTTCCTGGTAACGATTATTTAAATTTGTACTGTATTTTGGCAAGCGATGATACTGACCACTAGGTACATTATTATATATTGCTATATTACTTGTAACAGACATTAATTCTTGGACTGAACTGGAATGAACACATATCGAGAATGGATGGCACAAGGCTAGTGAATAAGGCAAGAGATAGCTAACCAAACACCGGACAAGGAAGAGATGGAGTGACAGCATGCAGGACTGTTGTTATAGAACAGGACAAAGTCCTAACAAGGAAGTTAAAGAAGAAGAAGACTATATTACTTACGAGTATTGTACAAGCTGTACTCCAAAGCTTGTATAACAGAACGTGTTACCTTAAATTTGAATTGGAGGTTGACAGGAGAATTGTTCCTACAAATAAGGGTGTTCAGAACAGTGGTGTACCTAGAATTTGTCCTTGAAGGCGGTCATATCGTGTTGCTTTCATACAAAAAAAGTTAACATACAAGCCTAAAGTTAAGATTAATCAGTATTACAATCTTCAAAGTGGCTGAAAAACGTGTGATAACATCCTGAAATCAATACCATTAAAGTAAACTGTAATAATGCGATAAAAATAAGTGCTTATGAAACATTGCTTTCAAGATACTTATTGACAGTTAATGTTTAAAAATTGTAACGACAGTTTCAATAAAGAAAAATAAAGGTAAACAAAGAAAATTTTAAACGAATATACACTAATTCGAAAATATATTAGAGTTTAAAGTCTATTCACCTTAATTCTTTGACCATTTCGTTAACAACTTCTTCAGGGAACACTGAATTGACTTTTCTAAATTTCATGGTTCAAACACGTAGGTACCCAAATCCTGTGTAATAAACCTGTTTGTATATTAAAAAATATCGGTATGAAGAAGCATACATGACTTCCATGTTCTAAGATTTATATTTTAAATCATATTCGATCTGAAATATTTCCATAGAACTACGTCTTTCTACTTATTGCTTCAGCATTAACCACAGTACTGTGGTCACTAACATATACCACCTCACGTTTTCGCACTCGATTTTCACTGATGTTGGCACTGCCGAAAAGTCTGGTTTTGCAGAAAACATTGGACTACGGCTAAACAGCCCGGGAAGCAATTTTAACAAAAAACTACTTCTTTGTTGCCGATAACGTAGTACACATATAAAAAATTCTCCCCTCCACCTTCAACTATAATTTTTAATAATAGAAAATTACCCCCACCCCGTTCACCTAACCTCTTAATTTATAGATATTTCATCTACGTTTCTACAGTGGATTATTATGAGCTTCTTATCAGGATACTTTATTTATAAAAATTAAGTACTTTACTCTTGTTAAATCATAAAATGTTTCAGGTAAACCACCCCTTTCTCTTAACCGCTCTTCTCCAAAATCAATAGACCTTCCGTCCTCTACAATTCAGGGATGCATGCAAAAAAATATTTGATTCTGTTTGAATGTGCGGCAGTTATCGTTCGTCATGGAAACATTTCTCTTGTTACAACATAAAATGTTGCAGGTAAACTATCCCTTTCCCTTAACCGATCTTCACCAAAATCAACAGACCTTGAGTTCTCTGCAATTCAGGAAAGTGTGAAAAAAATTATTTGATTCCCTTTGAATTTTTGGCAGTTATCGTTCATCATAAAAAAAATTACCCTTTTTAAAACATAAAACGTTGCTGATAAACTACCCCCTTCCCTTAACCGATCTTCAACAAAATCAACAGAACTTGAGTTCTGTATAATTCAAAAAGGTATGCAGAAGAGTAGTGATTCTGTTTTAAAGTTCGGCAGTTATCGTTCGCCATAAAAAAATTGCCCTTGTTAAAACATAAAATGTTGCAGGTAAACTACCCTATTCCCTTAACCGATCTTCACCAAAACAACAGGTCTTGAGAACTCTACAATTCAGGGCTGTATGCAAAACATTATTTGATTCTGTTTGAATTTGCGGCTATTATCGTTTACCATAGAAAAAATTACCCTTGATTAAAAACCGTTGCTGGTAAACTACCCCTTTCCCCTAACCGATCTTCACCAAAAACAATAGATCTTGAGTACTCTACAAATCAGGGCTGTATGCAAAACATTATTTGATTCTGTTTGAATTTGCGGCTGTTATCGTTTGCCATAAAAAAAATCTACAGACACAGACAGACACACAGACACTTTTCAAAAAATGACTTTTTTTATTTGTTGAGTATAGTACAATCAGAATCTGCAATAATCTCGAACACGATTTTTTTTGCCATCACCATACTTCCATTTTCTTAAGGAACATAGAAGTAAAAGAAGAGTTACTCCTATATCAGCGAACACAGGTGAACAAAAAATAAAACAGCCTCAAAATTAATAGATTAATAAAATTCCTTGTCAATTTATTTTTGACCTTCTGGAGGGTGGTCCGCCTCAGTTCCCCCCCCCCTCGTAATTACGTCCCTGGATCATAAGAGGTATCCCATTTCCCATTTTGTCGACACTTTTTAACATGCAGACGATCTTCGATCTTCTATGCAGACGGCATGTTTCGAACACGGAAGGCATAAGTTAGTTCAGGAATACTCCTTTGTGGCGACATTTGCTACTCTATGCGAATAATAAAGTCACAATTCAAGAGGCAGAAAATCAGATATAGAGAGCGGTATTTGTACTAAGTAACAACTGATGTCTTAGGCCCTCACAGCCGGCCTCAACTCTGTTAAAGTAGTTATTCCTTGCCGGGCTATTTGGCCGCGGTCTAACTGTTGTCAGGGGTCTGCTGTCAATGCATAATAATCTTTACCACAGTACTGTGGGAATTGGCAGACACTTTGCCAGTTAAACTTCAATCGTGGAACACTGAAGATGGGCTCCAATTGTGCGGCCAAAACGTAATAAACTGTATTAAGTAATATTTTGCAGGGCTATGAGTTACGAGTGTCTCCTTGAAAGTCAAAGACTGGCTTTCTTTGGTAACTATCACACTAGAACGAAAATTCAGGTCGACAATTAACGCTTAGAACTGGTTTGTGATTTATAACTATTTGGCATCCAGTATCTCATTTGACTGCCTCAGAGATTGGGAACAGAAATTTACGAGATTCAGGAGTGGGACGGTTCCTTTATGGATGTGAGACGTGGATCCTCGGGAAGAAAGAAGAAAGAAAGTTTCAGGCTGTAAAAATTAAGTTCCTGAGAAGTGTTCAAGACTACACCCTCCTAGATAAGAAACGGAATGAGGAAATTAGACAGGAGTAAGAATTTAGTCTATAAATGCTACCATCAAGGAGTACAGGAGGTGATGATGTGAGCATTTAAAACATATCTTACCTAAGAGGCTACCAATAACAGTCTTAGGTCCCAGCAGATTGGAAGGAGAGATGTCAGCAGACCAAGCAGGAATTGTTGTATATCAAAGTAATATAATCAATATTGTATACGTATTAAGTGATTTATATTAATGAAGAAAGTTGTGTTAGTGGTTGAAATCACAATCAGAATGATCACTGTTGCACACCACTATATAAAATTGGGATAATTTTTATATAGTGGTGTGCAACAGTGATCATTCTGATTGTGATTTATATTACTAACACTATTTGTAAGTAGAATACACAGTGTGATAATAAAAAATACGCCGAAATATATTAGTACATAAAATACACTGCCAGAACTTACCTGTACGCATTCATAACTACTTACCGTATTAAATTTCTCTCAGAAGACCAAGGTCGCCACGATTATTTTTTATAGGTTAAAATATCGAAAACCTTTATACTCCACCTTAAATAAAAGGGACAATTTCGCTATCTGACCACACCCAATTAATAATTCAGAAAGATCCCGGAACGTTTAGATGAATCTTGCAGCACAGAAATGAGAAAGTGGTAATGACGAAATGACTTAGTCTAACACATTTTTGTTATGAAATGAATATTTTTTACTTACATAAGAACGGAATTCCTTAATACAAAACACACCACAATAAAAATTACAAAACACATTTTGAATTAGTTACATAGACCTTACCCTTTAATACTTTTTACACTATGGAAAACAGCCCAGCTTTGCTCTCACACACACACATACAATTTAACATATTCCCCCTTATTTGTGTTTTACGAAGTTATGTTTTTTATTCGCGGTAACCTGATTAACACTGCCGACCGAACACGTGTTTAGTTGCCCGATTCCACGGTCGTTATCTGACACGTTACAACAGGTTATGTTACTCATGTGTATATACATTATCCACTATTTATATATAACTCGTGTATATTATTTCACACTATTTATAGAGACACCATCTATGGAACGCACTAGAAGGTTCTGTAACAACTGTACTATAAATTGACAGGTAAACACAGTTTGTTCTACACGATTCTGGAAGTAGCGACCAGAATTTTCTCGATTAAGTAGTCCGTAATGAAGCTGGTCATTACCAACCTACAGAAAGAACTGTTAGAGAGAGTGTCGACAGTGTCAGTCAGTATTTATTGTTAGTTCGGTTAAGTCAGATGTAGATCCGGTGTGTGTGTTTGGTACCACATTTGTGGATCAGTATTATATTGGTGTTGTTGTTTGTACAAATTACAATTGTATCAATAATCGATGTCACAGTCGTGAATCGAAATTTGTATTTTTAACTGTAAAAAATTATTTGCGATAACGATAAATAAACAGGGTGTCGTCAGTGATACGAGTGTTTTTATTTCCATCACTGCCCTGAAGATGACAATATGGGTCCTGGAACAGGCCAATTAGGGTCTATTCCTTGAAGCGGAGACGACAACGACGACGATTATGATGATGATGATGATGATGATGATGATAATGATGATGATGATGATGATGATGATGATGATGATGATGATGATGATGATGATGATGATGATGATGATGATGATGATGATGATGATGATGACCGTTTGTATTTGTGCCATCTTTATTGTTTTCATAGCTTTGTTAAATGTTAAATATCACGGAGTAATAACTAACCCTTATGTATCCACACTTGCCTTCTTGATCATAACAAATCACCAAACAGAGTTCGTTTTCAAAAACCAACACAAATAAATATTTTCTGTGCCCCATTTTTTAATCACTATGGTTACATCTACTAAAAGGATATTGTCTATTCCATTTTCGTTTCCTTTTTTATTATACGCAATTTCTTCTAAAACTCTACAGTTAATTAATTAGTATCATATTATAGAGGGCTGATGATTGTATTCACACGAGGCAATGTGAAGCTCTTGCTGTAAGAGGTTAATATAGAGAGTTCATAGTATTACTGACTAATTGTCCAGATCATGTAAAAGACATGATTTGTAACTATCAGTTGTATTGGGTAATATTTTATCAAGATATCTAGGCATCTAGGATAATACGTTTGTCAGTGTACACAAAATAAAAGAAATATTTTGGAACAATTTATAGTTAAACAGTAAAACAAAACTTGAAAGTGAAAAGCAGTTTAAATTGAATTTACGTTGTTCTTGGATTATGCAATTTTACTTCCATATTCCTTAAGGAATGGAAGTATGGTGATGGCAAAAAAAATCGTGTTCGAGATTATTGCAGATTCTGATTCTACTACACTCAAAACATGAAAAAAAGTCGTTTTCCGAAAAGTGTCTGTGTGTGTGTCTGTCTGTGTGTCTATGTGTGTGTGTGTCTGTGTGTCTGTAGATTTTTTTTTCTATGGCAAACGATAACTGCCGAAAATTCAAACAGAATCAAATAATTTTTTGCATACAGCCCTGATTTGTAGAGTACTCAAGACCTATTGTTTTTGGTGAAGATCGGTTGAGGGAAAGGGGTAGTTTACCTGCAACGGTTTTTTTTTATCAAGGAAAATTTTTTTTTTGGCAAACGATAACAGCCGCAAATTCAAACAGAATCAAATAATGTTTCGTATACAGCCCTGAATTGTAGATTTCTCAAGACCTATTGTTTTTGGTGAAGATCGGTTAAGGGAAAGGGGTAGTTTACCTGTAACGTTTTATGTTTTAACAAGGGTATTTCCTATGGCAAACGATAATAGCCGCAAATTCAAACATAATCAAAATATTATTTGCATACAGCCCTAAATTGTAGAGTTCTCAAGACCTATTGTTTTTGGTGAAGATCGGTTGAGGGAAAGGGGTAGTTTACCAGCAACGTTTTTTTAACAAGGGTATTTTCTATGGCAAACGATAACAGCCGCAAATTCAAACAGAATCAAATAATGTTTTGCATACAGCCCTTATTTGTAGAGTACTCAAGACCTATTGTTTTTGGTGAAGATCGGTTAAAGGAAAGGGGTAGTTTACCTGCAACGTTTTTTTATCAAGTGTATTTTCTATGGCAAACGATAACAGCCGCAAATTCAAACAGAATCAAATAATTTTTTGCATACGTCCCTGAATTGTAGAGGTCTCAAGGACTTTCGATTTTGGTGAAGATCGGTTAAGGGGAAGGGGTAGTTTACCGGCAACCTTTTAAGTTTTAACAAGAGTAAAGTACTTGAAAATTTATTTAAACTTTTTCAAACAATGGTAATTGTTAAAAAATATCGGTATGGAGAACCATACATGACTTCCATATTCTAAGATTTATATTTAAAATAATTTTCAGCCAAACAGCCAGGCTGTGTCTTACCTGCCTTTTTATTGCTGTATTAAATGAAAAATATTATATTACATTAAAATGAAAAAATTATAATTTTATTGCCTGGCAACAAAATTATTTTATTTTTAACAATTACCATTGTTTCAAAAAGTTTAAATAAATTTTCAAGTACTTTACTCTTGTTAAAACGTAAAAGGTTGC
Organism: Magicicada septendecula; assembly: GCA_034769895.1. Lineage (NCBI taxonomy): Eukaryota > Metazoa > Arthropoda > Insecta > Hemiptera > Cicadidae > Magicicada > Magicicada septendecula. Next base: position 431,074,488 of record CM068373.1, on the reverse strand, counting down.
AGGTAAACTACCCCTTCCCCTTAACCGATCTTCACCAAAATCGAAAGTCATTGAGACCTCTACAATTCAGGGACGTATGCAAAAATTATTTGATTCTGTTTGCATTTGCGGCTGTTACCGTTCGTCATAGAAAATACGCTTGATAAAAAAACGTTGCAGGTAAACTACCCCTTTCCCTTAACCGATCTTCACCAAAAACAATAGGTCTTGAGTACTCTACAAATCAGGGCTGTATGCAAAACATTATTTGATTCTGTTTGAATTTGCGGCTGTTATCGTTTGCCATAGAAAATACCCTTGATAAAAAAAACGCTGCAGGTAAACAACCCCTTTCCCTTAACCGATCTTCACCAAAAACAACAGGTCTTGAGAACTCTGCAATTTAGGGCTGTATACAAATAATCTTTTGATTCTGTTTGAATTTGCGGCTGTTATCGTTTGCCATAGGAAATACCCTTGTTAAAACATAAAACGTTACAGGTAAACTACCCCTTTCCCTTAACCGATCTTCACCAAAAACCATAGGTCTTGAGAACTCTACAATTCAGGGCTGTATACGAAACATTATTTGATTCTGTTTTAATTTGCGGCAGTTATCGTTTGCCATAGAAAAAAAACTACAGGGAGACACAAGACAGACAGACACACACACACTTTTCGGAAAACGACTTTTTTTCATGTTTTGAGTGTAGTAGAATCAGAATCTGCAATAATCTCGAACACGATTTTTTTTGCCATCACCATACTTCCATTCCTTAAGGAATATGGAAGTAATAAAATAATTTTGTTGCCAGGCAATAAAATTAAAATTTTTTCATTTTAATGTAAATCATGTATAAGAGAAAATATATCGCGCTTGGCAGGCGATATTAAGATTTAAATATAAATCTTAGAATATGGAAGTCATGTATGGTTCTCCATACCGATTTTTTACTTCCATATTCCTTAAGGAATGGAAGTATGGTGATGGCAAAAAAAATCGTGTTCGAGATTATTGCAGATTCTGATTCTACTACACTCAAAACATGAAAAAAAGTCGTTTTCCGAAAAGTGTCTGTGTGTCTGTCTGTCTGTCTGTCTGTGTGTCTGTCTGTCTGTAGATTTTTTTTCTATGGCAAACGATAACTGCCGCAAATTCAAACAGAATCAAATAATTTTTTGCATGCAGCCCTGATTTGCAGAGTACTCGCGACCTATTGTTTTATTTAGTGCCTATGTGATACAAAATTTCTGTTCATTTGTTAAAGTAGTACTGAGCTACAGACTATGTACTAGGGTGTGTCAATTTGTCGATTGTTTTACACTGAAGGTGGTCTCCGATGGTGGCGCCAAAGTCTCTGTTATCAATAGAAGCAGTAGGTCTACTGCCTAATAGCCTGGCAGAAACAATTTTAAAATCCTGATGCTGGTCTTAGGCATTTTTGCTCAATTTTTTTACAACTCATACGAATTCTTACAATGGAAGGTAGTTCTCAAAATACAGTGCACACACACACACACACACACACACACACACACACACACACACACACACCTATACAGGAATAGATACTGTAGGCTATTGGTCACACATTACTATCAATAACAGAACAAAACAGGCCTAGACATATGTATTTACAATATTAAATATTCATTCTACCATATGCCATGAAGCTGTCACCTTTCGTATAAAAATCATTAATTTTCAGGGTACTGCCGAAAATACACTGCTGTCAGTTGCTTTTTTTTTTATAAAACTTACAGCAATCATACTAATTATTTAAAAGGATGTTAATAAATTAAATTTACTATTTTATGATATTTCAGCATTGCGTAGAAGGAGTTACAGTTGTTTCCATGCCAGTTTGACCAAGAAAGCCTTGCTGCTGGTTTATCATTTATTGATACCTAGGATGGAAAACTTAATTCGTGAAAAGGTTCAGAGAGAATATAACGACAGTACTAAACTTATTACAAATATTTCTGTAATTGCAGGTTTCACGCCAATAGGTTATCTTTATCGACTAAAACACGCAACTCAAATCAACAATTCCATTCTTCTTGTTACATTTATATTGCTCTTTTTTGTAATAGTTGTCTGGATAGATGTACTTAGTTCACCTCATAATACGGTGATTGAAATAACAAGAGCTATTGATCTCTTTATGGAAGCCTTCAGTTCAATTATGTCTCTTGTGACTGTCATCAAAAATGATAAACGCATTCGAAAAGTCTGGGAAAATGTTATTCAAGCAGATACTGCTTTACAGTCACTGGGACTTGACATTCCTTACACAAAAACTAAAAGACAATCCAAAATTACATTTATCTGCTTCTTTATTATTCACGTTTCACTGTTCGTAACAGATTATTTCCTGCTAACCCATGCTTCTAATAACACATTTGTATTGCCTTCTTTTATAGTTCTTGCAATTTACGTAACACACACATCATGTGGTTTCACAATAGGCTGTTTTGTTCTGAACATGTTCCGAGAGAGATTTTACTTGCTCAACACTGCATTAACGAATTTACAAAACGATGCCGAATGCGTTTCAAAAGAGTCTCGCAATACAGCACTGACAACCCACCAGCAGCTGCAGAAAATTAATTCAGCTCATGACAAGTATGTTTCTGTGTGCGAGTTCATTAACAGTTTGCACCACATAGTCATATTCCTACGAGTATTGTCATACACAGGCGTTATAACGGCTAAACTTTACACGGTAATCAACATGTTCATGGACCAGCAGTGTGACAGTTACATTTTCTCACACTGTATCATCTGGGTGACGTACAGACTTTACAACTTGTTACTGCTTGTGTTTGTGTTCACTTTCACAGCGAACGAGGTAAGTGTAGATTTTAAATCAACAACAGTCGCTTCACTAGACAGTGGTAAAGTAGTGTCCATATACGTCATGTAAATGCTGATTACAAATTAAAATTTAGTGGTAAAAACAAACAGTTTGTTGTTAAATGCATTAACTTTTCTACATCAGTGCATCAGTGCTAAATCCTAAAAGTTTCAGTATAAACAAAATTATATTAATCAACAGTGGATGCGGGAATGTTTATAAGTTATAGGTGATGTACATGAATACTACTCACTCATATGTGCCACTTGAGGATACTGCTTTATCCAGGCAACAGGATAAAGAAATTGTATGTTCAAATATACTGCCATAAAAATCCATAGGCAGGCATTAATATGTGCACTGTAGCTAGATGTGAGTCCACATTAAACGGTGAGTGGGGTTGGTTGGGAATTGTTTTCCAGCCACTTACAAATCATGACAGGAATAACACAGTTGCACACCACTATAGAAAAATTATTCCAAATATCTTTCCGATCTGATGATGAGCTGTGAAGCTTGAAAGCGCTAATCGGAATAATTTTTTATAGTGGTGTGCAACAGTGGTATTTCTGTTTGTGATTATTACCCCTAACACAACTTGATTAATTAAATCATAAAAGTTCATGCTTTGCCACTGTCACTAGTTAACTTCTATCAAAAGCTAGTGTTACACTTTTCTGATATCCATGAATGGTCAGAACATAAATAATTTAAACAGCAAATCACATTTAGACACAAAATGTTTTTCAAATAATAATGAATGGTATTCAAGCTGATCAGAAAATAATTTGTGAACACATATCTAATGAAGACATCACAGAAAGTAGTCTTGGAAAAAAATCAAAATTCTCAAACACATACAATTTAAAATACATGAGGTTTAAAAACTACTACTTTTATACTTCGTGTAATTGATAATTATAATTTAGAATCTACTTTTACACATCGTTAGTACAACACAAACAGAATTTTTTTTAAAAACATAGGTTTCATGAATAATAAAATTAAAACCACCACACAAACATACACACACACATACACATGTAGATAACCATACACTTTTATGATTATTAAATGGTTTCCAGTTTAGTAAACAAAATGTTATAACTAAAATATGTTACAGGCAAATTCTACAGCAACTATTATACACGATCTCATTAACTCTGGCAGAGCTAGTGCAGTTCATACCTCTGTAAGTATAGGACACACCTGTAGGTTTCATGATTAAAACTTGACCAATTTTAAAGTTATAAAGTAACACTATGCAACAGTAAATGTGTTCAAACTTAATACATTTTTACACAAATTTTCAAGTAATTTCTTTATCATGAATATAGTAATTGTGTTTATGTTACAGTTAAAAAACTTTAGCATGCAATTTGTACACAAGAAACTGAATTTCACGGCATATGATATATTTCCGATTGACTTCACACTACTTTATTTGGTAAGAAAGAAACTACTATATAAAACTAGAATCTCAAGTTATAGTTAAACAGCACTCTGAATACATTTGTTACATATTTTGTCACAAAACAATGGTGCCTTTGAGATGGCCATAGGTGTTACATGTTCTGAGCTATTGGAAGAAGCTCCTGCCATGTGGCCCACTCCAAAAACAGAATGCTCACTTCTGAGCCTGTACTAGTCCAAGAATTACCTTGTCATACATGGTAACTGCCAACATCAGCTTTTGAGCGAGTTCTCTAGGAGCCGTACCACTCGCACATAAAATTTAAGTGCAAAGTCACCACACAGTGTCATCCAAAGAGTGGACAACGAGTCCACTTCTCAACATGTGAGAAGGGAACCAATGGGGGAAATTGGCCACTAGCTGAAGCCCCCTGTTGAGAATGGTTTGCATCTTTCTTTTACGTGCAAGGTACATAAAAGGTATCTGTAATTTCCTTTGTAAGGTATCCCCAGATTGGGGCAACATAAGTGATAATCAGCAACAAAAACACGTCAACATTATCCAGCTTATAGGTTGTAGCCTTGTTGGCGAGTATTGGAAACAGAGATCCCAGACGAGCTGATGCTCTGAGTATAGATACGCCAGCTGAGTCAATGATCAAGGTGGAGAACAAGATACTTTTCGTCTGTGTACAGGTACGTTCTGCTGATTCTCACTCAGCCTCATGGTTTATTCTGGTGCTTAGAGAATAGTAGCATGAAGCTCTTAGTCTCATTATGACAATTTTCCAGTTGTTAGTCCAGTCCACAAATGCATCAAGTTGGTGCTGTAATCATGTGATTGCCCTGTTAGTATTCCAATCAGAGATATAAACTGCTGTGACATCGGCAAACAGAGCTATCTAGATTCCAGGCTCCCTGGGTAAATCATTGATTTAAATTGTGTGTGTTCATACAGAATGTTATTTCCATACATTTTAATGTGTTTGTATATTTCTAGTTACTGTCTATTTTTCAGCATACATGTAGAATTTCTACGTTATTATTTGGAAGATTCAGGACAACATCTTATTGCATTGTGGTACATGAAGGCCACCTCACACGGGCAGGATACCAAGGAGCGCGATATTTTATACTTGGTATATTGCTTCGGTATACCACGCAGTAGGTACCATGGATTCGTCTTTTTAGGAAGAAGTTCTACTTTTGTCATTCACTCTTGATAAAAAAGGAAATAAATCCTCATAAGCACTTAACTTATTAAGGTGAATGAATGTGAAAAATTCAATTGTTGATTTTATCCAAACAAAAAAGTTACAATGGTATGGACACACGAAAAGAATGGCACAGGAAATATTACCAAGGAGAGTTATGGAATGGACCCCACCAGGAAGAAGGAAATGAGTAAGACCACCTGTCACCTGGATCTGGATAGAAGAAATTCAGACTATATTAAGGGAACGAGAAATTGAAGATCTTTGGATGAACAAGCAGCAGTGGAAGATGAGAATTGTATCAATTCTGTAATCTTTGGTCCTAAAAATGTGTAAACATTCTACAACCAGAATAATAATAATAAGCACTTAACTTATCTAATTTTGTATATCTTTTGTCCTTGATAGAATAATAAATTTTACAGTTTAATAAATACTTTTAAGTAAATGAAGATTTTACAGATCCTATTGTAATTTCCACTTGGCTCATGTTGATTATCTACACTTAATAATACAGTCTATACAGTGTTGCTAGGTACAGATTTTTTTTTAAGATTGGACGTAAACATTTCCTAAGATTACTGAAAATTTTGGAAGTTCTTTTGATAAATCACAAAAAAAAACTGTAATAGCCTAAATGAATAAGTAAGTTAATATACAGTATAATTATTATGGGAAAAAGAATTTTCACTCACCAGTGCTTGTTATATTCTAAGTATTTTCTTCTCCATCTTCCCCACCAGTAATGTAAGATTTACTGTTGTTCATCAAACTTATAAACTCCATGCCAAATTTGAATTTGAACTAGGAGCAGGTTTAATATTTCTTTTAGAATGCAGAAATTCTGAGATCATTTTGGTGCTCAACATATTTCTAATTTTAGTTTTTGTGCTATTTATAGTAAAAAAATAACCTCTCACCAATGGAGGATGAATGGGTTAAACACAAAAGTGACATTGTCAGGTTTGACAGTAAAATAAAATAAGTGATAATTAAAAAATGACTTATACATCATTGTGTGTGGGTGGTCCTAATTGTTTGTTCTTCTAGTGTAATCTTTCTTCTAATCCTACTCTTTCTTCTAGTGTAATGGTGTTTAGTCTATATCATGGATCTGAAGATTGACAGTTTGTAATGCGTTGGGTAACTGAGGTGTTATGTATCAGTGTGTCAGTTACGGTAGGTTTTCTGTATACAGCGAGTTTGTTTTTTAATGGTAAAGTCTAAAAAATGTATGCTATTGTTGTTTAAATTTAACATTTTAATTATAACTATCTTAATAGAATACAATCAGAGAAGCTCATAGGAAATACGCATTTGTTATGTGACACACACAAATGTATAGAACAGAAACTAGTAATTTACAAAATTGACTCAAAACTGTAAAGATCAGACTGGTGTAGTCTATGTCCACAAACTGCACTGATCTTCCACTCTCCACACTGAGTTTGCTCTAAAAAAAAATCATGATTGGTGAAAACTGTTAATAACAAAACTGTGTTTTACTTTTTAATTTAAGAGATGCACAAACAAGCGAGGTTAGTAATATACCACATACCATATCAGATGTATTTATGAATAATTTACAAATAATTACCATAATAATATTTTTTAAAGCAAAATCTACTTATTAATGTAGCATTAACTTTTTTCATGTAGAATGAACACTGATTAGAAATATTCTGCTTAAACTTCTCTACTTGTAATGAGGTATACATTCTAATGTTTCAGATCTTTACTAACGTCACAACTTACTTGATCATTTCTGTGCAGTTCAAAATATCTGAAAAACACAAAGATATTCTGGATACCAATGGCATGTGCTCTTACACAAATTCAACAAATATTCATACAAATGTGTACAAATAAAAATTAAGAAATGACAATTGACACCAAAAATAACAGAACAATCACTGCAATTAGCCCTGATGTAATGTATTAAAATGTACTTAAAATAAATAAAATAATGAGCTAATAAAAAAGGTGATACTTCTACTTCTTAAGCTGCATTTCCTCAAACATGCCAGAGTGTTTTCAAAGTGTATTGGGACGTGTAAGTCATGAGATTTGTTAGAGGTAAGGTCAGCTGCATGAGGTAGATAGGAAAATCAAAAAGAATTTTATCTTTACAAAATCTGTATGTAAAAGATTTCAAAATCAAAAATAATTGTGCTCATAATCATTTATTTCAAAATGAAGGCAGTGTTATATATTTTGGATTCACTGAAGTCAAAAATTATGTGTTTAGAAGCATCATATTACCAACAGCTAGAAGCGCCATTACACAACATTCTAAGCGTTTCTCGGCTATTCCAGCGCAGCCCGGCTATAATGTGTGTGTGCGTACATATTGCAGCTACTTTGAGATGAAGAATAATTATGTGACACTTGTCACGTGTTCATAGCAGAGACTGATCCATACTTCACTGGTCCGCACACACTTGTTCAAAGTGGCAAGCAATTACGATCTACTGTTTTCTAGTAGTGTTGATGCTTAATATGAATTATTCTGGAATCTCAGGAGGGTATAAATACAAGCATTCAGTGATACTTAGTTTCAGTTTAAGTGACGATGTATTCAAGTGAGGTTCGAAGTATTGTGGCGAAGTGTTTTATGTGTTTTATAATTGTGCGGAACTCTGTTAGTTAGCATTATTATTGGTGAAGACAAAAATAACTTGAATTATTGTACGAATACAATCTTATTGAATAGTGTGTTGATTGCAAAATGTAAATTGTGATAATTAAAACTGGTTTGTAGTAACTTAATTGGTGTCTTGTATTTTGTTTTCCACTGTACCATACAATGATCAGTTAGACCGTCATAACAATATACTTGTTAATTGCAACAAACAGACCTAATGTTTGTATTTAAATAAATATTTAAAAACAAATTCTCAAGTACATCAGGCAAACAGAAAATTATTGTAGACATGAAACCAAAAATACTGAAACTGCGTATAACAATTTATTAACAATGATAATTAAAATACACTGTATTTTTGTGTCCTCTTCACCTTTTAACTTGTCTTCTTGTCAGGCTTCTGCATGTGATATAAATACTAAAAACATAGACTGGATTGCCAGTAGCATAACAAGGACTTTTCCTTGAGGAGGAAGGTTATGGACCAAGATTTTCCCACAGCGTGGGTTACTGATGATAAGCAATACGAGACACGTTGACAATAATAAGAAATTTTCCAGTTTAGTCCAATATATATGCTGTACCACAGTGCAGTGGCTAGCAATGTAATTGTCTACCTGCTTGCATATTTTTACATTTATGAAGTCATTGTCAAATTACCTGACAGGGTGTTGCAACCCCCCCCCCCCCAGCAATCCCCTTGGCAATTCTATTGTGGTCTGTTCAACTATAATTATGTTCATAAAAAGCTGCAAGGTGATACAATTAGGTCAAATGACAGTATATAAGTTGAAGACAATTAATGTGAGAATACGTTACATTCCTTATGCAGTCATCACATTAAATAAGACAGTATATAAGAATGTGTTATGCTATCTAATAATAAGTATATAATCTGTGGTAAACATCCAGACATTCATCTCTGGGTCAGACTCTAAAATGTTACATTTGGTCCACTTTTCTGTACGGAGCTGTCAACTTGGATGGGTCTTTAAAGTCAATTCTGTGAATCATGTTGAGCATTTAAAACGTGGATATACGCGTACCACATTCTTGCAATCCCTTGGATGACAAATAAGGATGTCTTAAAATCCTGCAAAGATCAATAACACAGGACAGCAAAATTAAAAAAAAAAACTTTTTAAACCTTTTTAGAAATTTAGTCTGTATAGTTTACATATTGTAGTTTGCAATGCTGTCTTTAAGTCACATGCAGTTTAAGTCAAAGTGTTTCTATGGCATATGCAGTTTCTTCACAATTAAAATAGTTACTTTTACTTCAAGGTATTAATTGTAATATAATTAACAGATTTTTGCCACCATTTTTTGATGATTCTATCCTCTTCCACCAAATGTTTGTTTGCACACAATATAATGTAATTCTTTGATCATAATGACCAATGAACCATGATTGGTTTGACCCTATTTTTTTTTTTTTTTTTTAATAACTGACTCAAAGAACAATTCTATATGTCAAATAAAACAACCTTTATAGTATATTGAAACTTTCACTTGTGAAACTTACTTGTCTTTTCTTCTTGTACGCGTATCGGCGTGGTGTTTGCCTTCGTCAGCTTCGAGACAGACTGCTGACTCAAAGACGAGTAAGTTTCACAAGTGAAAGTTTCAATATACTATAAAGTTTAGTGCTGTGAAAAAAGATGATGAACAATCAAAACAACTAAAACAACCTTATTTTCATTAGATATGTTTTGTAGATGGTACTGTTCTAGAGCAGGTCAGTAATTTCAAATATCTGGGCTGTAATGTGTGTTATATTACAAACAATACTGTGGTGGAAAAGCTGCACAAATCCAACCATATGTGTGGGACCATCAGGAGAACTCTAGAATCAACAATTAAAGAAACAATACTACTGAAGTGCTACAAGGTGCTCAAGTGCCCTCTCCACATTTCTCTATGGGTTTGAGAATTTGATTTTAACGAAATCCCAGGCGAGTCATATTCAAGCGGCTGAAATGAGATTTCTCAGGTGCATTCCAGGAAATACTCTTGAAGACTACAAAAGAGATGTCAATGTATGGCAAGAACTAAGTTTTATGAGTATACTTGATAGGATTACCCAGTATCAGCTAAAATGTTTGAGGCACCTTAAAAATTGGATGACTACCACATCACATAAAAAAAACTACTGAATTATAAGCTGAAAGGAAAGAAAGGTGTGGGGCTTCAGAAGAGGTATTGGAGTGACTGACCAGCTCTACTCTATCTGCTTGGGACCAGAACAAACCATTGTTCATTTAATCCTTGCTGAAGATGATGATGATGATGATGATGATGATGATTAGATATATTTTTTAACAAACAGTATTATTTTAGAACTAAAAATCCCTTTACATTAGTTAGACATTTTATAGGACCTTATTTGTTTGCTTTTTAAGCTCAGCCCATTGCATTTCCTTTTGTGTGAGACACCTCTGTTCTCATCTGGTTCTCATCTGTTACACCAATTATCGCGTTGTCTTTCTGGTTCTTTAATGCCTTGATGGAACAGGACACTTACCCTGTTCTTTACTCACAGTACAGAAATTGTTTAGCAAAGTCTGAATGTACATGTAAAAAATGTAATTTTTATACTCATGAAGAGTCTCAAAGGTATTAAATTTTTTAACATATTTCCTGCAGCAGTAAAATAGTCAAGGCCTATTTGCTATTGTAGAAAATTTTGGATAATATTTCTAATAATTGAAGCATTTTTTTTTAAGTGTCTGCTATTACGAGCTCAAAGTTGTCATCAGGTTCCACAAAGATAATCTTCTTTAAATTTAGCTTCTGACAGATGAGATACGTGGCAATGTGTTATCAAAACAGTTTCCTTTATTTGATAAGATCTTCACAACTTTCTATTCATGAGCTCCAGTTTTGTATGGAGTTGTGGTAAAAGTATTTTCTTTTAGACAATTAACATGTTGTATAAATTTACAATGATTCCAGGATTGTGATCTTACAACAGTTGTATAAATTACTGAATACCAGAGATAATGATAAATTTTAATAACACTCTTCTGAAACAAAATTCAAATTACAACAGATTTCCTAGTTGTAAAGATTTCCAGTAATAACAAATGAATTATTACAACAGTACACCAACAACAAACAATTAACTAGTTGGCAGTTTCAAATTTCACTAATACACTTTCTTAACAATATGTCTTATTGCTTGGATTCCCAAAATTCAAATGGCTACAGTCGTGAAATTGCAATTGTGTATGAGTAGACTTGAGATTAAGGTTTAAAATGTTGTTAAACTTAATTGACAAATCAATTTGTCAACTTTATAATTAACCGTTGGATATTAAAACGATCAACTTTAATCATCAATTGTTAAATTTTTGCTGACAAGTGAAAAAATTAATGGTGTTAATTTTTGGCTGGTCAAGAGGTAAAGTAACCAAAATTGTTAGTCACAGAAGTGTGACTTTTTCACACAATATTGAGCCATTCCTTGTAAATGCTGTGATTTACAATGATTTTTAAAACACTGAGTAAAAAAAACTTTTATGTAGACCTACATTTAAAAATTAATTAAAAATCAAGTCATTTTATTTATTTTTAACAAACTATTTAAGCCACAATATCACAGAATTGTGTAAAAATTGTGCTAAAAATTCTATAAAGATATGTATGTGGTAGTTTCTGAGGAAACTGGCATTTATGTTGAAAAAAACAATCTTGAATGAATCAGGATTAAAGTAAAAATTTACTTTAAAAAAGTCACCTGCTCAGAATAAATACTATAGACTATACTGTAAACATTTAAGCTATACTTTAAGCCTTTTAACTATTTTTAACCCTTTAAAATATGCTTTAAACATTTATACTATACTTTAATTTAACCTAACCTACCATCAGAGAAGCCCTTTCCTATGCATCATAGACAATTGAAGTAGCTCAAATTTATGTCAAAATGACTATTATTTTTCACTCTTTTCTGAAGTCTAGAAAGTTTTTGTGCTGTTTCACTTTGTGGGCCTATATTTTATTGTCAAGACATACCAGACCGTACGTTGAGACACATTTTCACAAATAGTGATTTTTCGTATATTGCATGAAACTGTAGTACACAAAACTGAATTTAAAATACTAAGATATTGATTATATTGATAGTGTTTCCCTTTTGCATGTTTCAGAGTATTTTTGTTGTGTTTTCTGTACTGTAGTTTCTTCTTTGAAGCACTTGGGAAAGTTGCAAACAATTTATCTATTTACAACTAAATTATTATTCTGTTGCACGATCTGCACTCTCACTGTATTGGTTCTGTAATATCTGTTCCATGTGTGTATCCTTTTATTTAAAGACCCTTTAGTTTAGTCATTATAAAAATGTATTAGAAAGATCAAAACAAATCAATGCACACACATGGATAACAACACAAAATGTTTGAAAAAGTAACTTTTGCTTACAAAAGTACATTTTTTTACATATCAAAGATTTTCAATGTAAACTGGTAATGCAGCCAAAATATAAATTAAAAACTTTTCTATAAAACTGCAGCCTTCGAGGTTGACTACTTCCTGAGATATGCAAAATGGTGCAGGCAATTCCCCTTTAAACTTGGAATGCCCCAAGATTTTTAAAAATTATTTTAAAATAGTACATATTTGGATAGTGTAGTGTGAAACAAACATGAAATTAAAGAGAAATATCCACAGATTCAATATTTCATTTTTGACACTTACCACTGCTCTTAATAGATTAAAAAGTAGTAGGCCTACTTATAGATAACATAGCCTACTGTCTACTGTACTACTCTACTAAACCATTTAAAATGACACTGTCCTACAGGCCAATGCCAGTTGTCAGTATAGAATTAAAATTACAGTAGACAAATAATAATAACATTTAATTACATCTGCAATTAAAAATAATCTTAAAATAATTTAATAATTAACCATTAAAATGATATTTGATTATATTTTGTTAAAAAGGAAACAAACTTTTTTCTTCATTGGAAGTTTTAATTTATTTATAAGCAAAAGGTAAAATAAAAGACTGCAGTATTAAGAACTATAATACCATACTTTTACTTTTTATTTCTTGTTGTTTTTGTTACTAGGTGATGATGATGATGATGATGATGATGATGATGATGATGATGATGATGATGATGATGATGACGACGACGACGACGACGACGGCGACGACGAAAATTATTATTATTATTATTATTATTAATTCACGTCACACATCTTGTTAAATTTTTACTGTATGTTACTCTACTGAACCATTTAAAATGACACTGTCCTACAGGCCAATCCCAGTAGTCAGTATAGAATTAAAATTACAGTAGACAAATAATAATAACATTTAATTACATCTGCAATTTAAAATAATCTTAAAATAATTTAATAATTAACCATTAAAATGATATTTGATTATATTTTGTTAAAAAGGAAACAAACTTTTTTCTTCATAGGAAGTTTTAATTTATTTATAAGCAAAAGGTAAAATAAAAGACTGCAGTCTTAAGAAATATAATACCATATTTTTACTTTTTATTTCTTGTTGTTGTTGTTACTAGATGATGATGATGATGATGATGATGAATTCACATCACACATCTTGTTAAATTTTTAATTTATGTTTTGGAATTTTTTTAAATTCTTCTTCCACAATCACTTATGCTAATAATGAAAACAGGGTTTCATGAAAAATTATACTTTATTTTCTCATTTACACCTACATCAAACAAATAATTTTATTCTTTATTTTATCCTTTATAATGGGCTACAGTTGTGACAATGAGTGTTTGTAACAGTGTTATTTCCATGTTATATAGAATATTAAAGAAAATTTAGCATCTTTAGTTAGGAATAGGGTATGTAAAGGTAAGTTTAATCTAAACTCAGTTCACTGGTAACAGATGAATCAGAAGCTTGGACTCTCACAACAGCACTTATGTTTACTTATAAAGTATTTGAACAGAAAATTATAGCCCTGTAATTTGTATTTGAATAAGGAAAATTTATGGGCCCTGTAAGGGAAGGAGAAAACTAGGGAACAAGAAACAATTATGAGATAGATACTATAATCAAAGAAGGAGGTATAGTAAAATTGATTCAGGCCAGAAGGATTAGATAGTTAGGACATGTAAAAAGAATGGATCAAGTCAGGCAACCAAAGAGTAAGGAGTGAGGAGGAAGGAGTGAGATGGGTAGGAAGGTTACAAAGGTGATGGCTGGAAGAGGTAGAAGGAGATTTGGGAAGAATAGAAATCAGGAATTTTATATGCCTCACTCAACAATAGGTAGGCACTAAGTGGAGACAAATAGTGGAGTAGACCAACCTAACCTAACCTAACGTTGTGAATGAAAACATTAGGTTATTTTGGAAACTCATTGTGACTAAAACAGAATACATATTTTAATTGATTGTACTGTAACGGTATATATGGTATACATACACATTCTAAGCTTTGTATATTTAATATTGTACATGATTAGGGAAAAGCAACACAACAAACAGCTTTCCGAGGCAAACAAAACATGCATGTGTAAAACTTACTGTTCAACGTGAAAAATGAGTTCTGTCACAAAAACAGTCATGTATAGTAACCAGCAAGTAACATGTGTATTAAAATGCCTTACTTCCAGTTGAGTTTTATTTTTATGATTTACACAAAAAGTGAGTATTATTTTAAAGTTGTAATGGTTCTCCTGAGTCCTTTCAGTTTACCTAGTAATATAACAGCACCATCTTTCACTGCCATAGGCTCATGTTTAACCTATAATATTGCAGAAACGTTTTGTATAAAACATATACCACAATGAAAAAGGTTTACAATATAAAACAAGCAATTCTATAACATACACCAGTAAATTAACTTGCATTTTAGTATTTTAATAAAATGATATGCGATATTCACTAAATATCGATACCAAGTATTGCATAATAGAAATATCGAAAGTTAATGTAGGTACAGTCACTGCAAAAGTATCCAATTATCTTATGTTGTAAACAAAAGTAACAGCTGATTGAATTGTCAACATCAACAAGCTAAATTATATATCAGCTGTTATTAAAATATTAATAGAGAATTTTTAATTGCTCATGGGTGACACCACATGAAATAAGCACATATTACTGTATGTAGGTCAATATATTTTGTAGAAGAATATATACATACCACTTTAAACAGAAAGGAAATGATTTTTTTTTAATTGAAAAGTAAAACTAGAATTTTATGAAATTTTTCACAACCTGGTCCCCTTAAGCAAAAATGAAAAAGTATGATAGGAAATCATATGGAAAGTAGGTTGCTAAGCGGTGCCTACAGAATCTACAGCAAAACTTCAAATCATCTTGGAAGACAAACTAGGTTTTTAAAAAGGTAATCATACACTGGCAATGTCTTTACTTTATATCATGTAAACAAGAAATGCAGTGAACTTAATCAAGAGACATACTTGCTTTCATATGCTTTCATAGATTATAGAAAAGGCATTTTACTTGTATGACATAGGACAACAGAAACCAACACTCCAGAAGAAAAGACAAGAAAAGACAGAGAGAGCTGGAATTATTTCTAGCCTACAGGCCACTAGAAAGAAGAAATATTGGGGGGGGGGGGGTAATGAGAATAAAATGGTGAAGCATATTTTTATGCATAATAATATTAGCTTATAACATATATCAACTTATAGAGATTATTATTTGTACCAGTATGTTAACAGTATGTGTCATATGTTTTAGCCAGATAAACCTGTAGGATGGAAGAAGAGAAGAAGACATTATGTATTTATACATGAAACTCTTACTTATGGAATTATTAATAAGCATTCCTACAACAATTTTTGTCATCAAAATTGAATAACATCTACTTTAATAAAATTCTGTCAGTCAATACCAAAGTGGCGTGTAATGAATTTGGCATTAATTGATTTGTTTTTTGTCCTTAACTACACAGCTGTCTTTTTTGTATATTATTTTCAAACGAAATAATCAGGCTGTTAGAAATTATATTACACCAGAATTACTTTACATTCAATAATAATTATTATATCCAGAAAACAGGTCTAGCCATGGGGTCCCCCTTATCTAGCCTGCTGGCTGATATATACCTAAATTATTATGAGAACACATATCTGCTCAGTAACAAAAATAAATTCTCTAACAGATTAGTATCATATACACGATACGTTGATGACACTTTTATAATTTTTAACGGTACATTGCGGCAGATAGAAAATATGAAAAAATACATGAATAACGTTAATAAGAACATACAGTTCACCCTTGAAACGGAGGTAAACGGCAAGCTTAACTTTCTCGACTTGACAGTCACAAGACTAAATAGCAACTTCCGATACCAGATATACCGGAAGCCAACTACCACAGATATCACAATAAACACTGAATCACATCACCCTTTCTCCCAAAAGATGGCGGCATATAACAGTTTCGTGCATAGACTACTGTCCATACCAATGGAAAAGGAAGACTTTCACGAAGAACTTAACACAATTAAATATATAGCTAGGGCCAACGGTTACAGTAGCTCAATTGTACACAATCTAATTAAAAAACATCAAAAGAAGGAAGGTAACAAAGAAATACGCGAAGGTAGTGAAAATGGGACTAGGTACATAACATCGTACTATGGTAACACCCTACCAAAAATTTTATACAACGCGTTTAGAGGCATAAACATTAGGATGGGGTTCCGGACCAGTAACAACGTTGGTAAGATACTTCGACAAAACCCCCCAAAAGCAGTTGAAGACAGGACAGGTATTTATAAGGTTGTGTGCAGCGACTGTTGTTTCTACATTGGACAAACGGAAAGAGCGTTTAAAAAACGCTTTAGAGAACACCTGCCCAAAAAAGATCCAAGCAGAATAACATCAAATTATCCACATCATTTAGTTGACAATAATCATAGTTATACAGACGTTGCAAGTAATTTTCAACCCCTACACATATGCAGGAAAGGGAGGATACATGAGTGCTGTCGAGGAATTTGAAATATATAAGGCATTTAAGGACACAAACACAAAAGAAATCCTCCTAAATGAACAGTTACAGTTTCAGTCAAATTCGGTATATGATACGGCTATACAAATACAGACAAAGTCCACAGTGCGCGGCGAGCAGTAACATAGACTCGGCAGTCGACCGTTGTAGTCCGGGATGCGCACCTCGACTTGTACGTGCTCCCAAAGTTTAAACGTTTTTATTGTTGATTATGTGTAAGTTATGCTATATGTTTTATGTGTTGATATTTTTACTTAAATGACGACCTCTGCTGAGTGACAATACCTGAGGATGGGGCATATGTCCCGAAACGCGTCGTAATAACGAAGAAGAAATAAAGCCACCAGACGGACAAACAAAATAAGGTAAATACTTTATTCTATCAATATTAAAATATTTGTCTGAATACAAGCAAATTATAATATACAAGAAAAACTTGAACAAACCATTTCATAATTTTGAAATATACCAGTACTCAAAAAAATTGAAATCATTGTGTGTTTCTTCTTCTGATAGTTCCTATCCATTTCAGATGTTGGGTATCATTCAAACTTGTATGCTAATCATATTAATTTAAGAATCAACCAATATTTTAGTTTTGCCTTTACTTTCAAAGTTTGTTTTTCAGTATTATCTGTTGTCAAAATCTGAAATTTTACATTTACAAAAAGAAGGCAATATTCTCAAGAAACATAATATTAACAGAAATTATTTTAAAATGTCTTTTTTTTGTTTTATTGATCTGAATTTGTTTAATCATAATGTAAAATACATTCCAGGCAAATCACATTGTCAAAGTAATTCATGGAGTAATTCATTGATTCTGGGAGAGCTGGTTCAGAAAGAAGTTATGTAAGTGCAGACACATAAATTATAAAATTACGTAGATGTCTTTTACATAAATTTCATTTGTAGACATGTAAAATTGATAATGCTCTAATGTCAGACATGCCCTTTTATAAATCTGGATATATGAAAACCACAGTATCTTTAGTACTTCTTTATTTATATAAAAAAATGTTACATTTATTTATATCTTTAATTCGGTTTATATTTTACAGTTAAAGCATTTTACTATACAATTTCTACATAAGAAAGTGAACTACATAGCAAATGGTTTTTTTCAAATTAACTTTACATTGATTTATTGGGTAAGTTAGATTGCTACACGAGTTTTTCAATTTACAATTAAGAGCCAATAAAACTTATTCTTAATTATAAATTTTCAAGTTTAATAGTGTTTTGTAAATCATGTGTAAAGTCAAATGTCACTTGCGGGCAAACAGTGCCATAAAAATGTGTTCACTTCATTACTTATTACTCCAGACCCAGTATGGGATAGTTATCCTGCAGTTCAAAACAAATTTTGTATAATTTTAAATATTAATAGAAGTGTCCTTGATATTATATGTTATGCAGATGATGGTATACTAATAGTGGAAAATGAAAATGACTTACAAAGACTTGTGAATAATTTTAACAAAGCATGCCAGAAATATAACATGAAGATAGCGGAAGAGAAAACAAAATCAATTACAATTTCACATGACCCATTGAGGTGTTAGCTTATGATAAATGACAAAATAATAGAACAAGTAATGCAGATAGACTACTTAGGAAAAAGGATTACAAGTAATAATAGGGCAGAAGAAGAAATAGAACATCAATTGATGAAAGCAAGAAGAATTGCTTGATGCCAGTGGTGGCTCATCAAGGAAGGCAAGGGACGCTTATCCTCCCCAGTAAAATTGAAAAAAAATTGACAACTAGTAATGGGATGTATTTTTTATTGTAACTGAATGTGTAATCAATCTGTAATTACAAAATGTCGGAACTTTAAATTATCTGATTATTTAAAAAAAGTTTTTAATCGCGCATTGTCAATAACAGTGCAGAATGTTAGCAGACAGAGGCTGGAATCTGTCTTGCTGCTGTAACACTCACATGACTAGTACGTGAGAACTGTGCTTGGCAGGTGGTGGGGGAACACTAGTCCAGTTGTAATCGTGCGTAGGAGGCAACAAGCCAGTTAGCCTCACGGAACGGTGTAAAGTGGTATGTGTTAATTTTACGCAGGCTCTATGTTCCAGTGCTCACTGTCCGTGTGTGTTATATTATTATTTATCTCTTTTTGGCATGCGTCGGTGATCTGTACCACGAAGATAAAATGGATTTAGCAGAAGAAAGTGTAAGTGATGTTGCAGTATCTAACAAAGATATTATTACCTCACTACTGGAAAAACCATTTTCCCGGCTGAGTGATTTTGAGAGAAGTGAAATACTCAAAAGTGGTCGACCTATCCCAAAATATTTCCTTCTTAAAAGATACAAAAACCAATGTAGAACTTTCCAGTCATCATGGTATCATCAATATAAATGACTATGCGGTAATGGAGCAAAATCGAAATTATTCTGCTGGCCCTGATTACTATTAAGCACAAATAAGACTATATGGTCTGCTGAAGGCTTCAACAATTTAAAGAACTTGTCGCAGGCCTTGGTTAGGCATGCATCCTCCAAAGACCATTTAAATTCATATCTATCACTAAACAGCCTATCAAAACAGACGTTAAAAGTATCTGAACTTTTAAACGAGCATAGTAGATTGCAAAAAATAAAATATAACAAAGACGTTCGAGAGAATAGGGATATTTTAAAATTTTAATAGATGTTACTAGTTTATTATGTAAGCAAGAACTTGCTTTCAGAGGGCATGATGAATCAGAGGAGTCGATTAATCGGGGAAACTTTTAAGCTTCTTTTCAGCTTGTACTGACCAGGAATCCAGATTTAAAACAGCACTGGGAAAACAAGGGGTTATTTTAGAGGACTGTCCAAAACCATACAAAATGAGCTCATCAAATGCTTTCATGATGAGGTCAAAAACTTTATTGAAACTAGTATCAACCCTGCTCCATTTTGTGCTTGCATTGTTGATGAAACCACTGATATAACTGAGAAAACACAATGCTCTATAGTCATAAGGTTGGTAGATTCTAACAGTGAAACAGAGTAATTTTTAGGATACTATGAAGTTAACGAAGACAGAACAGCAGATGGCTTATATAGTGTTTTGTGTAAGGCTCTTGAAAAATTTAACATACAAAATAAATTAATTGGTCAGACTTACGATGGTGCCTGTGTCATGTCAATAGCTTACAAGCAAAAGTTCATGAACTTGCACCGCAAGCTGTGTTTACTCACTGCTATGCACACCATTTAAATTTAGTTTTGCAACAGATTTGTTCTAAAATAAAATCTGTTAAAATCTTTTTCTCTACTCTTCAAGGCATACCTGCTTTCTTCCACTGTTCTTCGAAGCACACTGCTGTTGTTGACAAAATATTGGGTAGAAAACGTATTCCTACAAGCAGTGAAGTTCGCTGGAATTCTAATCCTAAAATCATCAGTGAAGTGAATACAAACAGACTACAATTAATTGAGGTTTTCAAAAAGTTAATGGAATCGCAAGATTCTGTAACTGTACAAGAGCCACAAGGTTATTTAAATAATTTGAAAGACTTCACATTTGTTTTCGTTTTATCGGTTTTCCAGAACATTTTTCAGAAAACCGATTTACTCTTCAATATTACTCAGAGAAAATCTAATGATACTCAATGCTGCAATGCTGCCACAGTTCAGTTGTTGAATGTATTTCATACATTAAAAACTTAAGAAATTACAAGAAATATGATGAGTTCATTCAGTGGACTGAGTCTGGTACTCTATCAGGTTCTTTAGTTTTTAAACGTCATCATCCAGGAAAAAGACTGTCACTTCCTCTGATTACCATAAGCAAATTTATTTTGAAGTGGTAGACAATATTATTACTCAACTGGAAGTACGATTTTATAGCTGTGAGGAATTAAAATTTTTGAAGTTGGGGGACACCAAAACTTTTCCCAGTATGATAAAAAATTCCCGACTGACTCTTATATTTCTTAAATACAAATATATGGTCAGCATTTTGACAAAGAACAATTAAGAACGGAACTTGAAACCATTTTCTTGCCACTACACAAAGATACATTTCACTGCTTGAAATTAGACAGATGAATGATGATGGTACATATGAAATTCTTTCGGAAGCATTTAAGGTATTTACCCTAATTGCAACAATTCCTGCCTCTAATTCTTCCATAGAGAGAACCTTTCCTTGCCTTAAGCGAATCAAAAGCTATTTAAGGAACCGTATGACACAAGATCGTCTCACTGCCCTTGCTTTAGTTTCAATTGAGAAGGGAATTCTTTGCAAATTGGAAAGTCAACCTACATGGCACGATGATGTTATTGACAATTTTGCAAAGAAGAAGGACCATCGAGTGAAACTGCTGTACAAGTAAATTCATTACAGCTGATACAACATATTTATACTCAGGAGTTTATTTATTTGCTAAAACAAAGGTAAGTTAATCTTCACTTCATCTTTTAAGCAGTATTTTTAGTACTATAAAAGGTACGTATATATTTCTATTGAGCCACGTATGTTGTAAAAAGAGGTAGCTCTTCTAAACTTAACTCAGATGATTGTCCCGTAGCCTCCCCCTCCTCAGGCCTCACCAGCCGCCACTGCTTCATCCATGAATAACCTTGTATGGAGCAATAAATACTCACACAAGAAGCAAAAACTAGAGTTTACAAAAGCACAATATGTCCAGTAATATCCTATGCATCAGATACTAAGCCAGATACAGCACAACTCAAAGAAAACAACAAACTATAAAAATGACTATTACGGAGGGTACTAGGATAGCCAAACAGAGAAATGTATAATGTAACAGATATTAATTCTTGTTTTGTGGAAAGAAGAAACTTAGGGATATGGAATAAATACGTATCAAGAATGGATGACACCAAGGCTAGTGAAAAAGGGAAGAGATAGCCCACAAAACAGCAAGAGGAGCATTGGTCAGCCAAGGAAGATGTGTAGTGACAGCATGTAGGACCACCACTATAGAACAGGTCAGAGTTCTAACAAGGAAGTTAAAAAAGAAGGAGAAGAAGAAGGAGAAGAAGGAGAAGAAGAAGAAGAAGAAGAAGAAGTTAATAGCGCTCTCAGTGAAAGCCTACTCTTGTGAATTTAAAACTATGTCTAATCTTTTAATGTACATTTTTAACTTAATACAGTATGTGCATTTTTAATTTTAAACGCTCAATGTAAGCCTATTTATGAATCCATTGTTCATCAACTTAGGCTTGGGTTTTTACTTCTCCCCTTATGCTCTAACACTTCCGCTACCAGTCTGTCTTAAGGCATTCTTTTTAGATGGTCACATAAAATATTTGTTACATTACAGAATAAATAATATTGTTACGACGGTCAATTGATCATCGTATGGTACAGTGGAAAACAAAATACAAGACACCAATTAAATCACTTAACAGCAGCTTTAATTACCAAAATTAAACAGTTTGCAATCAACAAGATAGTCTCTTACAACAAATCAAATAAAAATTGTTCACACGCAATAAAAACTAATATAAAACACAATTGTCCCATACAATTATAAAAACACAACACTTCACCACAATACTTCAAACTGCACTAGAATAAATCGGAACTCAAACTGAACTAAGCGCCGCTGAAGCCTTGTATTTATACACCTCTCAAACACCAGAACATTCCATACTACGCATCAGCGCTACACTAAAGCATAATTGATTGCGGCCTTGACACAGTGCACGCGGCTGGCGGAGTCTAGAAAAGTCTTGCTAACCCATGTTGAGATCACGTACGCACACAACATTACAGCCGGATTCCACTGGAACATCCGATAAACAAGTAGACTGTTCTGTAATGGTGTAACACTTTGTCCCCATTACGTAACAGTATATTTAGCCCCCATTTTCAGTATTTCTCTACTAATTTCTTGTACATACAATAATTAGTGTTTTTACAGTCATGTGCAATAAAAATGTGATCGTAGACAAACAATAAACCACGTATTTGTCTACCTACTGCCACTTGTACTTTGCATTTTTCAATATCTCTTTAGATCATCCTTTATATTTTTGAATTTTAGATACAGACAATTGGTCACAATTTATCCTTGCTATACATCACAGACATTCAGAGCACTATTGTGTTTAGTGTTATTAATTTAGTAATATTTATTTATTAAAAAACCTGCAGTGAAGTCATATAGTAAAAGATTACAACAACTACACTTCTAAATAGACGGACATCTGTTCATGTCAAAATAGACAGATGGTACCGGTAATCATTTGATTATATCAATGTAAAAAAACAATTATAAGTATAACACTACCGATTCAGAACACAAAGTGTTATGTATAACAAAGTGTTGTATATGTATATAACACTTATAGCCTGAACCAGTTTTTGCTTCCTCACAGTCTGGGCAGGCTATAATAAGCAAAAACTGGTTCAAGCCATAAGGTAAAAATTTCACATTTTTACCAAATGTGAAATTTTTACCAAATATAACACTTTGTGTACTGAATCAGTAGTGTTGTACTTATAATTAATTAATCAACGGACACATCATGGACAACAAAATCCATGAAAGTAAAAACATAAATTTTTAATAACTATCTATGTATTATAAAATATATATATATATATATATATATATATACATAATTTTTTAAATGTTTCAGGTGATTCCAAAAGTTACAACATATTTGGTCATTTGTCTACAGTTTAAAATTGGAGGAGACAATTATTATATGCGTTATATACATATCTGCATTATATGCTGGTCAAACTTTGAACCTATGTGAACTTTGTATTGTAAAATGCTGCATTGCGGTGCGTGTAGTGACGTCACATTTTTCTCTGCTATCTGCTGCCGGTCTTGAGATAGGCTGACAGCAGTCAGAATTAAATCAGTTCCTTGCAAGACTCCGTACAGGCAACACGCCTTGTTCGCCAGCCACGGCTACATAAACGATCTCGGCTTATACATATTGTCATGTAAGCCAATATTTTATTTCTATCTTAATTCTCCGGCACTTATGCCGCGTTAAAAACTGCACACGCCAGCAATTATGTCTCTTTGCCTTTCAATAAACAATTATTTCCAGAAGCATATACAGTCCACTTCATTATTTCATTTCACACCAGCACCACAATAAGCATTCTAAGATCAACTCAAGAGTCTTCGAGAGCTTCTAAGATGGAACATTTTTGGTCCTCACGGGATGGATTTCACATTTTGGTCCACTGTGACCGCATTAACATTTCATTTAATGGGCCCAAACGGCGTTTGGTTCAAACCCCAACATTTTTAACTTCAGATTGCTGGCAGTTGCGTGCCTCCATTTTCATAACCAACACTGCAAGATTCTGCAGAGCAGCAACTCAGAGACAACAAGACACAGCAGGACAGCATCATTTATTCTACAACGACGAAGTTCCACAACTTTAAAATTACGGAGAGCTACAACTTCAAGCGTCACCTGGCCGGTAGAGACAAGAGGTACAACAACTTCTAACAGGATCGAACTGCGGGATCGAAGCCAGCTTCAGCACGCCGGGATTCAACATCCACGTGATTATAAACTTTCATTTTTTATAATTTTTTCTGTATAATTGATGGGTACAGCAAACTAAGTAATATTTTTTGAGCAGATTCAATAACATTTAATATAACATCATTAATGATTTTTACATAGACAAATATTATTGTCAAGTGGCCATAAACTTGTTTTTTATCTAGATTTTCATATGTACACAAATTTTCATTTACCCAGCTGTACAATAACGTATTAAGAAATTTAAGTGACGTGATAGGGCTATAAGTGTATTATCATTTTGAATAATTCATGTTTTCAGTAGCTTTCATAACTATTTTTTAAGCAAATGAAATACCTATTATAGTAAGTCATATATTAAGGGGTACACAGATCACTGGCTCCTGCATCATATCAGATTTTAGCAAATTATTTAAAATTACAACAATTGTTCACCTGCTCTACGTTTAACTATCGTTTTCAAATCACATTTTACATTTCTGTCATGGCTGATGTGAAGGCATTAATTAAGAAACGGGGTACAATTAAGGCATCGATATCCCGTGTGAATACTTTCGCTGACAATTTCGATCCAGATATAAGCGATCACCATGCACTAAAAATTAAACTCCGCCATTTGATGGAATTGTCAGCGAAGTATGACGAAATTCAGACTCAGATTGAGGCTGATGATTCCGATTTCGCATCAGTCAGTGACAGAGTTTAAACAGAGGATGATCTCTGTAATATAGAGTGCAAATTACATCATTTATTAGGGCAAGTAGAGGAGGTGAACAGGAAGTCATTGATCCAGGCTGAAGTCACACCAATTAAACCCCCCCCCCCCTATACAGTTAGAGCCGATTAAACTGCCCTGCTTTTCAGGCAGCATTATTGATTGGCAACATTATTATACTTTATTTGTGGAATTAGTACACGTCAGAACTGACCTGACGGACATTCAGAAGTTGCACTATTTGCACTCGCCATTAAGGTTTTCATTGATGGGCAATCCGGTGAAATGAGTCGGTCTATTTCTTATTGCTTCCATCTCTTCCCGGCTTTGTCGCACCTGACCTGTGATATTGGTCATCGTCTCTTGCATATCATCACACCGTTCAGCGACTTGGTTGCGTACTCTCCCGAATTCTTCTTGAGTTTCCTTCCTCTGTTCTTCTATTTTCCTGCGACTATGTTCTTCTATATTAGTAAACTTGATGTTCACTACTTCTTTAAACTCTTGCACCTCCTTTTCGGTCTGGTTGCACTTCCCATCAATCTCTCGAATCTGTCGATTTACCATTATGTTTTCCTCTTCCATCTTCTTATTCATCGCTTTCTTGTTAACATTGATTTCCTTATTCAGTTCTTCTCGCAACAATTCCATCCTTTCGTCAAGTTTGTCCAAATTCTCCTGATTGACCTCTCTTAATTCTTCTCTTAAAATTTGATTGTCCTCTCTTAATTCTTCCAATTTCTCCCCCATCTTCTCTTCCAACTTCTTGTTATCTTCCTTCAACTCTTCCTTCAACTGTCGGTTGTTCTTTTCTATCTTCTTCCTGGTTTCATCTATTTTCTGATTGGTGTTTTCAATTTTATTAATCAATTCTTCTTTAGTCGACTTGAATTCTTCCTTGAACGATTGGTTGTCTTCCTTCAACCCTTCTAACTTCTTCCCCATCTCTTCTTCCATCTTCTTGTTCATCCCAGTCAACTCTTCTTTTGTGGATTGGTTATCCTTCTTCAATTCTTCTAACTTTTCTCCCATCCTCTTGTTGGCATTCTCTATGTTTTTATTTATTCCACCCAAATCTTCTTTCAAGGATTGTTTGTCTTCCTTCCTGTTCTCGTCCATTTTCTTGTTATTATTCTCCATTTCCTTCTTCAAATCTTCCTTGTTGGATTTGTTGCTTTCCTCTATTCTCTGACTCATTTGAAGGAACATTTCCATCATTCTGTCCATTTTACTATCCTCCGTTGTCTTGGATTTTTCCATCTGCTTCTCCTGTAGATTAACCTCCCCTGTTTGTGTGGGCATCTCAGGTTGTTCCTCTGGTTGTTCAGGTTGTTTGGACAGTACTGGTGGCAATGAACTTTCCACATCTACTGGCGTCGCCTCTTTATTCTCCATGTCCATCTCTACTGTTTTTTCGGCCTCCGCCGCCCGTTTCTTTGAAGTTGCCCGTCGTTGCATTTTTCTTTCAATTTCTCTGGCTTTATAGCTGCTGCCGAACTCCAATTAGAGATTGGGCAGATTGTAGTGGCCTTTCAATCGCTAATTAAAGCCCCTCAGTTGTGCGCCAATTTGTAACGAAACTCCAATTCTGGTGTTTGAGAATTGGTGTGGCTCTCGAGTCTTCCTGGTCTGAAACACTTCCTTTAGTTTCCCAGTTGATCGAGTCCCAAATGTAGCAAAACCTGTCAAATGGTGTTAAGCTGTTGAAGATATATATATGTGTAGTATCACCAAATGTTTAAAAAAAAAAATGT
The DNA here is from genome assembly GCA_034769895.1 of Magicicada septendecula. Lineage (NCBI taxonomy): Eukaryota > Metazoa > Arthropoda > Insecta > Hemiptera > Cicadidae > Magicicada > Magicicada septendecula. The sequence continues at coordinate 431,047,419 of CM068373.1, read as the reverse complement.
TGCTTGTTGAAGAAAAAAAAAAATTGTGCTTAAAAAAAATTTATAATTTAAAAAAAAATTTCTTTTTATCAATTAATTAATTAAAATCAATTAATTAATGGTGTTTTGTGAAGTTTTAAAACGTGTATCACTTTTCTATGAAATTTTATTGATGATCTTGTATTTTCCAATAAACTACAACCACTCGTAAAATTGTCTCCAGGACAATCGATATTTGTTTACTTTTTCGTTTTGGAGGTTATCTTCCTTTGTATGTGGTAAAATTCTGGTAGATTATTCTTAAAATTATATTAATTGTAATTTGTTATAATAATGAAAGAAAGAACTATTTTGAAATGAAAAGCATAAATGTTTTATTAAATAATTGAATAATGGACTCTTTTCGATTATAAAATCGACTCTCAGGGTATCGAAACAGTTACAAGGTTTGATATATAAAATTCAATAGGGTTCTTTAAACAGCTAGTTATGGTTAAAGTCAGAGAAATCGGGCCAATATTAAAAAAGTATAACGTTACAAACAGTAATTACTAATACTAGGTACATACATTGAAAATAAATTGAAATAAAATAATTTGTTGTCACCATACAGTTGACGGAAACAAGGAGGCGTTGCTCACGACAAATGCAAATGGCTGCCGTCAAGTCGGTCAAAATGTCCTTCGTATATGCGACGTTCCAAATAAGATATTTTCTTGTAGAATTCACGTCCTGGTGTCCGCAAATCTTCCTTCTGATGTTGTGTAGTGTCTTGAGTGAAGTTTCTGTGTTGTATTTAGTATATCTGTGTATGTATAAGTTAGTTCACTTTTTATGATTCAGGCACTAATGTATGGTTATGGTATATACTGTTTTCTTGTGTTTAATAGCGTTATTCGGTGTAGTTAGGTGCTGTTCAGTGTCATTTAATCTTTAATAATAGTATCTGTCACTATGTTGACATTCCAAATTTGTTTTATTCGCCACTCGCGATTTTCAAAAAACGTGTCGTTCACTGACTCGCCATTACCGTTTTTAGTTAGGTTAACTTGGTTATATTCCGCTCGTCAAGTTCACCGTACAAATACCAATAAGCAACTAACTATTTCCTCCAGTTTCGACTAAAATCTTAGCCTATACAATATTATTCTTTACATTGTTCAAATATAATTTTGCATCCTGTGCATATTTTCAAATACATTATATAACTGCCTAAACTTTGGTTATTAATCAATTTTATTTGCTAGATGTAATTTAAATTAATCCTTCAGTTCATTCGGTGTATTTTAATATTGGATAATGCCGTTTTATTATGTTTTTTTGTCTAAAATTAGTAATTTTACTTTCATTTTGTATTTAGTAAATTTCCAAAATTAACTTCCTGTCATTATGCAAATTCAGCCATTTTTCAGTTATATTTATTATTAATAATCTCATATTATATTAAAAGGTTTATATTCCCTTATTTTCTTGTAATTAATTGAATTGGTTAACTTCTAAAATATTATTTTGGAATATATGACTCCCCTCTCCAAATTTCTGAGTTTTGTCATTTTCATTTTTATTTATAATTCTGAATATAATTTTATAAAATCTTTCTAAGTGGTATCTGTAGTTATATGGCTTCATCTCAGGTTTATTTTATCTAAATCCCTTTTGTTTAATTGCATTTAAATGACTAATTCCTCTGTTTTGATGAAGTTTGGTTTTCATTCTTTTGCCTAGATTTTTTAACAAGTTTTTTCTTACAAAATTTTTACACAAACAATAAATACTGTGTTATACCCTCTCTGACTTTTAAATATGGTATTATAAACTAAACATTTTTTCAAATAACACAACAATAATTAGTATTGGTTTCAATACAATGAACAGTTAAACAAATAAGAAATATTTTCTAAGATGGTTGTCTTCAACATTCAGACATTTTTTACAATTAATGCTTATTACTAGCATATAAAACATTATTCACAAAGAAGGTTTTTTACCAACTAACATCTTAATTACTTATTACTATTAATACAAGTAACAAATATATTTACAGGTATGATGTTAGTTGTTGCAAATTTAAATAAATGTCCTTATATCTAATACATTTTTAAAATCCTTATCCTATATTTACAAAACCTTATATCTATATTCTTATTTGCTAACTATTATACTAAGTTGAATTATGCAGTTTTTTAAACTGTCCTTTAAATATTGTATTGGGTAATTGTCCCCTGTCACAGTATAATTAAATCTGTTTTTTCTCATTCTATAAAACAAAATGTCACTTCAAACAGATTTATATCTTGTTATTATTAACTGTAACATATTCACATGGTACAATTTTTAAGTCACTGAAAGTTGCATGTTTCATTGAAAACAGTCACATATGGGACTGCAAGCGCGTCATTTCTTGCTACAAGATCAGCCCAGGCTCAAACAGCCCAGGAAAATAAAACTAAACACCCTATAGCTTGTGCAGCCATCGCGAACGATTTTTATGTGGACGATCTTATGACCGGTTCAGACAACCCGCACATCCTATCCAAAATGAAATCCGACATCACAGATTTATTAAGCCAATACGGTTTTACCTTGCACAAATGGTTCTCCAATGATCAGACCATTATAGCCTCGCACGCTCATTCTTCCCACGACTTTAGCAAAAATCAAACTGTGCGTACGTTGGGTATTCAATGGAACATTGGCGAAGATAGTTTCTTATATAGTGTCTGGAGACATGTCAATGTAGAGGTATTCAACAAGAGAAGTGTATTATCAGTCATCGCAGAAATGTATGACCCTTTGGGACTCATTGGCCCGGTTACATTCTGGTGTAAGCATTTTATACAGTGATTGTGGTTAACGGGTACAAGTTGGAACGAACCCTTATCAGATTCATTATCTAATCAGTGGTTAGAACTTTACTCTCAGCTGGTTTCAGACACTTACTTTAAAATTTCAAGGTCTGTAAAGAGTTTAAACAATTCACAGATCATTTCATTCCAGCTCCATGGCTTTGCCGACGCGTCAGCTAAGGGTTACGCGTGTTGTATTTATGTGCGTACGGTCTATTCAAACTACGCCTTCTCATCAAACCTGTTATGTTCTAAATCTAGAGTCGCTCCCTTGAAGCAGATAACATTACCCAGACTTGAACTTTGCGCCTGTCTATTGTTGGCTCAGTTAGCTTCCAAGGTTATAGATGCCGTGAATTACAAATTCGATGAATTATATTTTTACTCGGACTCAATGATAGCCTTACACTGGATCCACCAGCAATCTTCCAGATGGAAGGTATTTGTCGCAAACCGTGTTGCGGAGATACAGCGTCTCACTACAAGGGGTACCTGGCATCATGTCTCGTCACTGGACAACCCTGCCGACATTTTATCGCGTGATTGTCTCCCTCGGATTTTATACAGTCACCCACAATGGTGGCATGGTCCATCCTGGTTGTCCCATGAGTCATCATCTTGGCCTATCTGCGCCTTCGATGCCCATTCACCCTGCACTCATCCCGATCTTGAGCAGGAACAACGGAAGCACGTCCAAACCTCATTGATTGTCGCCTCATCCACATCTAGTTATTTTGAAAACTACTCATCGCTTTCAAAACTCCTTCGCGTGTTTTCGTATTGCCGTCGATTCATTCGGAACTCTAGACTTCCCATAGCGGATAGGAACACTTCCTTTTTAACCTCCCATGAGTTACGTGGTACACTTTTGGTTTTTATTCGCCAGTCCCAGAAGTCGCACTTTGGCATCGAAATCAAGGAGCTTGAGGCGCAACGCTGCATCCCTAATAATAGTAAAATTCTTTCACTTAACCCCTTTCTGGACAAGACAGGAATATTACGGGTAGGAGGACGCCTTCAGCACTCCCAGCAAACACCAAATCAACTATGAGAGCAAACACCAAATCATACTACACCCACACTCTCATCTCAGAAAATTAATTATACAAAGTGAGCACCTTCGTTTATTACGCGCTGGTGTACAATTGACTCAGTTCTCTCTACGACAGAAATATTGGATAATTAATGACAAATCTTATATATGTTCAGTAATACATAAATGTATCACCTGTTTTAGATTCCGTGCTAGGGGCGCAAACCAATTATTAGGACAATTACCCCCTTCCCGGGTTACGCCTGCTAAGCCATTTTCCCAATCTGCAGTCGACTATGCCGGTCCGGTATTTGTACGTCATGGCGGGCAGCGTTCAAAATCAACATCAAAGGCTTATATTGCTTTATTTATATGCATGACCACTAAGGCCATTCACCTGGAATTAGTCTCAGATCTGACATCAGACGCCTTTATAGCAGCCTTAAAACGGTTTATAGCGCGTAGAGGTATCCCTGATCAGATATTCTCCGACAATGGAACAAATTTTCGTCGTGCAAGTAGCACACTTCACGAATTACACAAACTTTTGCAGTCTAAGGGTTTTGAGCAGCCCGTCCAGGATTTTACCAGTGCCCAAGGCATTAATTGGTCCTTTATTCCTCCCTCAGCACCGCATTTCGGCGGCCTGTGGGAAAGCGGAGTCAAGAGCGTCAAGTTTCATTTGCGGCGCGTGGTAGGCGGAACCATTCTTACTTTCGAGGAGTATTACACTATCTTAACTCAGATAGAGGCCTGCCTTAACTCACGCCCTTTGTTCGCCATCTCCAATGACTCTAGGGACCCCGAACCTTTAACTCCAGCTCATTTCCTGGTTGGTTCTCCGCTCACTGCACTCCCAGAACATGACTATTCCCAAGTCAATATTAGTCGTTTGGGCAGATGGCAGCTGCTCCAAAAATTCACCCAATCCATTTGGAACAGGTGGTCAAAAGATTACTTGCACCAGTTGCAACAGCGCAACAAATGGCGCATCACGTCTAAAAATTTGTCTCCCGGACAACTCGTCCTTATTCTAGACGACAATTCCCCCCCACTTCACTGGAAACGCGGGGTAGTCACGAACGTCTATTCGGGTCAGGATTCAATAGTGCGCGTCGCGGATGTTCGCACCGCTAATGGTATCCTACGTCGACCCATCCATAAATTATGTCCACTTCCAGTGGACTCCGACTAATTGTATGAGCATTCATGCGACATGCATCATTGTATCTAACATTTCTCATGCTTTCTATTTGTTGTTTGTATTATATTATTATTAAGTTTTCATTATTTTATTCCTATGTATCATTATCATGTTATTATTATATTTTTGAATTTTTTGGGGATTATGATTCTAATATTATTGTATCAATTATTATGTCTATTGTCATTGTATTATTACCTGTTACATATTATTGAATTTTTTGTGATCATTATTATACTATTGTGTACTATTAACTATTATGTCAATCATTATGTATTATGTATGCTCATACACTCATATTATGCATTGTTACATCAATTTGGATATGTCTATCATATTGCTATGTACCATTGAATTTTGATATCATTATATTAATACTATGCATGTACATTATTATGTCTTTATTATTGTATTACTATATTGAATCAGTTTTTGAGGATGTTTTCTTTTATATAAATTAACGGTTATTACTTACGTTTTGTTGAAAATTAAATGTATGTATTTACTGAACATATGTTAATGCTTCAAGAAAGATCATGTTATTTGTATAAGCACTTTTATTTTTATCATGAGTTTTTTTTTTATTTTTGTACATTTTCTAGCACAGATATTGTTTTGTTTTGCTTTTGAGCTTTGCCTGATAGCTTAATGAATTTTGTTATTTACAGATTTTTATGTCAGAGATGATTTACTTTAAACAAACGGTCAATTTAATGTATAAAGCTTTCAAGTATATTATGTATTGTCTTTGTATATAACATTTGATAATAATTTGTGATGTACCATTCACACAATTACTTAAGTTGCAAAATCGCCCCGATTTTGTGCGGGCAGTATGATCAAACTTTGAACCTATGTGAACTTTGTATTGTAAAATGCTGCATTGCGGTGCGTGTAGTGACGTCACATTTTTCTCTGCTATCTGCTGCTGGTCTTGAGATAGGCTGACAGCAGTCAGAATTAAATCAGTTCCTTGCAAGACTCCGTACAGGCAACATCCCTTGTTCGCCAGCCACGGCTACATAAAGTTTTTCAATATTTTAATACTAATAGCATGATCACCATGCTACGATTTACTTAGACGATCTCGGCTTATACATATTGTCATGTACGCCAATATTTTATTTCTATCTTAATTCTCCGGCACTTATGCCGCATTAAAAACTGCACGCGCCAGCAATTATGTCTCTTTGACTTTCAATAAACAATTATTTCCAGAAGCATATACAGTCCACTTCATTATTTCATTTCACACCAGCACCACAATAAGCGTTCTAAGATCAACTCAAGAGTCTTCGCGAGCTTCTAAGATGCAACATATGCAGACCAATGAGACAATTCATTAGGAACATTAAGGAACAAATTCTTAAATCACATAAATAATTATTAATTTTTATATAAAAAATATTTTCTATCTTAAATTTTGTGTAGAATTTTTAGAGAGAGAGAGAGAGAGAGATTATTCGTGAGAGTTTATTTTCTGTAATGTAATTTTGTCAATAAATATATTCAAATAAAGGAATAGTCAATTATAGTCAATTGAAAAAACAAATGCTAAATTTTTAAGAAATTAGAATGAAGTCCTTACATAAATTAATAGGTAAACTGCCATAAACCTGCTCCAAGGTTAAGCACACACACCACTCCCACTTCCCCACACCGCTTACATTCACGGCCAATAGCAGGCCATGCCCTAAATCCAGCCTATCTATCGTCTCTGTGGCAGGAGCTCTATTTGAAGCTCGGGGAGCAGTATACGAGCGGGCGACGGACATGCCCTTCGTCCCGTACAGCCCTTGGCCTTGTACACATGAAATTGAGTCATGAATCACATTGTTCTGCTCTTATCATCACATTTATAGGACAAATTTATATCGTGCATTAGAAAATATTGTTTTATGATCTGTTATTACTTTTTACTTTAGTTGTTTTAATTGTTAACTGTTTGTAACTACTAAACCAAATACCAGAGGTCAGTAAAAAAATATAATAATAATAATTTTTAGTACATACAGTAATATTAAAAGTCTTGTAACAAAACTGATCGAATGCATACCATAAGTGAAGTATTTACTATTGTGATAACATAAAACGCAGTGTCATTAACTTGCAAGAAAGTGATAGCACTAGTGACAGTCATAGTGACAGAGATGGACCAAATGTAAGTAATGACCAAAAAGGCATCTAAAACGGAAAAGGTTTGTAACTAACACTTATAATGAATAACTCAAGTCATAATAACTATTCTTTGACATTTACAACTAAATATGAACATTTTTTAAATATTAAACAAACCCTTCATTCTTTTTTATTTACATATATTACAAACAATTATAATAATCTATAATCACTTTTGAAATTGTAGTAAATACTAAAGATTAACAATATCCAATATGTAAGTTTTTAAGCTTTTAAGGCAGGCATCAACATTGTTGAAATTACTATTATTATCAGCTGGGCTGTTAGGCCGTTGTTCACAGTTGTCGTTATTGACAAACATTTTGGCTCCACCATTGGAGCCCACCATCAGTGTCTAGATTACCACATTGTCTGTCAATTCACCACAGAGATGAGGTAGAGACTTTGTATTTTGCCTGAGAAGGCCCACTTTCATAAACTTTTGTACCAGCACAATCTAAGCTGGAAAGCAGCATCAACCGATCATCATCAAGTGCTATCTGATTGGCATGGGAACACAGCATGCCAGATCCTATTCAACATTAGTCTTTCTCACCTTCGATTCATCGCGATGGAACCATGTTTGAAGATTTTCACTGGCTCCATGTGCAGCCGAGGGTAGTAGGCACTCTCCAAGAACCAGATCTTGGTCTCCTCAAAGATAATACGATGGTCAGTATTAGAGAGTGCATGCTTGGCCACCATAGACTTCTCCGGCTGCCTCAAGTGACAACAGCAGCTGTGTTCACCAACGTGTGTGTGGACGCTGCACTTCATGGATGCAAAATATTAATAATAAAGTCATACCCTTTAATGTAGACTCATACAAATTGTAAGAGCTAACAAATATCCCTTAGAGGTGACAATGCAAGATATGAAACAAAAGTTTCATTGTATTTGGCATGTAATAAACTGTTGAAACTTGATTATTACACATGATGTCATTATTACTTTTATTCTCAACATTCCTTCTGACAAGTCCAGTTCTTAACAGGAAATAGGAACAGAGGATTTACCTCCTACCTAACAGTGACAGCAATTAATGCGTGACATAAATAATAATTTATTGTGAAATGTTCATAATTACATTATTAATTTTTTTATTCTTTTTAATATTGTGTATATTAAGCTAAATATCAAGTTTATTGTAATTTGGTTGTACTAAAACTGTAAACATGTTGGCACTGTAATTACAGTAACAAAAGTAACTTGGTCTCTGCCACTTGTCTGAATTGACACTTAGTGCAAACTAATGTCAACGACTGTCTTGTCACTATTTATTTGTATCGTATCATTGTGTCTGTGTCATCATTTAGAGTAGCATAGTGGCTATAAGAGTCCCATGGCTAGGTTGCATATAACCTCAAGGTTGTTAAGATCGACTGTAACAGTGTTGGAAGTCTTCAGATGCTATCAGTGTCTTTGTGTGGTCTATCATAGTTTTCAGGTGCTCTTTAAGGTTTCCATATGACAAAATTAAAATTGGCTTTTAATTTTTTAAGATGTAGAACAATTACATAGAAATAATCATTGCTCCTCAGTAGGGTAGCTTGTTTTGCCAAATATTTGTTCTCAGCAAATGGGAACAATCTCTGGCTGGATAAAATGACTCATTGCCTTAGTGTCTCAAAAACCTATACAATGATCTGAAATTGCACCAGTTGATCAACAAGTTTTGGAATGCTAGTCAGAAAGAAAGATGAATGATACTGACCTATTTCTTTTTTTAATAGTCTAATAACAGGAAACAACAATTGACACTTCCAGTACAATCTGCAGACAAAGTGCCAACTGCCAGAATAGATATCAAAAAACAATCTCTTCAGATACAGAAATTTTGTTTGGACAAGAGCAAAAAAAATATTATATTGAAAATTTTTGTTGATTTCAAGGCTACTGACAACCTAAAAAGTAATTCTATAAAGGTAAACAGTAAACAAGGAAATGTACACAAACATCCTTTCTGTTTTATGGTATGCAATCAGAACAAAATACCCTTAAAAAGTAGAAAATAGTAAATAGGTTCTCTTGCATGTCAGTGTTGCAGCACATCAATCCATTCTGGACAAAAAATAACTTCCAGTTCATAACATTGACCATACTCTTCCAACTTGGCACAGCTGATTTTTAATTTTTTTTTTTTTTTTTTTACTTGAAATTAACTGTGTAAAGAAGTAACAAAAGGATTGTAATTATGTGATCATTGAAGCAACACAGAAGCTGAAAGATATGAACAGGTTTGAGAAATGTTTTCCAAAAGTTTATGAATAATAGTTAAAGTGTATAGCTGTCTAAGAAAGTTACTGTAAAGGGAGATAATAATATAAACCTTTTTAATTCTCACAGTTATTGTAAAATAACTAATACCTTATATGCCTATGCAACTGTAGATTTATGTTTAGTAAATGTACAAATTCTTTTATTTTATACAGAATTCTTTATAATTCAATAATTTTCTTAAGATAGTACATCTAATCTGATATCTGTCATAAAGTATATTATAACACAAATATTCAGTAGAAAGTACTGTGTGTGTGTGTGTGTGTGTGTGTGTGTGTGTGTGTGTGTGTGTGTGTGTGTGTGTGTGTGTGTGTGTGTGTGTGTGTGTGTGTGTGTGTGTGTGTGTGTGTGTGTGTGTGTGTGTGTGTGTGTGTGTGTGTGTGTGTGTGTGTGTGTGTGTGTGTGTGTGTGTGTGTGTGTGTGTGTGTGTGTGTGTGTGTGTGTGTGTGTGTGTGTGTGTGTGTGTGTGTGTGTGTGTGTGTGAAATGACTGATAAAATGTTCAGATTGTCTGAGACATAAGAAAATTTTCTTGATAGCTTTCATTGTCCAGGATGTTTTAAAACCATTAAACTGGTACTGTGTGTTTGTACACACAATGATAATGGTAGTCTATAATTGCTTATTATCATTGTTTATAAATCAGTTCTAGCAGAAGTATGATATAATGACTCATAATTTATTTAGCAATAATTAAGTGAACAATATTCTAGAACTGCAGGTCATTTGGGACTAGTAACAATTACAGCATTTATTTTTGATCAGAATGACTCGAAAAAACAGTTATATATTTTTACACATATTTAATAATTAGTAAATGTAGAAAATACAGGGTCCGTCACGGGAACCGCATGTTTTTGTATTGGGTCGTACGGCCGAGCGGTTGGCATCAGTGAGTGTGGGTTGGCCTTGATTTGTTCGTTAGAGTGGGAAGTTTAGTTGCTGCCATGTCGTGGAACGTGGAGCATCGTACGTTCGCTCTCCGGCGGTTTTTTGTAAACAATGAGTCAGTGACGCAGACACAACGTGACTTTCGCACTCATTTTAATATTCCGGTCCGCCAACCTGTTCCAGACCGCAACACCATTTTGAGATGGTTTGAAAACTTCAACACAACTGGCTCCGTAATGAAGAAAAAACCACCTGGCCCTGTCAACACAGCCCGTACGCCCGAAAACATCGAGCGAGTTAGGACGTCTGCGATACAGAGCCCTAAACGGTCGGTTCGCAAGCGTGCTGCGAGTTTAGGGATTAACGAGTCAACAGTGCGAAGGAAGGATTCTGCACAAAGATCTTCATTATCACCCATACAAAATTGAGGTATGTCAGCAACTTAGTGTAGGTGATTATGAACAGCGTCATGTCTTTTGTGAAACTATGCTTGAAACCATGGTCAATAATGAAAACATGATTTTTCTCATGAGTGATGAAGCCCATTTTCATTTAAATGGGTTTGTTAACAAACAAAACTGTAGATATTGGTGTAATGAAAATCTTCAGATGTCACATGAGTCCCCTCTTCAAAGCCCAAAAGTAACAGTATGGTGTGCAGTTGGGGAGAAGGGCATTATTGGCCCGTACTTTTTTGAGGAAAACAACATTACTGTGACTGTTAATTCAGAGCGCTACATTACGATGCTCCAAACCTTCTTCTTCCCAGAATTTCGACATCGCAGATGGGCAATGAGGAGAGTATGGTTTCAACAGGATGGTGCAACTGCACACACAGCTCGTAATTCAATGGCTGTCTTACGGGATCAGTTTCCAGGCCACCTTATCTCCAGATATGGCAATCTTCGCTGGCCTCCTCGCTCCCCCGATCTAAGCTTATGTGACTTCTTTTTGTGGGGATATCTCATGTCCTGAGTATATGTTAACAAGCCATGCTGCCTTGAAGATCTGAAGACGACAATCCAGGAGGAAATCGTTCGTATTCCACGTCAGATGTTAATTAACGCTACTCGGAGTTTTCGGGACCGGCTACAATCATGCATAAACATAAATGGCCAACATCTGAGCGACGTAATCTTCAAAACATAAATGAACAATGAAATTCCCAACATACACTATGTATTGTCATAAATAAAAATATTTTTTAAGCCAAACTGACTAAGTACATCTTATTTGAAAACCATGCGATTCCCGTGACGGACCCTGTATATACAAGAAAGTTTAAATTCTTGACCTTGAACTTAATTCAAGTATTATTAGTCTTCTTGCTTGAACACAAATAAAAGCTGTAAGACTGTGTGTCTTTAGAAATGTTTTGAATACTGTAAACTGTTAAATTTTACTGAAATAGTCTATGTTAACAGTAATACTTTCATGTCAGTAAATAAAATTTCTAATTCTTCACATTATAATTATCTAGCAGCAAAAGACAATATATCAACCATTGTTTTTCTTTTATTTGAAGTGACAAAAATATTTTAGTAAAAATCTGAACTCTTTTGTAGTAGATGTAACTTAATAAATGCTTCAATGGAGATGTAAATGTAGATATGGATATAATAAATACTTCAGCTTGTTCAGTTGCATACAATTTTATTTAAACTTAAGTACAAATTATTATGTACATTACATTATAATAATAGTTAGGTACATCATACTTTTTGTGGGTGTTACTCTCTAGTTTTATGTTAGCAATGTTGACTTACTTCAATAATTTTTAGCAAAATATAATTATTTTACTACTTGTGAAATAATTATATTTAGTTATGTAATGGACACGTCATGGACAACGAAATCCGAGAATTTAACTCAGCAAGACGAGCTATAGTCCAAAACTACAAATTCACAATATTAAAGAATATCACTATAATATTGACGACTCGGAACACAAAGTTTTTTATAAGTAAAAACGTAAAGTTTTACCTTACAGCCTAAACCGGCTTTCACCTATTGAAGGCTTCATCAGAGGCTGTCGTTAGTAGCGCTGCTCGTCTTGTTGTTGGCGACGAGAAAGTGTTTCGAAAGATTGAAGCTGTGTGTGTGTGGTGAGATGTGTTCGAATAATGCGTGCGATTTGAATTGTGTCTGTTCGTTTAGGATGTCGTTTTTATTTGTTTTTGTGTGTTTGTATATTTCTAATTGTTCTAGAGTGTCTAGTTTTCGGCCTTTTGTGTGTAAGTGTAGTATGTTCATGTTATTGTCGATGTTTTTATATGTGTGGTTTGCTTCAATGAGGTGGTTTGCGAAGGTAGATTCTGTAGTGGTGTGGAGTGCTTTTGTGTGTTCAATGTATCTCTGTTTGAAGCTACGTCCTGTCTGGCCTATGTAGAATTTATTGCAATTTGAACAATTTAGTTTATATACACCGGGTAGATCGAATTTGTTTTGTGCTTTGGGCATGTGTTTTGATAGTGTGTGTTCTGTTTTGTTAGTAGTTTTGTAAGCGATTCTGTATCCTGCTTTTTTGAATTTGTGGGCAATTTTTTCTGTTTGTTTGTTGATGTATGTTAGTGTTATGAATTTGTTGTTTTCTGTCTTTGTCTGTTGTTTGTTTTGTGTTTTGTGTAGGAGTTTACTGACTATTGTTCTGTCATAACCGTTAGATTCTGCTAGATATTTTATCGTGTTTAGTTCGTCTTTGTAGTCTATTTCATCTAAGGGGATGTTGTTAAGTCTATGTATCATGGTTCTAAAAGCAGCTAGTTTGTGTTGTATTGGGTGATTGGAGGTGTTGTGTATTAGTGTGTCAGTTGTAGTTGGTTTTCTGTATATACTGAATTTGTGACTGTGTTCTAGTTTTGTGATGGAGAGGTCTAAGAAGTTTATGGTATTGTTGTGTTCATATTCGGCAGTGAAGGTTATGTTTTTATGTATTTTGTTTATGTGCGTTAGTAACTGTTCACATTGTCTTTTGTTTCCCCTGTATAGTATTAGAATGTCATCAACGTATCTGTGCCAACATTTTTATAATGACTAAAGTAAAGGGTTTTTAAATAAAAGGATACACACATGGAACAGATATTACAGAACCAATACAGTGAGAGTGCAGATTGTGCAACAGAATAATAATTTAGTTGTAAATAGATAAATTGTTTGCAACTTTCCCAAGTGCTTTAAAGAAGAAACTACAGTACAGAAAACACAACAAAAATACTCTGAAACATGCAAAAGGGAAACACTATCAATATAATCAATATCTTAGTATTTTAGAATATAATTTATAATATTTCATGCGGACGAAAGCAATATAGTGTTACGCAATTACGGAGTACAGTCGAGACTGCCGTTCTACACGCTTCTCGACTAGCCAGAGTGCCTCGTCTGTCCACTCACATAACACTGGAAGTACTTTCCGTAATGTTCAAGAGCACTTGAGATACATGTTATGCTGGCTGGCACGCTGCAGTAAGAATCCAAAGTTTTCTTGAACACCTGTGCTACCAACAAAAGCAAGAGCGTCTAGATTTGTAAGTCAGTTCCTGTTGATCGAGTCATTGTTAAGGCTTAGTGAAAAATGTTTACAGTGTTATAATTAGTGTGAAATTCTGTTACTTGAACTCTGTGTGGACAAATTTAACCTGAATTATTGTACGAACTAAGGGTGCGTCAGCTAAATCCGGACAAAATTAAATTTAAATTTCACGCAACATTTGACTTCAGCAGTAGTCGACTGTTGGCGTTTAGGTAAGCCAGCTGTATGTGTAAGACGCGCATAACCTCAAAATGGGTGAGTCTGTGAGATCGAGTGCGGAATATAATCGACGGGCGGCAGTAATTGAAGCGCTTCGCACCGGTCGTTCGCCGACCGAAATTATTCGCTTCTTCGGGTACCCGCGATCGACCGTTTACGACATCGCGCAAAAGTATGCAGACGCGGAGAAGTCCGAAGAAGGTTCCGCGAACCCTGCAAGGCAAAGCCATTCAAGAGAGAAGACTGCTAGGGCCCCAAATGTCGTCCAAAGGGCTCAAGAGCTCATTTCAGAATACCCAGGGGTGCCGCTTCGTAAATTGTCCACCACACTTGGGGTGAGTGAGTCCACCATGTGTCGAATCGCAGAAAAGGACCTGAGATACACGTCTTATGTTCTCAAGGTACGACAAATGCTGTTTGAGGCTGCCAAGGTCAAGAGTGACCCCGCTGGCTACTACGGGGACACCATTCTTTTATTATAAAATGTTTATTATAAGTTACTAGGATTAATCAAGACTAAATGGTCTGAGATTAAATACTACTTTTTAATGTAAAATAATTGTTATGAATTAATAGTTTAAATTCACTACTAAATATTCTTGTAGTAAAGTAAGGAATTGTTAATCAACATTGTATTAGAATAGAAGGTCAGATAGGGTATAAACAAGCTGTATTATTAAAAAACTTTGTATGTAAAACCAGATAAAAGGCCAAATGGTAAATTTCAACTACATTATAAGTGAAGAATCAAGTACAGCAAACTAGTTAAACTGATGAAATTTATGTAAGGTAAATCAGTCACAGAATAATATAATGTAAATTATACTTTATAAAGATATTGTAAAAAGATAGAAAGAATTATTGTTAAAATTGCAAATGTAATAACTGAAAATTCAGAGTGGGGAGTTATAAATTATCGAATAATATTTAAAAGGATAACCAATTAATAAAATTACAAGAAATTAAGGGAAAATAAACATCTTATGTCAATCTGAGATTTAGTACAATCATAAATATAACATGTAAAATGGCAAACATTTGGGAAGTGAAAATTGAAGCCTACTTTTTCAAAATGAAAGAAATATAGCATTTTTGAGAAAAAACTTTGTAAAACTATCTTATTTGGTATCAAATCAAGCAGAATGAACTAAAGAAAGAGATCATGTATTTAGTATTTCATAAAAGTAAATAATAGCAAAAATATATTCAGTGATATAACGTAAATTTTCTACATGTAGCGGAAGCAAAACCAATTTTAAAACAATGTATTACTAATATTAAATTGGCTAAGACATTCAGGAGACGAAGGAAATGAGAACAGTTAATTATTGGACCATGTCGAGGACACTTGATCGAGATTTTAGCCTATATTAACCTATATAGCAGACAAATATGGCGATCGGTCGGTAAGCCTAGCCTGCAGTGAAAACGTTCTGTCAGCTCGTATAACAATTTTGTGCTCATTAGTCAAATTCTCTCCAAAGCTGTTTTCAACACTTGTACTGTTTTAACTTGTACTAAATTATTATGTTGGTGCAACAGCCTTTGGAGGTTTAAAAGTACCCGTTTATAAAGACTTTGGAGATATTTATAAAGTACCTGTTAAATCAAAAACGCTAAATTCTTTATTTTAAGTGTTACTGTGTTAGAAGCATTGTACAACACATTAAACGTCATGTTTTCCTCAACCATGGCTTTTATTTATTTCAGCAGTAAACTAAAAACCAAAAACCATTGTCACCTAAATAGCTTTTGTTTAATTACTTGTTACTATGGTAATTAATTCTGGTCCCCATAGTGTTCTTGACATTTTTATACGCGTCAACAAAAAGGCATAATTAAAAAAGCCTAAATCTTGCGAACGGTGCAAAATATCAAATTCCAAGTTAGATAGTCTTTTTCGCCTTGTGTCAAAGGTTACCTTTCCAAAATTTGGTGCCCATTGATGTAACAGTGTGGATTTGTATTCAGTACCCATAAATCCTGAGACTTTGAATTCTATATTGCAACGCTACGTTTAGCATAAGTATATGTATCAACCCCTGACTGAGGTATGATAACATATGTATAGATGTATGAAATATGTAAGATGTACATAATAAAAATAGTATAATAAATATACGTTAGATATAAGAAAGAATGTAATAAATATAAGCAGTATTTAAATTTAAATAAATCAAATATTGTACGTAAGCATGTATATGGAAGCATATGGCTTCGTTGGTTTTTAAAACGTAACGAAGGGGGAGCAATTAACACGCAGAGACCGGCAGCGATGACGTCAGAACGACATGCGGTCGCCTGTGTAGCAGTCTGCGTGTGTGTGTATGTGTACATGTGTAAATAACAGACAGGTTAAATTATGCAAACGAGGGTGGAAGATTTCACAAAGTTTTTTAAGGATTGTACGTGTACCAAAAGTCACACGAATCAGCGACATATGTGAATACATAGCTGACGCCTGGCGCTTCAGTTTGGCGTTAAGTGGTCATTAATCGTGGGAACGGTTCAGACACCGTGTGAAATTTTTCCATAGCTGCCATAATTTGCACAGCGTAACATCCATAATTTGCATATACAAGGTTTAATATTATACCTAACCATTGGTGTAATAATATTTATAAAAAAGTGTGCGCTTCATAAAAAAATGCGTAGGTTGAAAGTGATGATGAAACCGACGCGCCGGCCAGTCCAATGTTGTCAGAAACAGTTTCCAACAGGAATTGCAACGAGGCAGCAGTATAAAACCCCAGCGCGCGACACACTTTTTCTCACAAGCTCACTTAATAGTAAGAGGAATCCACGCATCTCGACAACGTAAACTTTACAAAGTTGTAGTAATGTTTTGAACAGTAGTCAATATACTGAAGTGCGATGGAACTGGCAGTAAGTCGGTGCAGTTATTAAAGAACGAGTTATTTAAATAAAAGACTGTATTAATGAAGCTACAAGAGTCATAACTACGTAGAACTTCTAGACAGCTACGAGGGACAAGAAAGAAGAGGAGAGGAACTAGACATCTACGAGAGGATGCAGGGACAACACATGCATCTACATCCAGCCGTTCATCATCAAGACTAGAGGTCCACGTCAGAACTCAGCATCCAGGAGACGGAGCGAGGAATTCAACGACATAGAGACAAGAGGATCTGATACCGAAGAGGATCAACAAACTCGAGAGTCCAGATGACGGTAACAACCAATTTAAATGGGTGCAGAAAAATGCAGGTGAACTCGAACATTTATTTAATATTATAAATGACCCTGAAGTCTATCACCAAAAGCTCTAGTTTCCATATCCAAGTTTACAAGAACGTTAATATATTTTTTTAACTTAAAGCATGAATAAATAATTGTTAAATATATAAATGAGAATAGAGAATATCATAGTAGTAATCTCATAATTGAATGGTCAAGAAAGAACCATAGTTTATTATATTTTGTAATTAATTAGATGAATAAATTTTAAATATGAGATTTACGTAATGGTTAATTAATTGAGACGTTAAAATTAGAATCAATTAACGTAAAGAAGATTCTCTATTAATATTTTAATTAATATTTGAATTAATTAAAAGTTTCATTTACGTGGTATACATTGGAAACCACACTTGTAAAGACTAGATCAATATTTAAATGTTATACGTATTAATTACGTTTCCTATTATATTTATATGTGTTGTATGTATAGGTCTGTGTACTATTTCAGGTCATATATAATTTATGTGTGTGTATATACTATGTCTTAGAAGTATAAGAAATCAGAGTTAAACACATTATGAGTATATTATATTCGGATTGAATATAAGGGTTCATATAACAAGAAACCCGCATTGAACAATTTAAATAACATGACAATTTGCAATTTTTAAATAAATCAAATGAATATGCTTTTCTTGAAACAGTCGTACTAATTTCACAACCAGTACTAACCAGTACTCAATCCTCTGTACTCTTTACTTGTAAATTAAAACTTATAATGTTATTCACGCGCTTATCTACACTCAATCAACGACCAAAGCCTGCGACCCAGCCGGGGAACATCAAGGTAAATACTGCTGAAGAAGAGTATACCCCCGAGATGTGGGTAAGTGCGCGCATACGAGTAATAGCGTATGTGTAAAAAGTAAGTGTATAAAAATAACGTTGTAATATATATAGAGAGCTTAATATAATATTAAAATTAAGAATGTAAATAATATGAATTAAAATAAATTTTCTGCTGTAGAAAACATGTGACAAATACACCAACTTACACTGAGTGTAGCAGATGTTTTATTCTTTGTTGCTTCACGTTTTTGTGCACTATTTCTCTTTCTAGCAGAACTGTAGTTGGTCCTGTAAAACTTACTGCCAGAGTTATGACACATACACCGCTCAACATGACTGTCTCACAAGTGTAACAATTTTTCAAACATCCCTGCTTTTGTTTCTAGAACTTTCATAACTTATGTTTTGCGTTTGTTAACTTATAAGACAAATTCCTCACCTAATAATTTTGTCATGCCAATCGATACTTTTTATAACTCTCCCTTGTGTTCTAGAAGTAGAATTTTGCATACATTTATCTGAATTATTTTCACTAGTTAAACGGGCGAAGCGAGTTCTTAGATTTAAATCGACTGTTTGACATTTGTCTGTCTATCTATCTAAAAGTAATAAGTACATCTTATCAAATAATTATGGTAAGAGATTTTGGAAAAGAAAGAAAAAAGAATAATGATATTCAAACTAAATAAATAACACCAAAATTCTAAAAGTAATAAGTACATCTTATCAAATAATTATGGAAAAAGATTTTGGAAAAGAAAGAAAAAAGAATAATGATGTTCAAACTAAATAAATAACACCAAAATTCTAAAAGTAATAAGTACATCTTACCAAATAATTATGGAAAGAGATTTTGGAAAAAAAGAAAAAAGAATAATGATGTTCAAACTAAATAAATAACACCAAAATTCTAAAAGTAATAAGTACATCTTATCAAATAATTATGGAAAGAGATTTTGGAAAAGAAAGAAAAAAGAATAATGATGTTCAAACTAAATAAATAATACCAACATTCTAAAAGAAATAAGCACATCTTATTTAAATCAAGCATAAATAATACATTTAGTAGTATAATAATAATAATGGGGCGCAATATTAATGAAAATAGGCCTAAGAGAAATTTAATAAACTAATTAGAAAATGAACTTGCTGAAGAAGAGTTGCAGTATAAAAACAGATAGAATAATAGAAGGATAATTAAAACTACTATATTACAAGAGGTATTGAATAACAAAGGTGAATGACATTAAGGCTAATAAATCATTGAACTGTGAAGTGAAGTTATATAAAAGAGAAAGAAATCTACTTAAGAAAAATACCAACAGTAATATTGAATATAATATAAATAAATGGAGTTATTGGAAGGCAAGGTAGAATAAGAAAAAATTATTCAGAAGATAAAAGATTCCAATGGTGTGTATAATGATATAAGATTTATAATTATTTTATTTATAGAGTGTAGAAAGCTAAGGCGTCACTCTAGAATTATTTTATGGGCAGCAGCCAAAGTGCACTGTACCAGGTATGTGAATGTTCGGATGAGCAATTGGACGTAAAAGGGCCACTCAACGCCGATATTCATTCATAATACCATATTAATATAGGGGGAATCATTTAACATTAGTATGGAATCAATTTTAATAAAAGAATGGAATATATAAATAAAATATACAATGAACCAAGAGAAAACTCAAGAATTACAATTCGTTAAAGCCACCAATACAAATAAATAAACTCCAGAGATAAAGAAGAAAATAATTGGTATTATAAGAAAGGTAGGTTTCAATTTGCCTATAACAATGAAGAATTTGTTTAATAAATATCAATCTTATCACCAAGCAATACTAATACCATAATATCATACACCTCAACTATTGAAGACATCAGCAAGCAATAACAACAATTTATCTAAACAAATCAAAATCAAAATAATTTGAAAGAAGAAAAAGTAATAAATAAAAGTTTGAACCTAATTAAAAACCAAAAGTCCTATAACAGACATTACTATAACAACTTACTATACTATATAGACAGTACCCAGTTAGATTTGGAGTAGTCCATAAACAAATAACTAATGATGATAAATTTAATAAGTAATGAATAAATCAAATAGAACGGCACATAAAGTACAATACAGATTTAGAGATAAATATAAAATGTAATTAAGATGTGATACAAATGTAATATAAGACAAGTGTGATTACTTGGTAAGAGGATGTGAGATACGCTGGTATTCAAGTAAGAATAACTGCGAGTGGGTAGTAATTATAAACAATTATTTAAAGAAATGAATTACTAATCCATAGTAGCGGATGATACAGACATTAACATTTAGTTTTTTCTTTATTAGTGTTTGTGTTATATAAGTTTAATAGGTATTGATCACACAGACAATGGTTTAAAAGTGTGCATTCAGTTAAGCCCTAAAGGGAATTATAGTAATTTGAATATAATTGTTAATTAATAGTTTGTTTATATTTAAAGAAGTTAATTAATATAAAACAAGTGTAAGCAGGATCGATTATGAGTCTTCCAATATAAAAATATAATCAGTCAAACATAGGCCTAGATCATTATGTTCAGTAAATAGTAAATTCTTCAAAATATTTGTCAAATTACAAGTAACTATAATATTTGGTATTAAAATTGTTCATAGCTTTGTCAGATAAAATAATATGTAAATTGTATTAAGTATTATGATGTAATAACTAAAAAGCAACTTGTACATAAAAGGTAAAATAATGTATTATATAAAAATAATATCCTATGACAACTAAATCTCAATTTGAACAAATACGACCAGAGTAATTTATATGTATCCAGGAAAAAAAGAAAGAAAAAGAATTTGTTATTATTATTGTAAAAAAACAAAAAGGAGAGTTGAGTTGAATTTTGAAAAAAGCTAAATATTTATACAAGAAAAAATATTAATCCTATTAAAAAACAATATAATACAAAGCAAGAAACACTATATCAACCTATAACAGAATGTAAAATTTGAATAAATGAAGAAACAGCATAAACAAATCAGACTTTAAACATTACTGAGCCAACAACCAGAAAAGAACATTAAAAAAAAAAATGAAGTTATGGAAAAAACTAACCTTTAAATGAAAACAATTTACAATTGAAGAACAACTACACTTAAATTAACTTAATAACAGAAACACTGGACTTCAATCATTATATTCCACCAGAAGGCTTCAGATAAATGAAATGACAAGATGTAATATTTACTGATCACAAAAGAAGTGGATTTCTTCATTTGAATAATATAAACAAACTGAAGACATTGGAAATTTTCATCACTGATACCAGGAGGCTGTGTGAAACTGAACTGAACTGATAAACATTGTGTAACGTATATATATTATTATAATTAATATTAATTTTACATTATTTCATTATTATCTTGTTTTGTAATGTAATGTACTTTCTGTACTTTTTTTTTTATAATAACTGAACCTTTTATATCAGCCAAAAGGACCTTAAAATAATATTAATATAAAAGAGAAGAGAAGAGACCCTGAGATTTCCTGAGTCATATTAGTAGTTACAGTAAATGGACTATATAAATTTTGAATAAAAATTACAATATTATTATTATTATTATTATTATTATTATTATTATTATTATTATTATTACCAGATACCTTTCCATGTGTTTTATTTATAATAGAAATAGAATTAATAAGTATATTACAAATGGGTGCCAACCACTTGGGCTTAATTAAAAACAATACACATTTTAAAAGTGTTACAAATTGATGCTTACAACGTGAGGAATAAATAGGGTAAAACCCGTGTTGTTATAATATATATTGTAAGGAAACCCTGTATGCGGTCTTTACATAAAAAGATAATAGAGAAAAAATTTTATTTCAAAAAAATTATTTTCAATAACAAAAAATTTTGTTTATGTTTTATTTAACGTCTGTAATTGTGAAATAATCCTGTTTTAATGTTCTGTTAAAAATTTTAATAATTAAGAAGGTATTTATTAATTATTGAGCACTTCTGGAAGATCTGAACCAAGTCTGGAGTTAATCAGATTAACTCCGGTCAGCAATCGATTTGTGATGTTTAGTGCTGGTCCACTATCTCACTGTTAATTAATATTTTCTTCTCTTGAAGTCTCGTTGCATTAATAAATAAACCTTAAATTAGCATGTGAAATAATAATAGATACAAACAATTGAAACAAATGGATTTATTAACAAATTTAATAAATAATCGATTTTTAATCGATTGGGAGCAATTATCGACTCCGTCTGAGGGAATAATCGATTCGTTCATACAGTGGAAAAAATTATTACTAGTATTATATGAAAAAGGTTCTTAGAGCGATTATATTAATAGTCAGAGAAGGGTAACGAGAAAGTATAACATTAACAATTAAAGTAGTTCCATAATTATCATCTAACAATATTTAAATAATTCTGATATAATGTTTAAAAAAGTTGAATCGTCAAACCATATGTAGCTTCTGACATCACTCGATGAGGAAGGCAGAGATTCGTATTTTCAAAGATGGCCGCTCCTAGATATGGCGAGGTTACTGGGAATGTCGTCGTGTTAAAATCTCACAGCAAAATTACCTTCATAAATGTTTGAAATGTCCCCGCACTGGTGTAATCTGTCTAATATTTTGTTTGGTGTGTTCTGAAGAAGTGTTCCGTGTATACTTGTGTTAATTATGTTATTTGATATGTGTTCACTTCTGTGGGTCAACTGCTCAAAAAGTGGTTATGATTTGTAGCGTTAATTATCATCAGTATATTGTTTTACCGTTTTAAATCACTAGTATAATGAAGTTTGGTGTTAGTTTTCACTATTGTCGCTAAAATTTCTGTAGTTTTAGTTAGAAAAATGTTTAATTTATTTAACTCTCGCTTCACTGATATTAGTAGGTAACCGTAGTACCATTTTCTACACGGTTTTAAGGAACGTTATATCACACAACTATTCAGCTTGATATTCAACAAAAGACTACACTAACTTCCTTCATGTTAGTCAAAATCTGGCCCAGTTAATCTTTGAAAAAGTATTGTTAAAATATTTCATTTCCCATACACATGATACTAAAATACATTATATATGGAATTTATTTATTTTATTCATCACCTTCATGAATTATGAACCTTATCATTGGTTTAATCATCTCATTCCTTTTAAATTGATATATTATAGTCATATCTGTTGACATTTTGTGGAAATTACTAAATTTCTCTCCTTTTTGAAATCTAGGCTCAAAAATTGGTTTCCGCCTTCATATAATTTTTCTGCCATTTTAATTGTTATTAATACTATTATAATAAATTTTAATTAGTCATATTTCTCTTCCTTTCCTTAAATACATATAAATTGAACCTTTGAACTGGTTTTTTATGTTAATCTCTGAATTTGACATTGCTCTTTAAAATTAATTAATTTATATATTTTGAAAATTTACAATATTTTAAGGTATATTTCCTTATTATCACTTTAACTCATAGGATCATTCACAGTAGTGGTTAACTGATTTACCTTACCTAAATCTTGCTAGTTTACAGGAATTATAAGTGAATTAACTGGTTTATATGGCTTCTGTGAATTCACCACATGGCCTAGAGTTTAGAATTTTACATTTCTGTCTTTCTCAAATAAATTTAATCCTACTCCTCCTCTGACTTTACATAGTTATTATTACATGAAAATAAAACGTTTTACAAACCCATTGTGAGGTGTAGTATTTGATTAATACTACTGTTATATAAAAAATAATAATGAACATCATTCAGCATTCTAAGATTGAACATATTGCTGACATAGTTTGAAAACATACATTTAATTCCTTTTTGAATTAATACAGCATACCTACTGAAACATTATTAATGGTATGCATGCTGTTATTTGGCAAACATAATTCATTTTAAACACATATAAATCTTATTTACTAAAAATTCTTATAAACCTATTGAGTTCATGGCTGTGAACAAATAGCCATTTTAAACATTTTAAACCTATGAACATAAATTAATGCCAGTCCTTTCTGGTCTAAACCATTATTATCTATTATCCCCTTCATCAGTAAACATGTCCACCCATACTCTAGTTATTATCATTTTTACAAATGTCTTGTAATAACAGAGTTACATTGAAATAATAAAATATTGGAAATCTTCCATTTTATTATTTTATGATGATGTGTATTATTGAATATAAAAGTTGTTATATAGCATATTGATAAGTCATAGTATCACCAACTTTAAGTTTATTGTATTTCCAAAAACACTTGCACAAGTTCACTTTCACTGGTGGTTCTGATATTTTGAGTCTTATTATCTCAGACCAGACCTTTAGTAATCATGGACTGTTAAGACTTGTTTATTTTCTTTATCACACAATAGCTTTAGTTGGTTCACTTCTTATTATACTAGACAACACTTTTGATTTCTTAATAATTACATTTTTATAGGATTTTGGGATGTTATACTTTCCTTTTTAATTGTCTCTATGGGTTTGGGGTTGATGGTATTTAATAATAGGTTTTATAACGGTGTTTCTTTCATACTGTTTCTTCCTCTCTTCTTGTCTTCTTTCTTGTCTTTCTTCTTATCTTCTTTCTTGTCTTCACTCTTGTCTTTCTTCTGGTCTTCCTTCTTCTTGTCTTCTTGTCTTCATTCTTCACTCTTGTCTTTCTTCTGGTCTTCCTTCTTCTTGTCTTCATTCTTCACTTTAGGTAAACCAAGGTACTTCGTGTTATCTCGAATTATGTTTAGTTTGGAGTATCGAAGTTATTTACTGATACTGACTTTGCTCTTCGCTAAAGGTTTCAGGGTATTGTTTACTTCCTGATCATAAATTTTATTCTTCCTTCTTCTTGTGTTTGGGGTATTTTGGTGTTTCACCACTCTCAAACTGATTCTCTCTTCATAATATTGTGTAGTCTAATTTGTTTACTGCTCCTAATTTCCTGGGTAAATTCCTGATTTTATAATATGAGTTGCTTTCAATAATTTCTTTGATTTTTAACAGTGGTTTTTATATAATGTATTGAGGATTTTTATTTTATTGTTGTTTATTCCTTCGATTTCATTAAATCTCATTCAATTTTATATTAACATACGTGGTGTAATTAATTTTTATTATTTTATATGAATTAATAAATAGTGGATTTTCTGTCACGCTACAATATATATATATATATATATATATATATATATTGCAACGTTACACCAATTATACAAATACATTACCATGTACTCAACGCAACTATAAAGTGTATTACATCGGCCAGGTCGCAGGATTTTGTTTCTCGTTGCGTCACGTATATGTAGTTGCACAATAATTAAATCATTTTTAAAGAGGAGTGAGATGTTGTTGACATGAAATAATCATTTAAAACCGTTTCAAAATAATCATTCTAAGATTTATTAATTAATAGAAAAATATTCAAATATTAAATTTTCAAACGTTAAACAAATAAATATTCACCTTTATAGGCTTTACAAATATACTGTAACCTGCTATGCTATTCATAACATACAACAAAAATAAACACCCATATAATCTTACTAACTAAACAAATATGTTAAACAAGTTATTTAAATTCTTTTTATTTTGGTGTGTCTGAAATTAACTCATATTTTAAATAATACTAGCAACTCATTTACAAACAAAAATAATATTAAGATTCAAGAATGAATTTATTGTTGCTATACACAAATAAAAATGATATTACATTTACTTCCAATCTATTATTGATTTATACTGACACACCCAAAATATACAACAAAAGATTAGTGTTTCTTTTCTAGATTTGCTTGTTAAATTAAACTCTCTTATCTAACTATTATTAACTTTAAAACTCTAATTATTATCAGTTCACATTTAAGTTCTTTTCGAAAACTCTCTTCACAATAAAAAATATAATTTTTTTTTATCACCTGCGTATATCTGCCGTTATCGTTGTGTGTGTGTGTGTGTGTGTGTGTGTGTGTGTGTGTGTGTGTGTGTGTGTGTGTGTGTGTGTGTGTGTGTGTGTGTGTGTGTGTGTGTGTGTGTGTGTGTGTGTGTGTGTGTGTGTGTGTGTGTGTGTGTGTGTGTGTGTGTGTGTGTGTGTGTGTGTGTGTGTGTGTGTGTGTGTGTGTGTGTGTGTCCAGAATCCTGAGATACAAGTATTTCTGAATCGTAAGATTAAAACAAAACAAAAAACAATCTATTACCAAATGAAAACAAGATTTGTTACCCGTTAGGTGGTCAGTAAAATCACGTCGAAAACTTCACTGGAAGCAAATTTTTTGCGAACAACAAAAATTAGAGACTTGTGTAGCATCCTGGCTTCCTTCGAGTTGGTTATTTTCCCAGCGATCTGCGCAAAAGCCGAGTATTAGTAAAAAAACGAGTATTAGTTGAAAACGACTTCTGCCACAAAAGGAGACATATATAGTAATAGACAAGGGGTATCAAAAAAAATATGACAATAAAACACGATTGCAATCGTCAACAAATATTTTACAACATATACAAATAAATTTTCACGATTTCTATTATCCAACTAAAATTATATGCGATATCACTACATATCGATGCCAATAATCGCATAATCGAAGTATCGAAAATGAGTGCGGCCACGGTTATTGGGACAGTACTCTAAAATACGATATACATTTGCTCAATAGCTGTTGTGTAACAATTATCACTAACCTGTGTGTTATATTTTTTACAGCTGTCCAGTATGAAATGAATAATTTTCGAAACTTTTCAAAAACGCTGCGTCTTATTTAACAGAAAAAAGCAAGATGCTATGAAAATATAATAATTAATTATGAATATATATCACTCACTCGGAACACTAATTATTTATTGATAAAATGTAAAGCTTTTTTCCTTATAGCCTGAACAAAACACAAAACAAACAATAGACAAAGACAGAAAACAACAAGTTCATAACACTAACATACATCAATAACCACACTGAAAAAATAGCCCACAAATTTAAGAAAGCAGAATACAAAATTGCATACAGAACTATAAACAAAACATAACACACACTGTCAAAAAACACACACAAAGAACAAAACTAAACTATTCAGGATGTAACAAATTCTACATAGGCCAGACAGGACGTAGCTTCAAACAGAGATACATTGAACACACAAAGGCACTCCACCGAATCCACCTTTGCAAACCACCTCATTGAAGCAAACACACATACACAAACATAAACGCCAACATGGAAATTCTACACGTACACACAAAAGGCCGAAAACTCTTGGACAACTAGAAATACACAAACACACAAAAACACATAAAAACAACTTCCTAAACGAACAGACAATTCAAATCGCACGTACTATTCGCCACACACAACATCGATCTTTCGAACGACGGCGCCGTCACCAAGAACAGAACGGACAGCGCTGCTAGGGCAGCCTCTGATGAACCTTGTAATAAGCGAAAACTGGTTCAGGCTACAAGGTAAAAAGTTTTACATTTTTACCAATAAAAAACTAGTGTTCCGAGTCAATGATATATATTCATAATTAGTTAATCAACGGACACGTCATGGACAACAAAATCCAGGAATACAATAATTAATACCGTCGATAAATAATACTACCATACACGTTTGTAAACTTTATAAAGTCAATACGTTTTTAAAAATCTAAAGAAAGAAATGATATCAGTTTACTATCGACATGCTCGGATGCACGGTGCGAGCGCTGGTTGCTGGAATCGTTTTTCATGAGTAACGACAAACTACCATCAACAGTATGTAATTTATCATGTACAGCTGCACTCGTACAAAGTGTAACTGGGAAACGAGTACAAATAAGCAGAAAGATTTGTGACGTCATCTGCAGATGGATTCAGGTTACGATATTCCGTTTACTGTACGGAATATCAAGGTGGCTTCAGAAAAGGCAGATCGCGCCCGGAACAGATCGTCAGTTTGAAGTTGATCATTAGATATTTCGTTCAAAGAAATATCCCCCTCTTCATAACCTTCATTGATTTTCATGAAGGCCTATGATTCAGTAATTCTTCCAGTGTCTGCAGGAATGTGGTGTCGATCCCTTAAACTCTAAATTTAGTTAAATTAACTTTAACCGACACAGTCTCCAAAATTAAATTCCTAGGAGAACTTAGTGACCCCTTCCCAATTCACACTGGCGTACGTCAAGGGGATGGACTCTCCCCTATTCTATCTAACTGTGTCCTAGGTAAAATCATGAAAACCTTCCATAAAGTCAATTGCACTAGTGTTAGAATAGGTAACGAATCGCAAGGCGTAGAATTAAGCTGTATAGATTTCACGGATGATCTTGCCATCATTGCCCACTCAGAAGAAGAAGCAAGAGAGCAAGTAGAATATCTTAAAGAGATAGTGGAGAAAAACTGGCCTCCAAATCTCCTTTGCTAAAACTGAAATTATGGCCACCCTATTTAAATTCCCGAAAACGTGCCTGGACACGTATGGAGAAATAAAATGTACTAACAATTTTAAATATCTTGGGGAAAACATATCCCAAAACGCCTCAGACAAAGAATCTTTTAAGATACGGAATCTCAAATTAGCAAAGGTCTTTACTCTAACCCGGAAACTGTACGGAAAGGAAATCCTTTCGAGAAATGCAAAGGTCCGCCAATATTGCACTGCGATCAGGCCGATGATCATGTATAGAGTGGAAACAATGTGCTTTCAAAATTTGAAACCTCTTCTTAAAATTTAACGAAGAATTCTTCGTAAAATTTATGGTCCAAAGCAAACCGAAGATGCATAGACAAAAGAAGAGCTGTACAGTGATCTGGAAGATCTGGAAACGGCTTTGTGAAGGAAACGTTTCCTTGGACATATGGTTCGGATGGATCGGACCAGATTAGATAAACAAATTTTTAACTATATTTGGCAGCTTTCCAGTCTGAACGGATACACCAAATAACTCAAGTAGGAAATGATGAAACTGGGAATGTCTTTGAACGACTGTGTGGATAGAAATACATACAAAAACAAAATTCAAAATCTTGAGGTTCTCTGCGGTGAGAAGAAGACAAGAAAGGGGTGGACAGTGGAAAGGAAGGCCGCGCATAGTGTGAGAATGAGAGGCTTCTGGCAGGAGAAGAAAAGGAAATGATATTCGCGTGGTCCACGGCTGGCCTGTTTGTGGAAAAAACTAACCTTTTTAATACTTCTTGTGACTTCTTGTTTACAAGAAGTCAACTGTGGTCGACCAAACGTGAATAGGTGCGCGCACGTACTAACGCGTACAGTTCAGGTGCAGTTGGTATTTTAAGCTGTGACGATCTCGCAGAAGGGATTTTTAAAAATCTTATGATGAAGCGTATCATATCTTCCAAATGCGTCACCATTTGTAAACAAGAAGTCACGTGGCGGATAGGAAAGGTTATTTTCTTACATTTGTTAGGTCCGTCTTGTGACTTTTATCTTTAGAATAAAATTAGTGTGACGCGTTTCGGGTCATCTGACCCATCCTCAGACACTTGCTCGAAAAGAGGTCGTCATATATTAAAATTCAATTAAAATAAAAACACATATATGTAAGTTCATTGTCAGTAATTAAATGATCAAAAACTTGAATAACACTGTTGTCGTGGTGCACCACGCGATTACCGATCGATACTGAGTAGTGTAACTTTTCAACGTTTTGTTTTTGCGAGCGCTAGTATTGCTGTATCATATAGCGGGTTGCTTTTGAAATTCAATTTATCATTCAATATGTTGTTCTTATATACAGTGTTGTTATGACCACTGTATATTTCAAATTCTTCAAGTGCATTCATCCTGAGTCCTTTGTCACAAAAATGTAGGGGTATGAAGTTTTTGTCAAAACTTCTATATGAGTGATTATTATCTATCAAATGTCGAGCATAATTGGATTTAATATTATCTAGGGAGCCGATATTTTTACTAATTTGTCTTTGTCTCGATAATCTGGTTTTTTATTTCTTGACAATATTATCTATAATACGATGATCATATCCATTTTTCGTGGCTATGTGTTTAATTATATCTAGCTCAGAAAGAAGAAAAGTAAGAAAATAAGAAATTAAAACACGTGACTTGGACCGTTAACAAACAAAAATGTTTAGAAAAGGTTAGTTTATCTTTTTTTGTCTGAAATTAATTTCCTATCTAATGCTTATTAAATATTTAGAAACTTTGACAGTGTAATTATGATTATAAGACAGAAGCAATAATAAACAATAAAAACGTTGATAGCACACGTACTCAGACTGAGAGCTGACTATCAGTTGAGCGAAATTAATCTTTATGTACTTTCAATAAACCACCGTACACCGTACTTATGCCGGTCCTTAGGAAACAAAGCGACAATTCTGTCTTAATTTTAGCTGTGACTACCTCTTTATACTTCACTAAACATATCTACATTTTCCTTTTAATCTGAAAATTGGGATTTTTTTAATGACACGGAATTTACTGAATTTAAAGTGTCCTCCATGAAACAAGCTACGGTTACACGAGAATACAAAAAGTCAGATAAAGTTTGTAAAATACTCATATATAAAGCGTTCATTGAGATACGTTTTACAAACGTGATCTTGTTTAAAATATTCAATACATCGTAACTGAAATAACAAGAGTTAAACTGAAAGTTGAACACAAGAATGACAAAAAAGGAAAATAAGAATGTCTAAGGACCTTTGACGAGGACGTGCATTCTCGTTTACACCAATTATTAAAAAAAAATTAACACTGATTTTTATTTTTCAATAATTTGTCTCATCTTATTATGTAAAACACGTCATTTTATTACTACTCGAAAATAAAATGCACAATTTTAATCCCCGCTTACACACTGCACGAAAATCGTACAACAGAAATAAAAGCCAAATGTGTGTTTGCTCTGGCCCATATAGATTTTCTGCGTATACGTGAGAGACGAACTTAAAATGCGGAAAATCCGGTAAACGTGGGGAATCTGGTATTCTGTAAACAGCGGAGTCTGTCGTAATAAACCTACCTGCGCCATCTATCAGTGACACAAACAACCTCGTACAGCTAGAGAATTTTGCAAATAATTTAATACTTTTTACATTGATATTTCCTCACATTATTCCTGTATATATTTATTATTATTATTATTATTATTATTATTATTATTATTATTATTATTATTATATAAAACTTTTTTACAAGAATATATTTTGTATTTTTTGAATATTTTTCGATAGTTTAAACTATCGAAACACTGTAAAATATTCAAAACATACAAAATATTCTTGTAAGAAAAGTTTTATTTATTATTTAATATTGTTCTATTATTATATCATAAACATAATTGTTAATTTCTGTTTTGTGTATGGTTGTTTACCGTCTCTGTACGCGCGCGCGCGTGTGATTGGTCGGGGGGGGGGGTAATTTCATTTTAATAATTTGTTTTGAAAATTAAGTAGTCGTAAAAAACAGCAATTTTATCTTCACGGAGTAGACACATTGCCTGTTCCTGTCTATCTTGCTCTCGGTCTCCCTACATTCCTCGTTCCAAAGCGTCTATACCTATATGCTGCTTTAACTAGCCTTCTATTCTCCATTCGCTCCAGACGTTGCGACCATTCCAGGCGATATTTCTAAGTCGTACCGTTTATGGACAATACCTGTAGTTCATTCCTAATGTCCTCATTATGCTAATGATTTCGCCTTGAACAACCCTTTTTTCGTCTTTCTGAACTTTGAATTTGGTTTATAATCTTCGTTGTAGGCACCCATGATTTGCACCCATATATTAACACAGCCACTGCCATTGTTTCACAGCCTGTACCATTGAACTGGTTTGTATGGCAGCTTCAAAACATGTGCAGCCGAACACATATTTGCTAGCCTCTAATCTAGCGCTTCTATCTCTCTCTCTCTCTCTCTCTCTCTCTCTCTCTCTCTCTCTCTCTCTCTCTCTCTCTCTCTCTCTCTCTCTCTCTCACACACACACATTTGTACTGCTTTCATTTATAGTTCTTGCGATTTTCATAAAACACAATTCTTCTGGTCTCACTATAGGCTGTTTCATTCTGAACATTTTACGAGAAAGATTTTACCTTTTTAATTCTCCATTAATAAATTCGCATAATGATGCTGTATGTACTTTAGAAGAATATTTTTCAAACCCTCACAATAAACTCCGTAGCTCGACTTTGACATTTTTGATGGCCGTTTAATGCCCACTTTATGAAAAATTTTATTCGTTTCTGTAGAAAACGAGTAGACCGATTTAATTCCATTTGCTGCAAAATATTTTTATAGACATGTACTGACTAAGGCAAAGTTTTAAAAAATTCGTACAAAAAAAAGTTAACATTATTAACATCTGCAGAGACCAGATGAAAGTTTGTGCCAGATTCCTGGTAACGATTATTTAAATTTGTACTGTATTTTGGCAAGCGAGGATACTGACCACTAGGTACATTATTATATATTGCTATATTACTTGTAACAGACATTAATTCTTGGACTGAACTGGAATGAACACATATCGAGAATGGATGGCACAAGGCTAGCGAATAAGGCAAGAGATAGCTAACCAAACACCGGACAAGGAAGAGATGGAGTGACAGCATGCAGGACTGTTGTTATAGAACAGGACAAAGTCCTAACAAGGAAGTTAGTACTACGGAACATAGAACTACGTCTTTCTACTTATTGCTTCAGCATTCACCACTGTACTGTGGTCACTAACATATACCACCTCACGTTTTCGCACTCGATTTTCACTGATGTTGGCAGTCGATGGCACTGCCGAAAAGTCTGGTTTTGCAGAAAACATTGGGCTATGGCTAAACAGCCCGGGAAGCAATTTTAACAAAAAACTACTTCTTTGTTGCCGATAACGTAGTACACATATAAAAAATTCTCCCCTCCACCTTCAACTATAATTTTTAATAATAGAAAATTACCCCCACCCCGTTCACCTAACCTCTTCATTTATAGATATTTCATCTACGTTTCTACAGTGGATTATTATGAGCTTCTTATCAGGATACTTTATTTATAAAAATTAAGTACTTTACTCTTGTTAAATCATAAAATGTTTCAGGTAAACCACCCCTTTCTCTTAACCGCTCTTCTCCAAAATCAATAGACCTTCCGTCCTCTACAATTCAGGGATGCATGCAAAAAAATATTTGATTCTGTTTGAATGTGCGGCAGTTATCGTTCGTCATGGAAACATTTCTCTTGTTACAACATAAAATGTTGCAGGTAAACTACCCCTTTCCCTTAACCGATCTTCACCAAAATCAACAGACCTTGAGTTCTCTGCAATTCAGGAAAGTGTGAAAAAAATTATTTGATTCTCTTTGAATTTTTGGCAGTTATCGTTCGTCATAAAAAAATTACCCTTTTTAAAACATAAAACGTTGCTGATAAACTACCCCCTTCCCTTAACCGATCTTCAATAAAATCAACAGACCTTGAGTTCTCTTTAGTTCAAAAAGGTATGCAAAAACCTAGTTGATTCTGTTTGAATTTACGGCAGTTATCGTTCGTCATATAAAAAATTACCCTTGTTAAAACATAAACTGTTGCAGGTAAACTACCCCTTTCCCTTAACCGATCTTCACCAACACCAATAGGTATTGAGAACTCTACAATACAGGGCTGTATGCAAAACATTGATTCTGTTAGAATTTGCGGCTGTAATCGTTTGCCAAAAAAAAAATTAACCTTGATAAAAAACCATTGCAGGTAAACTACCCGTTTCCCTTAACCGATCTTCACCAAAAACAATAGGTCTTGAGTACTCTACAAATCAGGGCTGTATGCAAAAAATTATTTGATTCTGTTTGAATTTGCGGCAGTTATCGTTTGCCATAGAAAAAAAATCTACAGACAGACACACACACAGACACTTTTCGGAAAACGACTTTTTTTCATGTTTTGAGTGTAGTAGAATCAGAATCTGCAATAATCTCGAACACGATTTTTTTTGCCATCACCATACTTCCATTCCTTAAGGAATATGGAAGTAAAAATGACTTTTTTCATGTTTTGAGTGTAGTACAATCAGAATCTGCAATAATCTCGAACACGATTTTTTTTGCCATCACCATACTTCCATTTCCTTAAGGAACATGGAAGTAAAAGAAGAGTTACTCCTATATCAGCGAAGACAGCTGAACAAAAAATAAAACAGCTTCAAAATTAATAGATTAATAAAATTCCTTGTCAATTTATTTTCGACCTTCTGGAGGGTGGTCCGGTTCAGTTCCCCCCCCCCCACGTAATTACGTCCCTGGATCATAAGAGGTATCCCATTTCCCATTTTGTCGACACTTTTTAACATGCAGACGATCTTCGATCTTCTATGCAGACGACATGTTTCGAACACGGAAGGCATAAGTTAGTTCAGGAATACTCCTTTGTGGCGACATTCGCTACTCTATGCGAATAATAAAGTCACAATTCAAGAGGCAGAAGATCAGATATAGAGAGCGGTATTTGTACTAAGTAATAACTGATGTCTTAGGCCCTCACAGCCGGCCTCAACTCTGTTAAAGTAGTTATTCTTTGCCGGGCTATTTGGCCGGGGTCTAACTGTTGTCAGGGGTCTGCTGTCAATGCATAAGATCTTTACCACAGTACTGTGGGAACTGGCAGACACTTTGCCAGTTAAACTTCAATCGTGGAACACTGAAGATGGGCTCCAATTGTGCGGCCAAAACGTAATAAACTGTATTAAGTAAT
The DNA here is from genome assembly GCA_034769895.1 of Magicicada septendecula. Taxonomy (NCBI): domain Eukaryota; kingdom Metazoa; phylum Arthropoda; class Insecta; order Hemiptera; family Cicadidae; genus Magicicada; species Magicicada septendecula. The sequence goes on along the minus strand of CM068373.1, from coordinate 431,012,506 downwards.
ATTTTGCAGGGCTATGAGTTACGAGTGTCTCCTTGAAAGTCAAAGACTGCCATTCTTTGGTAACTATCACACTAGAACGAAAATTCAGGTCGACAATTAACGCTTAGAACTGGTTTGTGATTTATAACTATTTGGCATCCAGTATCTCATTTGATTGCCTCAGAGCTTGGGAACAGAAATTTACGAGATTCAGGAGTGGGACGGTTCCTTTATGAGTGTGAGACGTGGATCCTCGGGAAGAAAGAAGAAAGATAGTTTCAGGCTGTAAAAATAAAGTTCCTGAGAAGTGTTCAGGACTACACCCTCCTAAACAAGAAACGGAATGAGGAAATTAGACAGGAGTAAGAATCTAGTCTATAAATGCTACCATCAAGGAGTACAGGAGGTGATGATGTGAGCATTTAAAACATATCTTACCTAAGAGGCTACCAATAACAGTCTTAGGTCCCAGCAGATTGGAAGGAGAGATGTCAGCAGACCAAGCAGGAATTGTTGTATATCAAAGTAATATAATCAATATTGTATACGTATTAAGTGATTTATATTAATGAAGAAAGTTGTGTTAGTGATTGAAATCACAATCAGAATGACCACTGTTGCACACCACTATATAAAAATCGGGATAATTTTTATATAGTGGTGTGCAACCATGATCATTCTGATTGTGATTTATATTACTAACACTATTTGTAAGTAGAATACACAGTGTGATAATAAAAAATACGCCGAAATATATTAGTACATAAAATTCACTGCCAGAACTTACCTGTACGCATTCATAACTACTTACCGTATTAAATTTCTCTCAGAAGACCAAGGTCGCCACGATTATTTTTTATAGGTTAAAATATCGAAAACCTTTATACTCCACCTTAAATAAAAGGGACAATTTCGCTATCTGAACACACCCAATTAATAATTCAGAAAGATCCCGGAACGTTTAGATGAATCTTGCAGCACAGAAATAAGAAAGTGGTAACGACGAAATGACTTAGTCTAACACATTTTTGTTATGAAATGAATATTTTTTACTTACATAAGAACGGAATTCCTTAATACAAAACACACCACAATAAAAATTACAAAACACATTTTGAATTAGTTACATAGACCTTACCCTTTAATACTTTTTACACTATGGAAAACAGCCCAGCTTTGCTCTCACACACACACATACAATTTAACATATTCCCCCTTATTTGTGTTTTACGAAGTTATGTTTTTTATTCGCGGTAACCTGATTAACACTGCCGACCGAACACGTGTTTAGTTGCCCGATTCCACGGTCGTTATCTGACACGTTACAACAGGTTATGTTACTCATGTGTATATACATTATCCACTATTTATATATAACTCGTGTATATTATTTCACACTATTTATAGAGACACCATCTATGGAACGCACTAGAAGGTTCTGTAACAACTGTACTATAAATTGACAGGTAAACACAGTTTGTTCTACACGATTCTGGAAGTAGCGACCAGAATTTTCTCGATTAAGTAGTCCGTAATGAAGCTGGTCATTACCAACCTACAGAAAGAACTGTTAGAGAGAGTGTCGACAGTGTCAGTCAGTATTTATTGTTAGTTCGGTTAAGTCAGATGTAGATCCGGTGTGTGTGTTTGGTACCACATTTGTGGATCAGTATTATATTGGTGTTGTTGTTTGTACAAATTACAATTGTATCAATAATCGATGTCACAGTCGTGAATCGAAATTTGTATTTTTAACTGTAAAAATTATTTGCGATAACGATAAATAAACAGGGTGTCGTCAGTGATACGAGTGTTTTTATTTCAATCACTGCCCTGAAGATGACAATATGGGTCCTGGAACAGGCCAATTAGGGTCTATTCCTTGAAGTGGAGACGACAACGACGACGACGACGACGACGACGACGATGATGATGATGATGATGATGATGATGATGACCGTTTGTATTTGTGCCATCTTTATTGTTTTCATAGCTTTGTTAAATGTTAAATATCACGGAGTAATAACTAACCCTTATGTATCCACACTTGCCTTCTTGATCATAACAAATCACCAGAGTTCGTTTTCTAAAAACCAACACAAATAAATATTTTCTGTGCCCCATTTTTTAATCACTATGGTTACATCTACTAAAAGGATATTGTCTATTCCATTTTCGTTTCCTTTTTTATTATACGCAACTCCTTCTAAAACTTTACAGTTAATTAATTAGTATCATATTATAGAGGGCTGATGATTGTATTCACACGAGGCAATGTGAAGCTCTTGCTGTAAGAGGTTAATATAGAGAGTTCATAGTATTACTGACTAATTGTCCAGATCATGTAAAAGACATGATTTGTAACTATCAGTTGTATTGGGTAATATTTTATCAAGATATCTAGGCATCTAGGATAATACGTTTGTCAGTGTACACAAAGTAAAAGAAATATTTTGGAACAATTTATAGTTAAACAGTAAAACAAAACTTGAAAGTGAAAAGCAGTTTAAATTGAATTTACGTTGTTCTTGGATTATGCAATTTTACTTCCATATTCCTTAAGGAATGGAAGTATGGTGATGGCAAAAAAAATCGTGTTCGAGATTATTGCAGATTCTGATTCTACTACACTCAAAACATGAAAAAAGTCGTTTTCCGAAAAGTGTCTGTGTGTGTGTCTGTCTGTGTGTCTGTGTGTCTGTGTGTCTGTGTGTCTGTGTGTCTGTAGATTTTTTTTTCTATGGCAAACGATAACTGCCGCAAATTCAAACAGAATCAAATAATTTTTTGCATACAGCCCTGATTTGTAGAGTACTCGCGACCTATTGTTTTTGGTGAAGATCGGTTGAGGGAAAAGGGTAGTTTACCTGCAACGGTTTTTTTTTATCAAGGGAAATTTTTTTTTTTTTGGCAAACGATAACAGCCGCAAATTCAAACAGAATCAAATAATGTTTCGTATAGAGCCCTGAATTGTAGATTTCTCAAGACCTATTGTTTTTGGTGAAGATCGGTTAAGGGAAAGGGGTAGTTTACCTGTAACGTTTTATGTTCTAACAAGGGTATTTTCTATGGCAAACGATAACAGCCGCAAATTCAAACAGAATCAAATAATTTTTTGCATACGTCCCTGAATTGTAGAGATCTCAAGGACTTTCGATTTTGGTGAAGATCGGTTAAGGGGAAGGGGTAGTTTACCGGCAACCTTTTAAGTTTTAACAAGAGTAAAGTACTTGAAAATTTATTTAAACTTTTTCAAACAATGGTAATTGTTAAAAAATATCGGTATGGAGAACCATACATGACTTCCATATTCTAAGATTTATATTTAAAATCATTTTCAGCCAAAGAGCCAGGCTGTGTCTTACCTGCCTTTTTATTGCTGTATTAAATGAAAAATATTATATTACATTAAAATGAAAAAATTATAATTTTATTGCCTGGCAACAAAATTATTTTATTTTTAACAATTACCATTGTTTCAAAAAGTTTAAATAAATTTTCAAGTACTTTACTCTTGTTAAAACCTAAAAGGTTGCAGGTAAACTACCCCTTCCCCTTAACCGATCTTCACCAAAATCGAAAATCATTGAGACCTCTACAATTCAGGGACGTATGCAAAGAATTATCTGATTCTGTTTGAATTTGCGGCTGTTACCGTTCGTCATAGAAAATACGTTTGATAAAAAAACGTTGCTGGTAAACTACCCCTTTCCCTTAACCGATCTTCACCAAAAACAATAGGTCTTGAGTACTCTACAAATCAGGGCTGTATGCAAAACATTATTTGATTCTGTTTGAATTTGCGGCTGTTATCGTTTGCCATAGAAAATACCCTTGATAAAAAAACGCTGCAGGTAAACAACCCCTTTCCCTTAACCGATCTTCACCAAAAACAATAGGTCTTGAGAACTCTGCAATTTAGGGCTGTATACAAATAATCTTTTGATTCTGTTTGAATTTGCGGCTGTTATCGTTTGCCATAGGAAATACCCTTGTTAAAACATAAAACGTTACAGGTAAACTACCCCTTTCCCTTAACCGATCTTCACCAAAAACCATAGGTCTTGAGAACTCTACAATTCAGGGCTGTATACGAAACATTATTTGATTCTGTTTTAATTTGCGGCAGTTATCGTTTGCCATAGAAAAAAAACTACAGGTAGACACATAGACAGACAGACACACACACACTTTTCGGAAAACGACTTTTTTTCATGTTTTGAGTGTAGTAGAATCAGAATCTGCAATAATCTCGAACACGATTTTTTTTGCCATCACCATACTTCCATTCCTTAAGGAATATGGAAGTAATAAAATAATTTTGTTGCCAGGCAATAAAATTAAAATTTTTTCATTTTAATGTAAATCATGTATAAGAGAAAATATATCGCGCTTGGCAGGCGATATTAAGATTTAAATATAAATCTTAGAATATGGAAGTCATGTATGGTTCTCCATACCGATTTTTACTTCCATATTCCTTAAGGAATGGAAGTATGGTGATGGCAAAAAAAATCGTGTTCGAGATTATTGCAGATTCTGATTCTACTACACTCAAAACATGAAAAAAAGTCGTTTTCCGAAAAGTGTCTGTGTGTGTGTCTGTAGATTTTTTTTCTATGGCAAACGATAACTGCCGCAAATTCAAACAGAATCAAATAATTTTTTGCATACAGCCCTGATTTGTGGAGTACTCGCGACCTATTGTTTTCGGTGAAGATCGGTTGAGGGAAAGGGGTAGTTTACCAGCAACGGTTTTTTTTTATTAAGGGAAATTTTTTTTTTTGGCAAACGATAACAGCCGCAAATTCAAACAGAATTAAATAATGTTTCGTATACAGCCCTGAATTGTAGAGTTCTCAAGACCTATTGTTTTTGGTGAAGATCGGTTAAGGGAAAGGGATAGTTTACCTGTAACGTTTTATGTTTTAACAAGGGTATTTCCTATGGCAAACGATAACAGCCGCAAATTCAAACAGAATCAAACGATTATTTGCATACAGCCCTAAATTGTCGAGTTCTCAGGATCTATTGTTTTTGGTGAAGATCGGTTGAGGGAAAGGGGTAGTTTACCTGCAACGTTTTTTTAACAAGGGTATTTTCTATGGCAAACGATAACAGCCGCAAATTCAAACAGAATCAAATAATGTTTTGCATACAGCCCTGATTTGTAGAGTACTCACGACCTTTTGTTTTTGGTGAAGATCGGTTAAGGGGAAGGGGTAGTTTACCAGCAACATTTTTTTAATCAGGCGTATTTTCTATGGCAAACGATAACCGCCGCAAATTCAAACAGAATCAAATAATTTTTTGCATACGTCCCTGAATTGTAGAGGTCTCAAGGACTTTCGATTTTGGTGAAGATCGGTTAAGGGGAAGGGGTAGTTTACCAGCAACCTTTTACGTTTTAACAAGAGTAAAGTACTTGAAAATTTATTTAAACTTTTTCAAACAATGGTAATTGTTAAAAATAAAATAATTTTGTTGCCAGGCAATAAAATTAAAATTTTTTCATTTTAATGTAAATCATGTATAAGAGAAAATATATCGCGCTTGGCAGGCGATATTAAGATTTAAATATAAATCTTAGAATATGGAAGTCATGTATGGTTCTCCATACCGATATTTTATTTAGTGCCTATGTGATACAAAATTTCTGTTCATTTGTTAAAGTAGTACTGAGCTACAGACTATGTACTAGGGTGTGTCAATTTGTCGATTGTTTTACACTGAAGGTGGTCTCCGATGGTGGCGCCAAAGTCTCTGTTATCAATAGAAGCAGTAGGTCTACTGCCTAATAGCCTGGCAGAAACAATTTTAAAATCCTGATGCTGGTCTTAGGCATTTTTGCTCAATTTTTTTACAACTCATACGAATTCTTACAATGGAAGGTAGTTCTCAAAATACAGTGCACACACACACACACACACACACACACACTCACACACCTATACAGGAATAGATACTGTAGGCTATTGGTCACACATTACTATCAATAACAGAACAAAACAGGCCTAGACATATGTATTTACAATATTAAATATTCATTCTACCATATGCCATAAAGCTGTCACCTTTCGTATAAAAATCATTAATTTTCAGGGTACTGCCGAAAATACACTGCTGTCAGTTGCTTTTTTTTATAAAACTTACAGCAATCATACTAATTATTTAAAAGGATGTTAATAAATTAAATTTACTATTTTATGATATTTCAGCATTGCGTAGAAGGAGTTACAGTTGTTTCCATGCCAGTTTGACCAAGAAAGCCTTGCTGCTGGTTTATCATTTATTGATACCTAGGATGGAAAACTTAATTCGTGAAAAGGTTCAGAGAGAATATGACGACAGTACTAAATTTATTACAAATATTTCTGTAATTGCAGGTTTCACGCCAATAGGTTATCTTTATCGACTAAAACACGCAACTCAAATCAACAATTCCATTCTTCTTGTTACATTTATATTGCTCTTTTTTGTAATAGTTGTCTGGATAGATGTACTTAGTTCACCTCATAATACGGTGATTGAAATAACAAGAGCTATTGATCTCTTTATGGAAGCCTTCAGTTCAATTATGTATCTTGTGACTGTCATCAAAAAGGATAAACGCATTCGAAAAGTCTGGGAAAATGTTATTCAAGCAGATACTGCTTTACAGTCACTGGGACTTGACATTCCTTACACAAAAACTAAAAGACAATCCAAAATTACATTTATCTGCTTCTTTATTATTCACGTTTCACTGTTCGTAACAGATTATTTCCTGCTAACCCATGCTTCTAATAACACATTTGTATTGCCTTCTTTTATAGTTCTTGCAATTTACGTAACACACTCATCATGTGGTTTCACAATAGGCTGTTTTGTTCTGAACATGTTCCGAGAGAGATTTTACTTGCTCAACACTGCATTAACGAATTTACAAAACGATGCCGAATGCGTTTCAAAAGAGTCTCGCAATACAGCACTGACAACCCACCAGCAGCTGCAGAAAATTAATTCAGCTCATGACAAGTATGTTTCTGTGTGCGAGTTCATTAACAGCTTGCACCACATAGTCATATTCCTACGAGTATTGTCATACACAGGCGTTATAACGGCTAAACTTTACACGGTAATCAACATGTTCATGGACCAGCAGTGTGACAGTTACATTTTCTCACACTGTATCATCTGGGTGACGTACAGACTTTACAACTTGTTACTGCTTGTGTTTGTGTTCACTTTCACAGCGAACGAGGTAAGTGTAGATTTTAAATCAACAACAGTCGCTTCACTAGACAGTGGTAAAGTAGTGTCCATATACGTCATGTAAATGCTGATTACAAATTAAAATTTAGTGGTAAAAACAAACAGTTTGTTGTTAAATGCATTAACTTTTCTACATCAGTGCATCAGTGCTAAATCCTAAAAGTTTCAGTATAAACAAAATTATATTAATCAACAGTGGATGCGGGAATGTTTATAAGTTATAGGTGATGTACATGAATACTACTCACTCATATGTGCCACTTGAGGATACTGCTTTATCCAGGCAACAGGATAAAGAAATTGTATGTTCAAATATACTGCCATAAAAATCCATAGGCAGGCATTAATATGTGCACTGTAGCTAGATGTGAGTCCACATTAAACGGTGAGTGGGGTTGGTTGGGAATTGTTTTCCAGCCACTTACAAATCATGACAGGAATAACACAGTTGCACACCACTATAGAAAAATTATTCCAAATATCTTTCCGATCTGATGATGAGCTGTGAAGCTTGAAAGCGCTAATCGGAATAATTTTTTATAGTGGTGTGCAACAGTGGTATTTCTGTTTGTGATTATTACCCCTAACACAACTTGATTAATTAAATCATAAAAGTTCATGCTTTGCCACTGTCACTAGTTAACTTCTATCAAAAGCTAGTGTTACACTTTTCTGATATCCATGAATGGTCAGAACATAAATAATTTAAACAGCAAATCACATTTAGACACAAAATGTTTTTCAAATAATAATGAATGGTATCCAAGCTGATCAGAAAATAATTTGTGAACACATATCTAATGAAGACATCACAGAAAGTAGTCTTGGAAAAAAATCAAAATTCTCAAACACATACAATTTAAAATACATGAGGTTTAAAAACTACTACTTTTATACTTCGTGTAATTGATAATTATAGTTTAGAATCTACTTTTACACATCGTTAGTACAACACAAACAGGATTTTTTTTTAAAACATAGGTTTCATGAATAATAAAATTAAAACCACCACACAAACATACACACACATACACATGTAGATAACCATAGACTTTTATGACTATTAAATGGTTTCCAGTTTAGTAAACAAAATGTTATAACTAAAATATGTTACAGGCAAATTCTACAGCAACTATTATACACGATCTCATTAACTCTGGCAGAGCTAGCGCAGTTCATACCTCTGTAAGTATAGGACACACCTGTAGGTTTCATGCTTAAAACTTGACCAATTTTAAAGTTATAAAGTAACACTATGCAACAGTAAATGTGTTCAAACTTAATACATTTTTACACAGATTTTCAAGTTATTTTTTTATCATGAATATAGTAATTGTGTTTATGTTACAGTTAAAAAACTTTAGCATGCAATTTGTACACAAGAAACTGAATTTCACGGCATATGATATATTTCCGATTGACTTCACACTACTTTATTTGGTAAGAAAGCAACTACTATATACAACTAGAATCTCAAGTTATAGTTAAACAGCACTCTGAATACATTTGTTACATATTTTGTCACAAAACAATGGTGCCTTTGAGATGCCCATAGTGGTTACATGTTCCGAGCTATTGGAAGAAGCTCCTGCCATGTGGCCCACTCCAAAAACAGAATGCTCACTTCTGAGGCTGTACTAGTCGAAGAATCACCTTGTCATACATGGTACCTGCCAACATCAGCTTTTGAGCGAGTTGTCTAGGGGCCGTACCACTCGCACATAAAATTTACGTACAAAGTCACCACACAGTGTCATCCAAAGAGTGGACAACGAGTCCACTTCTCAACATGTGAGAAGGGAACCAATGGGGGAAATTGGCCACTAGCTGAAGCCCCCTGTTGAGAATGGTTTGCATCTTCCTTTTACATACAAGGTACATAAAAGGTATCTGTAATTTCCTTTGTAATGTATCCCCAGATTGGGGCAACATAAGTGATAATCAGCAACAAAAACACGTCAACATTATCTAGCTCGTAGGTTGTAGCCTTGTTGGCAAGTATTGGAAACAGAGATCCCAGACGAGCTGATGCTCTGAGTATAGATACGCCAGCTGAGTCAATGATCAAGGTGGAAAACAAGATACTTTTCGTCTGTGTACAGGTACGTTCTGCTGATTCTCACTCAGCCTCATGGTTCATTCTGGTGCTTAGAGAATAGTAGCATGAAGCTCTTAGTCTCATTATGACAATTTTCCAGTTGTTAGTCCAGTCCACAAATGCATCAAGTTGGTGCTGTAATTATGTGATTGCCCTGTTAGTATTCCAATCAGAGATATAAACTGCTGTGGCATCGGCAAACAGAGCTATCTAGATTCCAGGCTCCCTGGGTAAATCATTGATTTAAATTGTGTGTGTTCATACAGAATGTTATTTCGATACATTTTAATGTGTTTGTATATTTCTAGTTACTCAAGTGTGTCTATTTTTCAGCGTACATGTAGAACTTCTATGTTATTATTTGGAAGATTCAGGACAACATCTTATTGCATTGTGGTACGTGAAGGCCACCTCACATGGGCAGGATACCAAGGAGCGCGATATTTTATACTTGGTATATTGCTTCGGTATACCACGCAGTAGGTACCATGGATTCGTCTTTTTAGGAAGAAGTTCTACTTTTGTCATTCACTCTTGATAAAAAAGGAAATAAATCCTCATAAGCACTTAACTTATTAAGGTCAGAATGAATGTGAAAAATTCAATTGTTGATTTTATCCCAACAAAAAAGTTACAATGGTATGGACACACGAAAAGAATGGCACAGGAAATATTGCCAAGGAGAGTTATGGAATGGACCCCACCAGGAAGAAGGAAAAGAGTAAGACCACCTGTCACCTGGATCTGGATAGAAGAAATTCAGACTATATTGAGGGAATGAGAAATTGAAGATCTTTGGATGGACAAGCAGCAGTGGAAGATGAGAATTGTATCAATTCTGTAATCTTTGGTTCTGAAAAATGTGTAAACATTCTACAACCAGAATAATAATAATAAGCACTTAACTTATCTAATTTTTTATATCTTTTGTCCTTGATAGAATAATAAATTTTACAGTTTAATAAATACTTTTAAGTAAATGAAGATTTTACAGATCCTATTGTAATTTCCACTTGGCTCATGTTGATTATCTACAAGTGTAATAATACACTATACAGTGTTGCTAGGTACAGATTTTTTTTTAAGATTGGACGTAAACATTTCCTAAGATTACTGAAAATTTTGGAAGTTCTTTTGATAAATCACAAAAAAAAACTGTAATAGCCTAAATGAATAAGTAAGTTAATATACAGTATAATTATTATGGAAAAAGAATTTTCACTCACCAGTGCTTGTTATATTCTAAGTATTTTCTTCTCCATCTTCCCCACCAGTAATGTAAGATTTACTGTCGTTCATCAAACTTATAAACTCCATGCCAAATTTGAATTTGAACCAGGAGCAGGTTTAATATTTCTTTTAGAATGCAGAAATTCTGAGATCATTTTGGTGCTCAACATATTTCTAATTTTAGTTTTTGTACTATTTATAGTAAAAAAATAACCTCTCACCTATGGAGGATGAATGGGTTAAACACAAAAGTGACATTGTCAGGTTTGACAGTAAAATAAAATAAGTGATAATTAAAAAATGACTTATACATCATTGTGTGTGGGTGGTCCTAATTGTTTGTTCTTCTAGTGTAATCTTTCTTCTAATCCTACTCTTTCTTCTAGTGTAATGGTGTTTAGTCTATATCATGGATCTGAAGATTGACAGTTTGTAATGCGTTGGGTAACTGAGGTGTTATGTATCAGTGTGTCAGTTACGGTAGGTTTTCTGTATACAGTGAGTTTGTTTTTTAATGGTAAAGTCTAAAAAATGTATGCTATTGTTGTTTAAATTTAACATTTTAATTATAACTATCTTAATAGAATACAATCACAGAAGCTCATAGGAAATACGCATTTGTTACGTGACACACACAAATGTATAGAACAGAAACTAGTAATTTACAAAATTGACTCAAAACTGTAAACATCAGACTGGTGTAGTCTATGTCCACAAACTGCACTGATCTTCCACTCTCCACACTGAGTTTGCTCTAAAAAAAATCATGATTGGTGAAAACTGTGTTTTACTTTTTAATTTAAGAGATGCGCAAACAAGCGAGGTTAGTAATATACCACATGCCATATCAGATGTATTTATGAATAATTTACAAATAATTACCATAATAATATTTTTTAAAGCAAAATCTACTTATTAATGTAGCATTAACTTTTTTCATGTAGAATGAACACTGATTAGAAATATTCTGCTTAAACTTCTCTACTTGTAATGAGGTATACATTCTAATGTTTCAGGTCTTTACTAACGTCACAACTTACTTGATAATTTCTGTGCAGTTCAAAATATCTGAAAAACACAAAGATATTCTGGATACCAATGGCATGTGCTCTTACACAAATTCAACAAATATTCATACAAATGTGTAGAAATAAAAATCTAGAAATGACAATTGACACCAAAAATAACAGAACAATCACTGCAATTAGCCCTGATGTAATGTATTAAAATGTACTTAAAATAAATAAAATAATGAGCTAATAAAAAAGGTGATACTTCTACTTCTTAAGCTGCATTTCCTCAAACATGCCAGAGTGTTTTCAAAGTGTATTGGGACGTGTAAGTCATGAGATTTGTTAGAGGTAAGGTCAGCTGCATGAGGTAGATAGGAAAATCAAAAAGAATTTTATCTTTACAAAATCTGTATGTAAAAGATTTCAAAATCAAAAATAATTGTGCTCATAATCATTTATTTCAAAATGAAGGCAGTGTTATATATTTTGGATTCACTGAAGTCAAAAATTATGTGTTTAGAAGCATCATATTACCAACAGCTAGAAGCGCCATTACACAACATTCTAAGCGTTTCTCGGCTATTCCAGTGCAGCCCGGCTATAATGTGTGTGTGCGTACATATTGCAGCTACTTTGAGATGAAGAATAATTATGTGACACTTGTCACGTGTTCATAGCAGAGACTGATCCAGACTTCACTGGTCCGCACACACTTGTTCAAAGTGGCAAGCAATTACGATCTACTGTTTTCTAGTAGTGTTGATGCATAATATGGATTATTCTGGAATCTCAGGAGGGTATAAATACAAGCATTCAGTGATACTTAGTTTCAGTTTAAGTGACGATGTATTCAAGTGAGGTTCGAAGTATTGTGGCGCAAGCATTCAGTGATACTTAGTTTCAGTTTAAGTGACGATGTATTCAAGTGAGGTTCGAAGTATTGTGGCAAAGTGTTTTATGTGTTTTATAATTGTGCGGAACTCTGTTAGTTAGCATTATTATTGGTGAAGACAAAAATAACTTGAATTATTGTACGAATACAATCTTATTGAATAGTGTGTTGATTGCAAACTGTAAATTGTGATAATTAAAACTGGTTTGTAGTAACTTAATTGGTGTCTTGTATTTTGTTTTCCACTGTACCATACAATGATCAGTTAGACCGTCATAACAATATACTTGTTAATTGCAACAAACAGACCTAATGTTTGTATTTAAATAAATATTTAAAAACAAATTCTCAAGTACATCAGGCAAACAGAAAATTATTGTAGACATGAAACCAAAAATACTGAAACTGCGTATAACAATTTATTAACAATGATAATTAAAATACACTGAATTTTTATGTCCTCTTCACCTTTTAACTTGTCTTCTTGTCAGGCTTCTGCATGTGATATAAATACTAAAAACATAGACTGGATTGCCAGTAGCATAACAAGGACTTTTCCTTGAGGAGGAAGGCTATGGACCAAGATTTTCCCACAGTGTGGGTTACTGATGATAAGCAATACGAGACACGTTGACAATAATAAGAAATTTTCCAGTTTAGTCCAATATATATGCTGTACCACAGTGCAGTGGCTAGCAATGTAATTGTCTACCTGCTTGCATATTTTTACATTTATGAAGTCATTGTCAAATTACCTGACAGGGTGTTGCAACCCCCCCCCCCCCCCAGCAATCCCCTAGGCAATGCTATTATGGTCTGTTCAACTATAATTATGTTTACAAAAAGCTGCAAGGTGATACAATAAGGTCAAATGACAGTATATAAGTTGAAGACAATAAATGTGAGAATACGTTACATTCCTTATGCAGTCATCACATTAAATAAGACAGTATATAAGAATGTGTTATGCTATCTAATAATAAGTATATAATCTGTGGTAAACATCCAGACATTCATCTCTGGGTCAGACTCTAAAATGTTACATTTGGTCCACTTTTCTGTACGGAGCTGTCAACTTGGATGGGTCCTTTAAAGTCAATTCTGTGAATCATGTTGAGCATTTAAAACATGGATATATGCGTACCACATTCTTGCAATCCCTTGGATGACAAATAAGGATGTCTTAAAATCCTGCAAAGATCAATAACACAGGACAGCAAAATTAAAAAAAAAACTTTTTAAACCTTTTTAGAAATTTAGTCTGTATAGTTTGCATATTGTAGTTTGCAATGCTGTCTGTAAGTCACATGCAGTTTAAGTCAAAGTGTTTCTCTGGCATATGCAGTGTCTTCACAATTAAAATAGTTACTTTTACTTCAAGGTATTTATTGTAATATAATTAACAGATTTTTGCCACCATTTTTTGATGATTCTATCCTCTTCTACCAAATGTTTTTTTTGGACACAATATAATGTAATTCTTTGATCATAACGACCAATGAACCATGATTGGTTTGACCCCATTTTTTTTTTTTTTAATAACTGACTCCGAGAACATTCTATGTGTCAAATAAAACAACCTTTATAGTATATTGAAACTTTCACTTGTGAAACTTACTTCTTTTCTTCTTGTACGCGTTTCGGCGTGGTGTTCGCCTCCGTCAGCTTCGGAACAGACTGCTGACTCGAAGATGAGTAAGTTTCACAAGTGAAAGTTTCAATATACTATAAAGTTTAGTGCTGTGAAAAAAGATGATGAACAATCAAAACAACTAAAACAACCTTATTTGCATTAGATATGTTTTGTAGATGGTACTGTTCTAGATCAGATCAGTAATTTCAAATATCTGGGCTGTAATGTGTGTTATATTACAAACAATACTGTGGTGGTAAAGCTGCACAAATCCAACCATATGTGTGGGACCATCAGGAGAACTCTAGAATCAACAATTAAAGAAACAATACTACTGAAGTGCTACAAGGTGCTCAAGTGCCCTCTCCACATTTCTCTATGGGTCTGATTTTTAACGAAATCCCAGGCCAGTCGTATTCAAGCGGCTGAAATGAGATTTCTCTGGTGCATTCCAGGAAATACTCTTGAAGACTATAAAAGAAATGTCAATGTATGGCAAGAACTAAGTTTTATGAGTATACTTGATAGGATTACCCAGTATCAGCTAAAATGTTTGAGGCACCTTAAAAATTGGATGACTACCACATCACACAAAAAAACTACTGAATTATAAGCTGAAAGGAAAGAAAGGTGTGGGGCTTCAGAAGAGGTATTGGAGTGACTGACCAGCTCTACTCTATCTGCTTGGGACCAGAACAAACCATTTTTCGTTTAATCCTTGCTGAAGATGATGATGATGATGATGATGATGATTAGATATATTTTTTAACAAACAGTATTATTTTAGAACTAAAAATCCCTTTACATTAGTTAGACATTTTATAGGACCTTATTTGTTTGCTTTTTAATGCAGTCCATTGCATTTCCTTTTGTGTGAGACACCTCTGTTCTCATCTGGTTCTCATCTGTTACACCAATTATCGCGTTGTCTTTCTGCTTCTTTAATGCCTTGATGGAACAGGACACTTACCCTGTTCTTTACTCACAGTACAGAAATTGTTTAGCAAAGTCTGAATGTACATGTAAAAAATGTAATTTTTATACTCATGAAGAGTCTCAAAGGTATTAAATTTTTTAACATATTTCCTGCAGCAGTAAAATAGTCAAGGTCTATTTGGTACTGTAGAAAATTTTGGATAATATTTCTAATAATTGAAGCATTTTTTTTAAGTGTCTGCTATTACGAGCTCAAAGTTGTCATCAGGTTCCACAAAGATAATCTTCTTTAAATTTAGCTTCTGACAGATGAGATACGTGGCAATGTGTTATCAAAACAGTTTCCTTTATTTGATAAGATCTTCACAACTTTCTATTCATGAGCTGCAGTTTTGTATGGAGTTGTGGTAAAAGTACTTTTTTTTAGACAATTAACAAGTTGTATAAATTTACAATGATTCCAGGATTGTGATCTTACAACAGTTGTATAAATTACTGAATACCAGAGATAATGATAAATTTTAATAACACTCTTCTGAAACAAAATTCAAATTACAACAGATTTCCCAGTTGTAAAGATTTCCAGTAATAACAAATGAATTATTACAACAGTACACCAACAACAAACAATTAAATAGTTGGCAGTTTCAAATTTCACTAATACACTTTCTTAACAATACGTCTTATTGCTTGGATTCCCAAAATTCAAATGGCTACAGTCGTGAAATTGCAATTGTGTATGAGTAGACTTGAGATTAAGGTTTAAAATGTTGTTAAACTTAATTGACAAAACAATTTCTCAACTTTATAATTAACCGTTGGATATTAAAACGATCAACTTTAATCATCAATTGTTAAATTTTTGCTGACAAGTGAAAAAATTAATGGTGTTAATTTTTGGCTGGTCAAGAGGTAAAATAACCAAAATTGTTAGTCACAGAAGTGTGACTTTTTCACACAATATTGAACCATTCCTTGTAAATGCTGTAATTTACAATGATTTTTAAAACACTGAGTAAAAAAAACCTTTTATGTAGACCTACATTTAAAAATTAATTAAAAATCAAGTTATTTTATTTATTTTTAACAAACTATTTAAGCCACAATATCACAGAATTGTGTAAAAATTGTGCTAAAAATTCCATAAAGATGTATGTGGTAGTTTCTGAGGAAACTGGCATTTATGTTGAAAAAAACAATCTTGAATGAATCAGGATTAAAGTAAAAATTTACTTTAAAAAAGTCACCTGCTCAGAATAAATACTATAGACTATACTGTAAACATTTAAGCTATACTTTAAGCCTTTTAACTATTTTTAACCCTTTAAAATATGCTTTAAACATTTATACTATACTTTAATTTAACCTAACCTACCATCAGAGAAGCCCTTTCCTATGCATCATAGACAATTGAAGTAGCTCAAATTTATGTCAAAATGACTATTATTTTTCACTCTTTTCTGAAGCCTAGAAAGTTTTTGTGCTGTTTCACTTTGTGTGCCTATATTTTATTGTCAAGACATACCAGACCGTACATTGAGACACATTTTCACAAATAGTGATTTTTCGTATATTGCATGAAACTGTATTACACAAAACTGAATTTAAAATACTAAGATATTGATTATATTGATAGTGTTTCCCTTTTGCATGTTTCAGAGTATTTTTGTTGTGTTTTCTGTACTGTAGTTTCTTCTTTAAAGCACTTGGGAAAGTTGCAAACAATTTATCTATTTACAACTAAATTATTATTCTGTTGCACAATCTGCACTCTCACTGTATTGGTTCTGTAATATCTGTTCCATGTGTGTATCCTTTTATTTAAAAACCCTTTACTTTAGTCATTATAAAAATGTTGGCACAGATACGTTGATGACATTCTAATACTATACAGGGGAAACAAAAGACAATGTGAACAGTTACTAACGCACATAAACAAAATACATAAAAACATAACCTTCACTGCCGAATATGAACACAACAATACCATAAACTTCTTAGACCTCTCCATCACAAAACTAGAACACAGTCACAAATTCAGTATATACAGAAAACCAACTACAACTGACACACTAATACACAACACCTCCAATCACCCAATACAACACAAACTAGCTGCTTTTAGAACCATGATACATAGACTTAACAACATCCCCTTAGATGAAATAGACTACAAAGACGAACTAAACACGATAAAATATCTAGCAGAATCTAACGGTTATGACAGAACAATAGTCAGTAAACTCCTACACAAAACACAAAACAAACAACAGACAAAGACAGAAAACAACAAATTCATAACACTAACATACATCAACAAACAAACAGAAAAAATTGCCCACAAATTCAAAAAAGCAGGATACAGAATCGCTTACAAAACTACTAACAAAACAGAACACACACTATCAAAACACATGCCCAAAGCACAAAACAAATTCGATCTACCCGGTGTATATAAACTAAATTGTTCAAATTGCAATAAATTCTACATAGGCCAGACAGGACGTAGCTTCAAACAGAGATACATTGAACACACAAAAGCACTCCACACCACTACAGAATCTACCTTCGCAAACCACCTCATTGAAGCAAACCACACATATAAAAACATCGACAATAACATGAACATACTACACGTACATACAAAAGGCCGAAAACTAGACACTCTAGAACAATTAGAAATATACAAACACACAAAAACAAATAAAAACGACATCCTAAACGAACAGACACAACTCAAATCGCACGCATTATTCGAACACATCTCACCACACACACACAGCTTCGATCTTTCGAAACACTATCTCGTCGCCAACAACAAGACGAACAGCGCTACTAACGACAGCCTCTGATGAAGCCTTCTATAGGTGAAAGCCGGTTTAGGCTGTAAGGTAAAACTTTACGTTTTTACTTATAAAAAACTTAGTGTTCCGAGTCGTCAATATTATAGTGATATTTATAAAAATGTATTAGAAAGATCAAAACAAATCAATGCACACACATGGATAACAACACAAAATGTTTGAAAAAGTAACTTTTGCTTACAAAAGTACATTTTTTTACATATCAAAGATTTTCAATGTAAACTGGTAATGCAGCCAAAATATAAATTAAAAACTTTTCTATAAAACAGCAGCCTTCGAGGTTGACACTTCCTGAGATATGCAAAATGATGCAGGCAATTCCCCTTTAAACTTGGAATGCCCCAAGATTTTTAAAAATAATTTAAAATAGTACACATTTGGATATTGTAGTGAAACAACCATGAAATTAAAGAGAAATATCCACAGATTCAATATTTCATTTTTGACACTTACCACTGCTCTTAATAGATTAAAAATTAGTAGGCCTACTTATAGATAACATAGCCTACTGTCTACTGTACTACTCTACTAAACCATTTAAAATGACACTGTCCTACAGGCCAATGCCAGTTGTCAGTATAGAATTAAAATTACAGTAGACAAATAATAATAACATTTAATTACATCTGCAATTAAAAATAATCTTAAAATAATTTAATAATTAACCATTAAAATGATATTTGATTATATTTTGTTAAAAAGGAAACAAACTTTTTTCTTCATTGGAAGTTTTAATTTATTTATAAGCAAAAGGTAAAATAAAAGACTGCAGTCTTAAGAAATATAATACCATACTTTTACTTTTTATTTCTTGTTGTTTTTGTCACTAGATGATGATGATGATGATGATGATGATGATGATGATGATGATGATGATGATGATGACGACGACGACGACGACGACGACGACTATTATTATTACTATTAATTCACATCACACATCTTGTTAAATTTTTACTGTATGTTACTCTACTAAACCATTTAAAATGACACTGTCCTACAGGCCAATCCCAGTAGTCAGTATAGAATTAAAATTACAGTAGACAAATAATAATAACATTTAATTACATCTCCAATTTAAAATAATCTTACAATAATTTAATAATTAACCATTAAAATTATATTTGATTATATTATGTTAAAAAGAAACAAAATTTTTCTTCATTGGAAATTTTAATTTATTTGTAAGCAAAAGGTAAAATAAAAGATATAATATAAAAAGGTCTTAAGAAATATAATACCATATTTTTACTTTTTATTTCTTGTTGTTGTTGTTACTATAAGATGATGATAATGATTATTATTATTATTATTATTGTTGTTGTTATTATTATTATTATTAATTCACATCACACATCATGTTAAATTTTTAATTTATGTTTTGGATATTTTTTTTAATTCTTCTTCCTCAATCAGTTATGCTAATAATGAAAACAGGGTTTCATGAAAAATTATACTGTACTTTATTTTCTCATTAACACCTACATCAAACAAATAATTTTATTCTTTATTTTATCCTTTAAAATGGGGGGCTACAGTTGTGACAATGAGTGTTTGTAACAGTGTTATTTCCATGTTATATAGAATAGTAAAGAAAATTTAGCATCTTTAGTTAGGAATAAGGTATTTAAAGGTAAGTTTAATCTAAACTCAGTTCACTGGTAACAGATGAATCAGAAACTTGGACTCTCACAACAGCACTTATGTTTACTTATAAAGTATTTGAACAGAAAATTACAGCCCTGTAATTTGTATTTGAATAAGGAAAATTTATGGGCCCTGTAAGGGAAGGAGAAAACTAGGGAACAAAAAACAATTATGAGATAGATACGAAGGAGGTATAGTAAAATTTATTCAGTCCAGAAGGATTAGATAGATAGGACGTGTAAAAAGAATGGATCAAGTCAGGCAACCAAAGAGTAAGGAGTGAGGAGGGAGGAGTAAGATGGGTAGGAAGGTCACAAAAGTGATGGCTGGAAGAGGTAGAAGGAGATTTGGGAAGAGTAGAAATCAGGAATTTTATATGCCTCACACAATAATAGGTAGGCACTAAGTGGAGGCAAATAGTGGAG
This sequence comes from Magicicada septendecula, assembly GCA_034769895.1. Taxonomy (NCBI): domain Eukaryota; kingdom Metazoa; phylum Arthropoda; class Insecta; order Hemiptera; family Cicadidae; genus Magicicada; species Magicicada septendecula. The sequence continues at coordinate 430,992,534 of CM068373.1, read as the reverse complement.
TAGACCAGCCTAACCTAACCTAACCTTACCTAACCTAACCTTATGAATGAAAACATTAGGTTATTTTGCAAACTCATTGTGACTAAAACAGAACACATATTTTATTGATTGTACTGTAATGGTATATATGGTATACATACACATTCTAAAAGCTTTGTATATTTAGTACATGATTAGGGAAAAGCAATAACAACAAATAGATTTCCGAGGCAAACAAATATGCATGTGTAAAATTTACTGTTCAAAGTGAAAAATGAGTTCTGTCACAAAAAACAGTCATGTATAGTAACCAGCAAGTAACGTGTAGTAAAATGCCTTACTTCGAGTTGAGTTTTATTTTTATGATTTACACAAAAAGTGAGTATTATTTTAAAGTTGTAATGGTTTTCCTGAGTCCTTTCAGTTTACCTAGTAATATAACAGCACCATCTTTCACTGCCATAGGCTCATGTTTAACCTATAATATTGTAGAAACGTTTTGTATAAAACATATACCACAATGAAAAAGGTTTACAACATAAAACAAGCAATTCTATAACATACACCAATAAATTAACTTGCTTTTTAGTATTCTAATAAAATGATATGCGATATAATTGTTAGCACAGGTAGCATCGCGGGAAATCAGCAGCCTTCCCCACAGTATTTCTTGGAAAACAAGTGAGTCACATAATGGCGTAGCTTGGTGCGAGCCAATCATACACCATCTCTGTTGTGATTGGTTGATGGTGTCATTTTTACCTGTACGTGGGACTTTGCTGAATTTATATGTACAGGTAGCATGGCAGGACACGTGGTTATAGATATGTGGAGCTGCCGAAACGTTTGGTTTTGATTTTAACCAGGGACCACGGCCAAACAGCCCGGATATCTTTCATAATTCAAATGACACCAGCCGTGAAAGCCTAAGGAATAGGTTATTACTTACGTTTTGTTGAAAATTAAATGTATGTATTTACTGAACATATGTTAATGCTTCAAGAAAGATCATTGTATAAGCACTTTTATTTTTATCATGAGTTTTTTTTTATTTTTGTACATTTTCTAGCACAGATATTGTTTTGTTTTGCTTTTGAGCTTTGCCTGATAGCTTAATGAATTTTGTTATTTACAGATTTTTATGTCAGAGATGATTTACTTTAAACAAACGGTCAATTTAATGTATAAAGCTTTCAAGTATATTATGTATTGTCTTTGTATATAACATTTGATAATAATTTGTGATGTACCATTCTCTGGTGGTGGTCTCTGCCACTTGTCTGAATTGACACTTAGTGCAAACTAATGTCAACGACTGTCTTGTCACTATTTATTTGTATCGTATCATTGTGTCTGTGTCATCATTTAGAGTAGCATAGTGGCTATAAGAGTCCCATGGCTAGGTTGCATATAACCTCAAGGTTGTTAAGATCGACTGTAACAGTGTTGGAAGTCTTCAGATGCTATCAGTGTCTTTGTGTGGTCTATCATAGTTTTCAGGTGCTCTTTACGGTTTCCATATGACAAAATTAAAATTGGCTTTTAATTTTTTAAGATGTAGAACAATTACATAGAAATAATCATTGCTCCTCAGTAGGGTAGCTTGTTTTGCCAAATATTTGTTCTCAGCAAATGGGAACAATCTCTGGCTGGATAAAATGACTCATTGCCTTAGTGTCTCAAAAACCTATACAATGATCTGAAATTGCACCAGTTGATCAACAAGTTTTGGAATGCTAGTCAGAAAGAAAGATGAATGATACTGACCTATTTCTTTTTTTAATAGTCTAATAACAGGAAACAACAATTGACACTTCCAGTACAATCTGCAGACAAAGTGCCAACTGCCAGAATAGATATCAAAAAACAATCTCTTCAGATACAGAAATTTTGTTTGGACAAGAGCAAAAAAAATATTATATTGAAAATTTTTGTTGATTTCAAGGCTACTGACAACCTAAAAAGTAATTCTATAAAGGTAAACAGTAAACAAGGAAATGTACACAAACATCCTTTCTGTTTTATGGTATGCAATCAGAACAAAATACCCTTAAAAAGTAGAAAATAGTAAATAGGTTCTCTTGCATGTCAGTGTTGCAGCACATCAATCCATTCTGGACAAAAAATAACTTCCAGTTCATAACATTGACCATACTCTTCCAACTTGGCACAGCTGATTTTTAATTTTTTTTTTTTTTTTACTTGAAATTAACTGTGTAAAGAAGTAACAAAAGGATTGTAATTATGTGATCATTGAAGCAACACAGAAGCTGAAAGATATGAACAGGTTTGAGAAATGTTTTCCAAAAGTTTATGAATAATAGTTAAAGTGTATAGCTGTCTAAGAAAGTTACTGTAAAGGGAGATAATAATATAAACCTTTTTAATTCTCACAGTTATTGTAAAATAACTAATACTTTATATGCCTATGCAACTGTAGATTTATGTTTAGTAAATGTACAAATTCTTTTATTTTATACAGAATTCTTTATAATTCAATAATTTTCTTATGATAGTACATCTAATCTGATATCTGTCATAAAGTATATATTCAGTAGAAAGTACTGTGTGCGTGCGTGCGTGCGTGTGTGTGTGTGTGTGTGTGTGTGTGTGAAATGGCTGATAAAATGTTCAGATTGTCTGAGACATAAGAAAATTTTCTTGATAGCTTTCATTGTCCAGGATGTTTTAAAACCATTAAACTGGTACTGTGTGTTTGTACACACAATGATAATGGTAGTCTATAGTTGCCTATTATCATTGTTTATAAATCAGTTCTAGCAGAAGTATGATATAATGACTCATAATTTATTTAGCAATAATTAAGTGAACAATATTCTAGAACTGCAGGTCATTTGGGACTAGTAACAATTACAGCATTTATTTTTGATCAGAATGACTCGAAAAAATGTTTATATATTTTTACACATATTTAATAATTAGTAAATGTAGAAAATACAGGGTCCGTCACGGGAACCGCATGTTTTTGTATTGGGTAGTACGGTCGAGCGGTTGGCATCAGTGAGTGTGGGTTGGCCTTGATTTGTTCGTTAGAGTGGGAAGTTTAGTTGCTGCCATGTCGTGGAACGTGGAGCATCGTACGTTCGCTCTCCGATGGTTTTTTGTAAACAATGAGTCAGTGACGCAGACACAACGTGACTTTCGCACTCATTTTAATATTCCGGTCCGCCGACCTGTTCCAGACCGCAACACCATTTTGAGATGGTTTGAAAACTTCAACACAACTGGCTCCGTAATGAAGAAAAAACCACCTGGCCCTGTCAACACAGCCCGTACGCCCGAAAACATCGAGCGAGTTAGGACATCTGCGATACAGAGCCCTAAACGGTCGGTTCGCAAGCGTGCTGCGAGTTTAGGGATTAACGAGTCAACAATGCGAAGGAAGGATTATCACCCATACAAAATTCAGGTATGTCAGCAACTTATTGTAGGTGATTATAAACAGCGGCATGTCTTTTGTGAAACTATGCTTGAAACCATGGTCAATAATGAAAACATGATTTTTCTCATGAGTGATGAAGCCCATTTTCATTTAAATGGGTTTGTTAACAAACAAAACTGTAGATATTGGTGTAATGAAAATTCTCAGATGTCACATGAGTCCCCTCTTCACAGCCCAAAAGTAACAGTATGGTGTGCAGTTGGGGAGAAGGGCATTATTGGCCCGTACTTTTTTGAGGAAAACAACATTACTGTGACTGTTAATTCAGAGCACTACATTACGATGCTCCAAACCTTCTTCTTCCCAGAACTTCGACATCGCAGATGGGCAATGAGGAGAGTATGGTTTCAACAGGATGGTGCAACTGCACACACAGCTCGTAATTCAATGGCTGTCTTACGGGATCAGTTTTCAGGCCACCTTATCTCCAGATATGGCAATCTTTGCTGGCCTCCTCGCTCCCCCGATCTAAGCTTATGTGACTTCTTTTTGTGGGGATATCTCAAGTCTTGAGTATATGTTAACAAGCCATGCTGCCTTGAAGATCTGAAGACGACAATCCAGGAGGAAATCGTTCGTATTCCACGTCAGATGTTAATTAACGCTACTCGGAGTTTTCAGGACCGGCTACAATCATGCATAAACATAAATGGCCAACATCTGAGCGACGTGATCTTCAAAACATAAATGAACAATGAAATTCCCAACATACACTATGTATTGTCATAAATAAAAATATTTTTAAAGCCAAACTGACTAAGTACATCTTATTTGAAAACCATGCGATTCCCGTGACGGACTCTGTATATACAAGAAAGTTTAAATTTTTGACCTTGAACTTAATTCAAGTATTATTAGTCTTCTTGCTTGAACACAAATAAAAGCTGTAAGACTGTGTGTCTTTAGAAATGTTTTGAATACTGTAAACTGTTAAATTTTACTGAAATAGTCTATGTTAACAGTAATAGTTTCATGTCAGTAAATAAAATTTCTAATTCTTCACATTATAATTATCTAGCAGCAAAAGACAATATATCAACCATTGTTTTTCTTTTATTTGAAGTGACAAAAATATTTTAGTAAAAATCTGAACTCTTTTGTAGTAGATGTAACTTAATAAATGCTTCAATGGAGATGTAAATGTAGATATGGATATAATAAATGCTTCAGCTTGTTCAGTTGCATACAATTTTATTTAAACTTAAGTACAAATTATTATGTACATTACATTATAATAATAGTTAGGTACATCATATTTTTTGTGGGTGTTACTCTCTAGTTTTATGTTAGCAATGTTGGCTTACTTCAATAATTTTTAGCAAAATATAATTATTTTACTACTTGTGAAATAATTATCACTTTACTAGTGAAATAATTATATTTAGTTATGTAATGGACACGTCATGGACAACGAAATCCAAGAATTTAACTCAGCAAGACGAGCTATAGTCCAAAACTACAAATTCACAATATTAAAGGTTAGAAAGATCGTTACGCACATAACTTTCAATCGTAGTGAAATAATGATATTTAGTTAAGTAGCGGACACGTCATGGACAACGAAATCCAAGAATATTTAGCAATAAATTGTTGAATTGAGATTCACGGGTTTTTAATATGTACCGGTATCATGAGTTTTCAAATTACCTTTTGCTGTCCAGATATTTTAAACTGTACACATATCATTAAGTATGACATAATGTTTGTAACGATCTGAAACATTACACAATATTATAATCTGTATTGTCGGTAACACTGACTGTAGCAAAACACCACTAGCTAAAGTATTTGTGTAAGATCCAGATGAGATATTAATAGATGAGTAAACATAAACGAGTAGATTATCTAAAATAAGTATGGTGACGATTGTCTTTATAAACTGTTCATGGTGCAACTAAAATGGCACTCTGAAACATTTTCAGAGTTTTCCTCTTTGTTTTATGCATTAAATTAGGATATAAATGGAATAAAATACCTTGGAGAAGTCAGATGGGTAAGACAAGACATAGATAGATAAGAAATGAGGGTATAAGGAAACAGACAGAGCTTAAGCAAGTATTAAAAATACCAGAAAATAATGTGTATTTAATAGCCTGCCTCATGTGAATGGTGTGTGCTAGTAATGTAGTAAGTGAAGAATACCTGGAACAGAAGACCTAGAGGGGAGAATAAAAGACAAGTACTGAGGAAAATATAGACAGTGAGAAACAAACTATTCTGGAAAAAAGGAGGAAATTGGAATGCAGCAAAATACTAGCTAAAGGTCAGATGAAGAGGAAAGCGTTTATAAAAAAAATAGAGGGAAATGAGACACCAGACACCTTAACAACCAAGGGCACAAGAAAATTGGACTACACATGTATGTTTATTAAATACTAAAAAACAGTTTTATTATATGTTACATTGTTTTAATTGATCAAAGTTTTAAAGCTAGCTAATTGAAGCAATCATTAAATAATATTAGATTGAAGGACGTTATTATTAAATATTGGATTGGAAAGAAATTACTGAAGTTATGTTTGGTTGCAATATGGATGTGAAACCTAGACAGAAAGGAAAATTGGTAGATAGATGAATAGTAGAAGCAACTGAAATTCCACTGCTATGAATGGAAGGGGAGAAAGCCTCCTATTAAATAGGATTTGCCATGCTGTGCTCCAAAGCCAATCAGGTGATACATGATTATGATTGGTCCATGCTGTTTTCCAGCTTACATCATGCTGCAATGAGAATTTGTATAAGAGAGCCTTCTATGAGCAAAAACATGGTTTGCCTCTGTACTGAGGTGTTTATGGTGAGCATCTGTTGGTACTCTTTACTACTGAAGATGGCCACCACAGAAACATATGTTCATCAAACATGATAATATGGCCTAATAGCCCGGCATTCAACCATTTCAATAATGCAGCACACTTTGTTGGGTCACAGGTTGAAGGTCCCATGATCAATGACTTTGGTGAGAGAGTGACAGTGAAGGAAGGGAACTGTAGTAAAAGCCAGAGATTTATGAATGTGAGACATACTGTTGACCACATGGGATATTAGAGTTATTAAAAGATGAAGAATTTGGTTCACGAGAAGAAGAGATTGAGAATCTTAGCAAACTAGTCAAGCAACAGATGACATGGAAAAAGGGAAGAAAATTTAATATCATTTTATGTACACAATACCAATACCAACAGTCTATGTAACTTGATAGTTTTGAGGCTAATTTCATTGTTACTAAGTTACCCTTTGTACCTGTATGTGTGCCTTGCCTGGAAGCTTCTCACATTATCTTCTACTAAAATTTTTATTTTTTGGATTTTGTTGTCCATGGCATCCAACTTGATTAACTAATTATAAGTATCACACTACTGACTCAGAACACAAAGTTTTTTATGAATAAAAACATAAAAGTTTTACCTTATAGGCTGAACCAGTTTTCACTTTTAAAAAGCTTCTTCAGAGGCTCCGCTAGGATCACTGTCCGTCTTCTTCTTAGCGACGGTATCGACTTTTGAAAGATCGATGATGTGTGTGTGGGGTGTGATATGTTCGAATAATGCGTGTGATTTGAATTGTGTCTGTTCGTTTAGGATGTCGTATTTATGTGTTTGTATATTTCCAATTGTTCAAGAGTGTCTAGTTTTTAGCCTTTTGTGTATATGTGTAGAATGTCCATGTTATTGTTGATGTTTTCGTATGTGTGGTTTGCTTCAATGGGGTGGTTTGGAAAGGTGGATTCTGTAGTGGAGTGTAGTGCCTTTACGTGTTCAATGTATCTTTGTTTGAAGCTGTGTCCTGTCTGGCCTATGTAGAATTTGTTGCAATCTGAGCAGTTTAGTTTGTAAACACCCGGTAGATCGCATTTGTTTTGTGCTTTGTCTGTACGTTTTGATAGTGTGTGTTCTGTTTTGTTTGTAGTTTTGTATGCAATTCTGTATCCTGCTTTTTTGAATTTGTGGCTATTTTTTCAGTGTGGTTATTGATGTATGTTAGTGTTATGAATTTGTTGTTTTCTGTCTTTGTCTGTAGTTTATTTTGTGTTTTGTATAGGAGTTTATTGACTATTGTTGTATCCGTTGGATTCTGCTAGATATTTTATCATGTTTAGTTTGTCTTTGTAGTTGAACATAAAACTTTGTGTTCCGAGTCGGTAGTGTTATACTTATAATTACAATTTTTATATTTCAAATCAGTAGAAAAAACAAAATTTGAAGTTGGTTACAGACATGTTTTTAGCTTGTTGAAAATTAGTGGCTAAATAAAATTAGTGTGGCTAAATTAGCATTAAAATTGTCTATAATAATTTTGTAATTATGTTCTTTCAATGGTTTTTTATTTTATATAACAACAGTTTAAAATTAATCCATATCACTTTACTTTATTATTTTTTCCTTCTTGGATTCTGCTGTCCATGATGTGTCCATTGATTAACTAAATATAAGTATATCACTACCGACTCAGAACACAAAGTGTTCCTTTTTGTTCCGAGTCAGTAGTGATATACTTATATTTATTTTTTTCTCTTTGTGGTGCTGGAAAGTGAAAGTATAAAATGATGTGTTTCTTTTTAACTTACATAGTGTTGATTATCCATCATTTTGTATAGACTGAAGCAACATTGACTCAAATTATAGATAAATTAAGAAAATGTGCAAACTACAGAATGCCTATATACAGCTAAGCCCCATAAACCCAATTACCGGGAACTATCTGCTAAGCCAAATACCCGATCTTGAGATGATGGCACTTTCTCTACTGATAAAAGAAGAGTTCAGACTACAGTCATTAGTAAAGATAGTGTGTTATCTTTTTTTTTAGTAAAAAGAACATTTTATATTTCAGTACCACACAGAAAATTTTTATATCCACTAATTATACAAGCGTTATGCCTAAATTTTGTCCTCTGTATTGAATAATAATGGTTTTACTATTTCATTCAGAACTAATAATAAGTTACTAAGCATTCTCAGACCGAAAAAACACACACCTCCAGAAGAAAAAACGGGTATATATAAGTTAATATGCAATGATTGCAAATGCTTCTATATTGGACAGATGGGGTGAGGTTTCCTCAAACGTTTTCAGGAACATATGCCCAAGAAAATAAGAAATGATAACAGCATCAAATCTAATTATTCCCGACACCTGACTTCATACATACATACATACATCCTCAGCGCCACAGCCCAGTCCGGGCCCTGGCCTCCAAAAGAAATCTTCCCCACTGGTCTACTCCTAGCCAATGTCCACCAGTTTGCTGCACCCAGCCTCACTGCCTCCTTACCAACCTGGTCCAGCTATCTTGTACGCGGTCTTCCTTTCCTTCTCCTTCCCATCGGCAAATAATTCATAACTCTTTTTGGGATTCTATCCTCCGCCATTCTCTGCACATGACCAGCCCAACGCAATCTGTTAATTTGTATGATTTGCACGATCAGAAGATCTTTAAACCTTTCGCACAACTCTCGATTATCCAGTCACCTCAAAATGTTGTTTTCCTTCACAGGGCCATAGATTCTCCTCAGTATCCTCCTCTCAAAAACGGATAGTTTCTGCTCATCTAGTTTTTTTAGCACCCAGCATTCCGAGCCATACATCAGGACTGGTCTGATCAAGGTCTTGTACAGGGTGGCTTTTGTATCTTTACTTATTAATTTTGACTTAAAATGTTTCACCAGTCCGTAGTAACACGTATTAGCAGATAATATCCGTTTTTCAATGTCTCTAGAGGAGTCATTTCCAGAGTCCACATATGACCCGAGATATGGAAAACCCTGAACCTTTTCAAATTCATAATCATTAATGCGCAGGGACAGGGCACGAGTGTTGGCACGTACAACCATATAAATATTTGGTTTTGCTTTGGTTTATAACCAAGCCCATAGCCTTAGCGGACAACTCCAGTTACTGAAAGGCTTCCTTTAAGCCAGATTCAGACCTACTTATGGCGTCAATGTCATCAGCATAGGCCAGAAGCTGTACCTCCTTGTGAAATATGTGTCCGCTAGTTTGAATTCCTGAATCCCTGATGACCTTTTCTAGAGCTATGTTGAACAACAGACACGCTAAGGCATCTCCTTGTTTCAACCCATTCAATGTTTTTAAGGAGTTAGATAGATTTGATTGTATTCTGATTTGGCACTTAGAATTGGACATAACTACTACAACCATACGCACGAACTTAGATGGTATATTCAACTCCTTCATAGCTCTATATAGCATTTTCCGGCTGATTGAATCATATGCCGACTGGAAATCCACAAAGAGACGGTGAGTGGCCACTCCATATTCCAACGTTTTTTCCAGGATTTGCCTTAGTGTAAATATTTGGTCTGTTGTTGACGGGGAGAGGTTTCCTCAAACATTTTCGGGAACATATACCCAAGAAAATAAGAAATAATAACAGCATCAAATCTAATTACGCCCGACACCTGACTTCACATAATCATAATTACACAGACTTTAATTAAAACTTAATACCGTTGCATGTATGTAAGAAGGGCCATTTCATGAATGCCTTGGAGGATTTTGAAATTTATGGTGCACACGCAAACCTTAGCAGTCGCAATTTCATATTAAATGACCAACTGAACTTTGGATCCAACCGCTTGTACGTTCCGCCTTGAGTCTGCTCACTAAAACTACGATAAATTAACAACCGCTCAGTAGCAGATTGAACTTGAACAGGTGCACACTCAACATCGCGTACAGTTCATATGCAAATTGACATTTTTATTATATAACGACCTCGTAAGAGTGATATAGTTTTATTTTTTATTTTATTATCTGAAGATGGAGCATAGTCTCTGAAACGCGTAATAGAAGAGATTTATAAGAAGTCACAAGGCGGATTATTGAAGGTAAATTAATTTATTAAAGGAAATAATACTCGGCACTTCCAGTGCAATCTACAGACAAAATGCCAAGTGCCAGAATATAAACCAAAATCATCTCTCCTCGGATACAGAAATTTTGTTTGGATAAGAGCAAAGGAATGTTATGTTCAGTGGCGAAGCTAGTAGTTAACGAATGGGTAGGCAAAAATCTTACCATCAAAAAATTTTTTTAAGGAATCACTGAAAAGACGGTATTTCAAATCGGACGCTGAGGTAGAGTTTGCTGTTAGCGAATGGTTCCGCAAACAGCCGTAGAATTTTACTAGCAGGGAATCTACAGATTAGTGCAAGAGTGGGACTCATGTCTTAATGTTAATGGAGACTTCTTTTAAAATCGTTGAATAAAAAATGCTTTACAGCTCTAAACGTGTTTCTATTGAACAATCCTTGTATAAGTCATACACAATAATACATCTGATTAAACTTCAAATTTTTAAACTTGATTAGTTTCTATATATTATATGTTTAATGTTACAAATAATTCAAAAAACAATCTTGATCATCTGTTAGTTCAGCGGAATAACCAGCACACTTTTAATAACCGCATAAAATATGCACACTTATAAACAACACAGCGCGCTTTAGCTTAACTGTTTGCACCATAGAAGTGAGACATGCTTCAACGGTCTATCACCGCTCTATGTGTACAGCACGGGACAATCCCCCTCCTCCGCACTTCCCTATCACGCCAGCACATTGCTTACATACGATGTATACAAAAAACACTGAGGCAAGTTCACGTTGCCTCATTCGCTTTATGCCGAATCTCACCTGTCACCATCTAGTAGTCGCTCAGTAAAGCACATTTCGGCTTAATAAATTCGACAGTCACAGTAACAATGTATAATCTTTACGTTACGTAGTTCATACGTATTTATAATTTTTATTCTACAGAATTTTTAGGGTAGGCATTGCCTCCATGTTACTTCGCCACTGGTTATGTTGGAAATGTTTGTTGATTTGCAAGTGCTATTGAACATCTAAATTTTGTAACGGCAAACAGGAACAAGGTAAGCATATTTCGTCTTCTACAAGATGTATATAGGATGCAATCAGCCTTAACAAGTAGAAAATAATAAATTGATTCTCTTTCATTCGCGCGCGCGCGCGCGCGCGCGCGCGTGTGTGTGTGTGTGTGTGTGTGTGTGTGTGTGTGTGTGTGTGTGTGTGTGAAATGGCTGAACACAAAAAAATGTTCTTGATAGCTTTCATTGCCAAAAATGTTTAAATATGATTCAGCTGGTACTCTATAACTGCCTATTATCATTATTGATAAATCAGCTCTAGCAGAAGTATGATAAATGCTTCATAATTTATTTAGCAGACACTGAACAGTATTCTAGAACTGCTGGTCATCTGGGACTAGTAACAATTAAAATATTTATTTTTAATTTGAATGTCTCCAAGCAATAGTTACACATGTTTACACATATTTAATAATAATGAATGCAGAAAATATTATACAAGAAAGTTTAAATTTTTACCTTGAACTTATTTGAAGTATGTTTTAGTCTTCTTCCTTGAACACAAATAAAAGATGCGGTAAGACTGTGTGGCTTTATATATTTTTTCATACTGTAAAGATAAATTTTACTGAAATTATTTTTTTTTTACCATTAACACTCATCGGTAATTGGTAACTAAAATTTATGTAGTTTTTGTCATATCTAATAGCAAAAGAAACTAGATCAAACATTGTTCTTCTTTTATTTGAGAAGACAAAAATATATTTTGGTAAAAATCTGAACTCTTTTGCAGTAGATGTAACTTAATAAATGCTTCAGTGGAGATAAAGGCATAGCTATGGATATAATAAAAGCTTTAACTCATTCATTTGCACACAATTTTATTTAAACTTAAATACAAATTAATATGTACATTACATTACAATAAGTTAAGTACGTCATATGTTTTGTGGGTGTTACTCTCTAGTTTTTATGTTAGCGATCTTGACTTACTTCAATAAAATTTACCAATACATTGTTGAATTGCGATTCAAGGGTTTTTAGTATGTATCATGTGTTTTCAGAAAACCTTTTGCTGTCCTGATATTTTAAACTGTACACATATCACCAAGTATGACGTAATGTTTGTAACGATCTGAAACATTAGACAATATTAGAATCTGTATCGTCAGTAACATTGACTGTAGCAAAACACCAGTAGCTAAAGTGTTTGCATAAGATCTAGGTGAGATATTAATAGTGTAGCGTGACAGATAAACACATAAAAATGAATGGCATTGATCATTAAAATAATATAATATAATAACATTAAATCCGAAGAAAGCATTATAATATAAAGAATTAATTCAGAACAACCGTGCAGAACAATCATTGATATTAAAAGTTTAAGTTCATATAAAAGAAATGTTACTAGTGATGAATCATCAAAACCAGTTTAATAACTCAAGGTAAAAAAATATAACCCAGGAAGGTAAGGAGTAAATAAGGAAGCAACCCCGAACATTACTAAACCCACAACGAAGATAAGGAATAAATAAAAAATAAACCCAGAACAAGGCAAGATCCACCATAAAAGGTGATGCATTTAAAGAAACAAGAAGAGTAGATGAAGAAGTAACCCCAAAAAACCCGATGACATCCAGAAGAAGATGAAGAACATACCAATCTAAGAAGCCAGAAGAAAAGAAGACATCATTGAAGAAACAAGAAGAAGACAGCATCCAGAAGAAGAAGGAATGCTCTTATAAAAAACACCCATATCCCAAAATAAATAAAAACAATAATAATAAAAAGTATAACGAAGTATTCATGAAAAAAAAACCACATGTACAATAGAAATAAGACTAAAAGTGTATAGAGTAAGAGTTGCAAGTGGACCAAGGTGAAACAATAATATAATACCAAAGAACAAATCTTCATTGTAACCCACAAACAGATCTCTTGATGTTAATAAGACTAAATAACCATTTAGAAATAGCATCAAAGAGTGTAAAGTGAACCAGTGCTAGTTTGTGTATTATAAAAAATAAACCTTATGTTTCATCATTGGCATTCACAAACTGTGTAGATAATGAAAAAATACAACTTTTGAGTGTCTTATTATTTGTACAGAGGGAATATAATGCATATGTTAATATAGAGCTGTCAATCTGTTTGAAATGACATTTATTTAAATGATGAATGAAAACAGGATAAAAAACAAAGTGACAGGGTACAATTACCCAAAAAACCATATTAAAAACAGTTAAAAACTGAATAATTAAATTTAGTATAAGAAATAGTGAATAAGAATATAGAAATAAGGTTTGGTTTATATAGAATAAGAATTTTAAAAATGTATTAGTATTAAGCTGTAAGTACTATAAAAAAAATGTCTAATTAGTTGAAGACAACTGTTATTTAGAATTATTTCTTATCTGTTAGTAGTATTGAAACAGATACTAATTGTTATTTTGTTTAATAGAAAAAATGTTTAATTTATATTGCAATGCTAAAAAGTCAGAGAGGGTATAATTCAATGTGTATTGTTTATATAAAAATTTGTATGGAAAAATTGTTAGGAATCTAGGCAAAATGATGAAAACTAAACATCATCAAAACTGAGAAACTAAGTACTTAAATACATTTAAACTGAAGGGATTTAGATAAGGTAAACCAGAAACAAAGCCATATAACTAGAAATATAACTTAGAAATATTTTGTAAAATTATAGCCAGGATTATTAATAAAAATGGAAATGACAGAACTCAAAAATTTGGAGAGGGGAGTCATATATTCCAACATAATATTTTAAAACTTAACCAATTCATATAATTGCAAGAAATTAAGGGAATATAAACATTTTATTACAATATGAGATTTAATAATCATAAATATAACTTGATAATGGCAGAATTTGGATAATGACAGAAAGCTGGATTTTGAAATTTACAATATACAAAATGAAGGTAAAATTACCAATTTTAGATAAAAAACTTAATAAAACGGCATTATTCGATATCAAAATACGCCGAATGAACTGAAGGATAAAATTAAGTAACAACTAGCTAATAAATTTGAATAATAAGCAAAGTATAAGCAGTTATATAATGTAACTTTATTACATGCACAGGATGTAAAATAAAATTCAAACAATGTAAGGAATAATATTGCTTTGGCTAAGGTTTTAGTCGAAAGTGAAGGAAGTGAGAGAGTTAATTATTGAACGTTGTACGGGACACTTGACACGAGCAATTAAAACGTATTAACCTAGTTTCGAATACCGTAATGGCGATTAATAGTATGATCCAATAGTGAAAATCGCGAGTGGCGGCAAAAAACATTTTACAACTTCAACACAGTGACATAAACACCTACAAACGCCTAACTAACATTGTATAGCACAAAACTACCTTGAAATAACATTTTAAACTCAGTAAAACAGTATATAACTTAACCATCAAAAGTGGCGGATCGACAAAAGTGAAACTGACTTATACTTTCCAAATACAACACCGAAACTTAACCAGAGACACTACACCAACATCAGAAGGAAGATTTGCAGACACCAGGACGTAAATTCGACAGGAAAACATCTTTATTGGGACGCCAAAACTACGAAGGGAAGATTTACAACTTCGACGGCGGCCATTACTGTTTCATCACCGCTCAACTGAACACAGCCATCTAGTGTTTGTCTGCGACACGGTTCGCAACCTATTTCTTTATTTTACTCTTTCAATTGAATATATGTACTTTTAGTATTAAGAATTTATCTTGTAATGTTATACTTTTTAATCTTTGCCCGATTTCTCTGACTTTTCCCATAAATAGCTGTTCAAAGAACCTTTTGTATTTTATATAAAAATTTGTAATAACATCGATACCCTGAGAATCGATTTAAAAATCGACAAGAGTCCAAATAAACAATTGTCAATAAAATAATTTATACCTTTCATATTAAAACAGTTCTTTCATTCATAAATATAGCAATTTAAATATACTTTAATTTAAACAAAATATACTACAAGAATTTCACCACCAGAAGTAGATAACCTCCAAAACGAATGTAAACAAAGATCGATTGCAATTGGAGACAATCCTATAAGTGGTTGGAGTTTCTTCATAAATACACAAAAGCTTATAAAATTTTCTAAATAAGTGAGAAATGTTTCGGAACTTCACGAACCTCAATTAATTAATTGTTTTTAATTAATTGATCAATAAAAAAAATTTTTTAATTATAAAAAATGTTTAACAAACAATTTTATTTTCTTACACGAACACATATTAAAATATTTTGTAACACTACACCAATACTTAAACACCATAACCACGTGTTTGTTACAATTTGGCTAGCCCAACAGTGGGGCTTAAACTAAAAGGAAGAAGACCAGACTAGATAAGATATTCTGTAACCACAGAACGTTTTGTTACAATAGATGACTAGACATAAACAAGTAGATTCTTATCGAAAATAAGTATTGTGACAACTGCCTTTATAAACTGTTCATTGGTATAACTAAAATGGCACTCTGAAATATTTTCAGATTTTTTCTCTTTGTTTTATGTATTAAATTCAGAAGTAAATGAAATAAAATATCTTGGAGAAGTCAGATGGGTAAGACAAGACATAGATAGATAAGAAATGAGGGCATAAGGAAACAAACATAGGTTAAACAATTAAACAAGCAATAAAAATACCAGACAATAATGTGGTGGTTTGAGTAGCCTACCTCATGTGAATGATATATGGTAGTAAGGTAGCAAGTAAAGAACACTTGGAACAGAAGACCTATAGGGGAGAATAAAAGACAAGTACTGAGGAAAATATAAACAGTGAGACACAAACTATTTTGGAAGAAAGAGGAAAATTCGAATTCAGTAAAATATACGTAAATGTTAGAAGAAGGGGAAAGCATTTATCAAAAAAGAGGGAAAGGAGGAAGCAGAGAATACCTTGACATCTAAGGGCACAAGAGAATTGGACTACATATGTATGTATGTACTAAATATTTAAAAACGCGGTTTTATTATATGTTACATAGTTTTCATTGATCAGCATATTAGTTTTAAAGCTAGCTAATGAAAGGAATCATTAAATAATATTTGATTAAAGGAGGGTATTATTAAATTTCGGACTGGAAAGAAATTACTGAAATTATGTTTGGTTGCAAATGTTTGCATCACACTATACGGATATGAAACCCAGTCAGAAGGGAAAGTTGGTAGATAAATGAACAATAAAAGCAATTGAAATGTAAACAGCTTCTGAAAGATAAGGCTTGTTGAGAACTGTAACAAGATTACACCACACAAGTTCCTAAGTTTTCATGGCCAGTTTCAATATTATTGAAATGGTTGAAATCCAGGCTATTACGCCGTGACCTCGTGTCTGAAGAACCAAACATTTTAACCTCATCAGCGGAGGTCATCTTCAGTGGTAAAGAGTGGCTACTGAGTTGGTGGGGTGTGAGGACCATCTTCAAGCTGACCAGGGAGATACATAAATTCCTGAGACTGGTAAAAGATGCAAGGGATCTGCTTTATTCGTGCGGCATCTACAGTGTGCCTTGCTCATGTGAGGAGATGTACATCGGCACTACAAAGCGCAGTGTCTGTGTCCGCATAAGTGAACACGACCAGTATTATTGTCTGGACAGCCAGAGAAGCCCGTGGTGGCCGAGCATAGATTTGCTAATGCAGATCATCGCATTCATTTCAAGGAAACTGAGATCATGTTCTCAGTGAATGACAACTACCCTCATGAGTCTGTCAGAATCTATAAGAATGTTTCCACTTCGTTGAATTGAAGGGGAGAAAGCCTCCTATTAAATAGGATTTGGCAAGCCAATCAGGTAACAGATGATTATGATTCATGCTGTTTTCCAGCTTACATCGTGCTGCAATTTACATAACAGACCCTTCTTTGAGCGAAAACACGGTTCACCTCTGTACTGAGGTGTTTACAGAAAACGTCTGCTAGTATTCTTTACCACTGAAGATGGTCGCTACTGGTGAGGCAGAAACGTATGTTCTTCAAACATGAGATCATGGCCTAATAGCCTAGCATTCAACCATTTCAATAATGCAGCTCAGATTGTTGGGTCACAGGTTGAAGGTCCCATGATCAATGACTTTGGTGAGAGAGGAACAGTGAAGGAAAATAACTGTAGGAAAAGCCAGAGATTAAAGTATGTGAGGCAGACTGTTGACCACACAGGATATTAGAGTTACTACAAGAGGTATCATTTTGTTCAGGATAGGAAGAGACTGAGAATCTTATCAAACCTGTCAAGCAACAGATGACATAGAAAAAGAGAAGAAAAATAAAGACCATTTTATTTACACAATAACAATACCAACACTCTATACCATATTCATAGTTTGGAGGCTAATTTCATTGTAGTAATTAGTTACTCTTTGCACCTGTATATATGCCTTGCCTGGGAGCTTATTACACTGTCCTTTACTTAAATTTTTTATATTTAAAATCAGTGAGAAAACAAAATTTGAAGTCAATTAACAGACATGATTTTAGCTTGTTGAAAATTAGTGGCTAGATAAAATTAGTGTAGCAAAATTTGTGTTAAAATTTTATGAAAAGTAATTGTAATCTATGTGCTTTCAGTTGTTTTTATTTTATATAACAGCAGTTATATAGAAATATAAAAACTTTGGTGTTGGGTAATAAAATCATCTCAAGTTATCCGGCTACAGTACACAGTAAAGATTGGTTATATAGTGTGGCACCATCACCCAATGATTGGTTAAACAGTTATTCCTCTCTACCCTCTAACCACTTGTCAGGTCATGCATGTGTGCTGTAATGGTCGTAGTATACAGGAAGAGTATAACTGAACATCATGTGCAGTACTGGTATATCTGTGATGTCTCATGTCTCTGTTATTTAACTAGTAGGCAAAGAGTTAGGCATTGAGGGCATATGAATGGAGAATATGTACATTTGCGTTTTGATGTTTTTTTTTGGACTTCCAAATTCAAAAGTTTGAACTTTATGCATATCACATTACTTTAATATTTTTCCTCTTTGTGCTACTGGAAAGTGAAAATATAAAATTAAGTTTTACTTTTTAACTTGCATAGTAATGATTACCCATCATTTTGTATAGATTAACACAACATTGACTCAAATTATAGATAAAGTATGACAATGTACAAACTACATAATGACTATACAGCTGAGTCCCATAAACCAAATTACTGAGAACTACGAGGGTCAGTTGAAAAGTACGCAGGGTGACATCTATAGCTCAGTGGTAGAACTAAAATCTTTCATGTGCTGGAAGATGTATATTTCGTATAAACATCTGTTATTTTCCAGATATATCTGTCAATTTATTCACTTTTAACAAGCTGTAGTAAATTTTCCTGTCACGCATGTTTTTAAAATGCACAAAATAAAGTGTCATGTTGTGATGAATTCTCTGTTAAAATCATTTTAGCGCCAATGGAAAATCAAAACAAAATTGTAAACGTGTTAGGAGATTCTGCGCCTTCAGAAACAATGGTAAGTGGGGCACACTCGAGTTTAAACATGGTCGTACAAGCACTGAAGACTATCCCAGCCATGGACGTCCAAAAAGTGCAACAAAAAATGACATTATTGAAAAAATTTTATAGGTTGTTGGAAGACCACAAATTGAGGAGTCGATGATGTTGCTGAGATCATAGGCATCCCATATGAGCGTGTGAATCATACTTTAACTTAAGAACTTGGTGTGAAAAAGCGTTGTGCAAGATGGCTCTGGCATCTGGAGTTGTCGCATTTTTTGGGCGTCCACTGTGACCTTGTTTTCAGTGCTTGTACGACCATGTTTAAACTCAAGTGCCTACTTACAAACCATTGGTTTTGAAGTCGCACGGCCTCCTGACACATTTACAATTTCGTTTTGAATTTCCATTGGCGCTAAACAATTTTTAACAAAGAATCACGCCACGATTTGTGATATTGTCCATTTTTCAAAACACGCATGACACGTCAATTTTAAACAGCTTCTAAACAATGAATAAATTGTTAGATAAATTTGGAAATTAACAGGAGTTTACATAAACTATAAATCTTGCAGCACATGAAAATTTTAGTTTTACCGCTAAGCTACAGTTGTCACTCCGCAAACTTTTCAACTGACACTCGTACATTCGCTAAGCCAAATACCCGATCTTGAGATGATGGTACTTTCTCTAATGATAAAAGAAGAATTCAGACTGGAGTCATTAGTGAAGACAGTAGAAGGATACAATTATTAATGCAATGAGTATGGTCATGATTCACAAGGAAAACATTTTATTGTTGCTTAGATGTTCAAAAATATTTCTGTGTTAAAATTTGAGTTGATATTAAAAATTGGCACAATTAAATTTTTTATAAAGGTCACCAGAAAAGTATACTGTATGTGCCACAGTGTTCATGAACACAACAGTAAACAGTCCCATATTATGCCACATAACATGTAACATCTCCAAGTCTTACAAGAATGTAGAAGTATGCATTTATATACCAAAGAAAACAACAGAAGATTCTCTGTGTGAAAATGCAAGAAATGTAGATTGCCATGTGTACTAAGTACCAATTATCTGACACTTAGAATAATTAGTAAAGTAATAGCACAAATAATTGGCAATTGAAATTGCTAAATTATAGAAATGAAAACGTGCTGTTAGACAGTCTGGTTTTCAAACAACCTGATTATCATAATGCACAAGAACATATTTTTATTTGATTTTCATAACATAAGGCAGACACTGGCCAGTTATTTTTGTTATACATTTCAAGCCTCTTGATATAATTGTTTGATCAATAATACACTAGGAAGAAAATTAAAGAATAAATTTCCATTTAATTATTATATTTTTTGTACATCCAGGTGAACAATACTGGAAAGGTGGCAACATTGGATTGCACCTTTTCATCGTCTTGCAAATGATTAGATGCTGAACAGTCCATAAATCATTTCACATTATTATAAAATATTTACTTTGCTTAATCATTAAAAAATCGCACTCATTTAATGATAACTTGAAAGTCTAGATGTATAATTAGTTCTTTACTTACCAAATTAAGGAGTGTGAAGTCAACTGGAAATATATAATTTGCAGTGAACTTCAGTTTCTTATGTACAAATTGCATACTAAAGTTTTTTAACTGTAAAATAAATACACATGCTGTATTATGGTAAATTTACTTATAAAACGTAAATAAATATTAAGTTCTAAAAGACATTCAGACAAAATACATTCAGTCTCTTTAAAATCAGTGTTTACAATTGGATGTTTATTTTATAAATTTAAATTAAACAAACATTAATTGTGAAACAATATAACAAGTGTCTGATGTACTCACATAGTTTTGAACTTCTCTGGCCCTGCCAGAATTAATAAGGTCATGTATAATAGTCGGTGTGTAGTTTGCCTGCAACAACCTTCAATTGTAATATTTTGTTTAATAAAAGAAGGAAAACACTTAATGATTACAACAACAAACACCTGTTGTCATTATTTCAGTTGTCTGTAAATGTATTAAAAATTTTATTATTTACTCCAATCCAATTGTTGATTACTGTTTGTTTAATTAATTAAAATAACATTATATATATTATTATATATAAAAAACTTTCACAAATGAACTTACTTTTGTTCTCACTATCACAAACGTTTCAAGGTGTTGTGCCTCTTCCTCAGTGTGATTAATAGATTAATTAATAGATTAATGTGATAATTAGATACACTAAACAAAACGGCATACAACCTACACGTTAAACTCACACAAATATTACACCACATTGAATTAGAACACATAATACAATATACACGAAATATCATAGAGAAAATCCAATTAAGAACACAAGAAAGACATAACAGAAAAATCAATAACCTTTTAACACGCAGAAACGAAAACATCCTTACACCGACACATAAGTTTCACGCACGTACTGTAAACACAACATTGACCCATTTCACTAATGCTGAAATAACCCTATTAGATAAAGGTCTAAAACACAATTTAGACATCATTCCAACTAATAACAACAGTAATAAAAAACATACACGTGACATAGTCCTTGATGCTGAAACAGCCATACAACAAACGCATAACATAGACCAAGACACCATACGCCACGATATCAAACGTAAATTACAACGCAAACAACAATATGAACATAAACAACACAGTAATGAGTTCCAATTACTAAAAAACATAAAACGTAAATTACAAGAACATAACCTAACCATACTAAAAGCGGACAAAGGCAATATTAATGTCATAATAGAAAAACAAACTTTAAACAACAAAATCGAAACATTTTTTAATGAAAATAACATCACTAAATTAAATAAAGATCCCACCCCAAATTATCACAAACAAATAAACAAAACCTTAAATAACACAAAACACATAGTATCACCTGACAACATCAAATATTTTAAACAAATTAAACCAAAAGCCCCTACACTTAATGCACTACCAAAATTACATAAACCAAATATTCCAATCAGACCACTTATAAACAACACACAAGCACCTGCACACAAAATAGCTAGACACTTAGATAAATTAATCAGAAATAGCATAAATTTAACTAACAACACCACTGTCATAAATAATTTAGATCTAGTGAATAAAACTCAACATATCCATATACCTCATAATTCCACACTAGCTTCATTTGACATAACAAACCTATACACCAATGTTCCCATAAAAGAAACTTTAATTACATTAGAACAATTACTAAAATTAAACAACATACCTGAAACACACATAAATGAGATCATAAATCTAACTAAAATTATAACAGATCAAAATTATTTCACACACAATAACATGTTTTACACACAAACAGATGGACTACCCATGGGATCACCTATATCAGGTATACTAGCCAAAATATTTGTACACACCATAGAACAAGAACACATATTACACAATAACAAATATACTGATAAAATAATATATTGGCACAGGTATGTTGATGACATTATAATCCTATACAACGGCAACAAAAGACAAATAGAAAATTTCCACAAATATATTAACACTATACACCATAAATTAAAATTCACACTTGAAATAGAACTAAATAATAGTTTAAACTTCTTAGACCTCACAATAACCAAAACAAACAACACACACACATACAAAATATACAGGAAACCCACCACATCAGACATGGTCATACATAACTCATCCAACCACCCAACTCAACACAAACATGCAGCATTCAACTACATGCTCCATAGACTCACTTCAATACCCCTAAACACACATGATTACCAAGAAGAACTTAACACAATCAAATATATAGCAGTTAAAAATGGATACAACCCCGATTTGGTAAATAAAATACACAAACGCATCCTAAACACAAAAAATAAAAATAAAACACATCAGACCAACAACACACAACCCAGTAAGTACATAACACTTACATACTACAACTCCAATACACACAAAATTGCTAACACATTTAGAAAACACAATTATAAAATAGCCTACAGAACCAACAACACCATTAAGAAACATAAATTTTAACAAAGACACAGACACATACAGTAAAACAGGAGTTTATAAATTAAATTGTAATGATTTTAACCAATTCTACATCGGCCAGACGGGAAGATCTTTTTATTCCAGATTTTCAGAACATATAAAAGCCCTCACCACAAATTACATACATTCCACATTTGCCACACATTTACAAAATGAAAACCATAGTTACACAAACATAGAACACAACATGGAAATATTACACTACTTATCAAAAAGTAGAAAATTAAACACAGCTGAACAATTTGAAATATACAGATATCACACATTACAACCAAACCACATATTAAATGAACAAGTGCATTACAGATCACATACACTATTTGATACATTGATCCAAACACAAAATTTGAACCTCAGCGCCAATTCCCTCCCATCATCAATTCCCACCACACACACCTATAGTCCATAACCGTTATTCTGCAACAATGACTTTCAGTATTTAATCACACTGAGGAAGAGGCACAACACCTTGAAACGTTTGTGATAGTGAGAACAAAAGTAAGTTCATTTGTGAAAGTTGTTTATATATAATAATATTAAAAAAGTGAACAAAGAGGATGAATCAACAAGATATTTATATATAGTAATTTACATTGTAATACTGTATAAATTAAGTTCTCTCATACTATAATTTGCTCGCTTTCTTAAAGATAATTTGAAGATGTAAACAAACTATCTTAAGTCTTCACATAAAAAATGATACATACATACGCACGCACACACTCACATCACCAACACGTTCACCCAAATATTTGTTTCGTTATGTTTGATATTTCTATTGTATTTCATACACAGGTCCTGAAGATGACAATAAATATTGTCGAAACGTCAACGCAAAATAACTAAAAGTTGTATTATTGACCGATCCTCACTAACCATCCACTAAAAATTTATTATTTACAAAAGTTCTTTTTTTTGTGAAACTTTATTAAATCTGTTCTTCTATTTTCTATCCTATTTACGTTCTTATTGGAGCCACTTATATTCCCATGCCCAGTTGACTTACTTCTCTGTCCAGTCTATTTACTGTGGTGTTGAACTCTGCGTTTAGGAATTCACATTTCACATACTTCTGTTCAATTATTCCTGTCCGATAGAACATGTATCTGGGTCTGAATTTGTGAGGACTGTTCTGATTGAGCCTGAATTAATGCCATTATTTTATTAAACATATAGCTTACTGCATGTCCTTATCAGTTCTTTGACAATTATGAAGATTTTGTCCAGTTTCCCACCTGTCTCTTGTATAACCTGTTACAAACATATCTCCAGGTCGGCCGTAGTTCCCATTGTGAGAAGCTCTTTTTCTTCTAATTGCTTCTTCAGCTGGATGGTGGTCATGTGCTTCAAATGCACTCTTACCATCTTTTCACCAGCACTGCACAATTACTAAATTATAATGTAATTTGGTCTCTGATTTATAACATTATCAGAATTAATCCTGTTATGGTCGCCGATTTTGTTGTCTTCTATGCACCGATTGAAATAAAACACTTGTATCACTTTCAACACCTTGTACATTTCTGATATCACAAATAAATTTTCATTAAAAAGACAGAAAATACAATTCTGTTTTTTTGTATAAACACAGAATATCACAGTTGATTCACAACTGTGATATTGATCGTTAACACAATTGTATTTTATAAAAACAAAAATTTAACACATAATATTGATCCACAAATATAATAACACACACACACGAATTCTGTAACTTTAACTCTCCAATTCCAACTTCTAACTCTGTAATTTTGTAATTAATTCTGTAACTGAAGCTCTCCAATTGTAATGTCTCTGTAATACCAAACTCTCAGAATCGAGACTGACTAGAACTGTCAACCACTATATATATATAATTTGTGATGTTTTCAATTTGTTTCTTCTGCAAGTAGATAATATCGTTGTATATTCTTTTTTTTTTTATAGTACTGTAATGACGTCATTCACCAACATGTGTAAATTACTACTATAGCCCAGAATATTTCAGGCACCCATTCCAGAACATTGCAGAATAAACTATGTTAATTATAAATGTATTTGTACATTAATGCATAACATTCTAGTGTATTCTGTAAATAGTGTACATCAAAATACATAAGTTATATAATATCAGTTGTGGATAATGTGAATATACGTGAGTATGTACTTAACCTATGGGAGTAACATAACCTACAAATTTAACCTAGTGTTATTCTAATGACAAAAATGTTAATAATAGCAATCACAATAACACTTAGTATATTATAAAATATTCATAATATTACTTTGAAAGTGGGTTGGGAGTTCTCTAGTACACAACACATGAATATTGGTAAAAAATTAATTTATAAACAATGATAATGGTGAAGAAACTGCATACATTCAACCACATGTGTGACACCATCAAGAGAACTCTAAAATCAATGAGTAAAGAAAAATGGCTGAAGTTATACAGAGTAATGGCCCTCCCTACACTTTTCTATGAATCTGAGAATTGAACTTTAATGAAATCCAAGGACGGTCATATTCAAGTGGCCAAAGTGAGATTTCTCAGGCACATGGCAAGATAATAGGCCTACTCTTCAAGATTACAAAAAAATGTCATTGTATGGCTGGAACTGAATTTTATGAATATACTTGATAGGATTACCCAATATCGGCTAAAACAGTTGGAACATCTTAACTGAATGGATGGCTGCCACATGCTGAAAGAATTATCGAATTATAAGCTGAAAGGATAGAAAGGTATGGGGCGTCCAAAGAAGTGTTGGAGCGACCAGCTTTAGTCTGTTCAGGACTAGAACAAACCATTTTTGGTTTAATCCTTGCTGAAGATGATGATGATGGTGAGTTCCTCGCAGCTTCAATAATAATATAATTAACGCACTAAAACTTATACATGAAATAATTTTTAATAGATCATCGTATTGTAATATGCAATCAACAAAGTACACAATATGATTAGGCCTAGGTTGCATTGTATCGCCATGACAGTATTCACAAATAAGTGTAAAATTGGTTTTAACACACAAATGCATGGCTTTAGGCTCAAAGGACTGAGGAATTTTCCTTATTTTTTTTACTTCCATGTTCCATAAGGAAATGGAAGTATGGTCATGGTGAAAAAAATCGTGTTCGAGATAACGGCTGATTCTGATTGTACTACCCTCAAAACATGAAGAAAAGTCATTTTTTGAAGTGTGTGTGTGTGTGTGTGTGTGTGTGTGTGTGTGTGTGTGGAATTTTTTCTATGGCAAATGATAAGAGCCGCAAATTCAAACAGAATTGAATAATTTTTTGCATACATCCCTGAATTGTAGAGGACTCAAGGCCTATTGTTTTTGGTGAAGGTCGGTTAAGGGAAAGGGGTAGTTTACCTGCAACATTTTATGTTTTAACAAGTGTAATTTTTTATATGACGAACGATAACTGCCGCACATTCAGACACAATCAAATAATTGTTTGCATACTTTCCTGAATTGTAGAGGACTCAAGGTCTGTTGATTTTGGTGAAAATCGGTTAAGGAAAAGGAGTAGTTTATCTGCAACGTTTTATGTTTTAACAAGGGTAATTTTTGTTTTCGAACGATAACTGCCGCACATTCAAACAGAATCAAATAATTTTTTGCATACATCCCTGAATTGTAGAGGGCTCAAGGCTTATTGATTTTGGTGAAGATCGGTTAAGGGAAAGGGGTAGTTTACTGGCAACGTTTTATGTTTTAACAAGAGTGAAGTACTTAATTTTGATAAATAAAGTATCCTGATAAGAAGATCATAATAATCCACTGTAGAAACATAGATGAAATATCTATAAATGAAGAGGCTAGTTGAACGGGGTGGGGGTAATTTTCTATAAATGAAAATTATACTCCAAGGGGGAGGGGATATTTTTTTATATGTGTACTACGTTATTGGCAACAAAGAAGTAGTTTATTGTTAAAATTCCTTCCCGGGCTGTTTGGCCATAGTCCAATGTTTTCTGCAAAACCAGACGTTTTGGCAGTGCCATCGACTGCGAAGTAGTTTATTGTTAAAATTCCTTCCCGGGCTGTTTGGCCATAGTCCAATGTTTTCTGCAAAACCAGACGTTTTGGCAGTGCCATCGACTGCCATCATCAGTGAAAATCGAGTGCGATAATGTGAGGTGGTATACGTTAGTGACCACAGTACTGTGGTTAAGGCTGAAGCAATAAGTGGAAAGAAGTAGTTTCTATAGAAATATTTCATTTCGAAAACAATTATAAATATGTCTTAGAACATGGAAGTCTTGTATGGTTCTCCATACCGATATTTACTTTTATAATAGTTGCTTCATAAGTAAGTCTGGAAATGATTCTCAAATCTGGTGTTAAATACTGTTATCAGAATTTTATTAATCCTCTAACTATTTATAGTAAAATTGGTTTTAAACAGTAAGTATAGTATGAAACATTTTAATCTTCAATGTATTTTCTGTTCTTTAAAATTTAATTAACACAAGTAGGCTATTGTTGTTGTTGATAAATTAAACTTACCTCATTCGCTGTAAGAGTGACCACAAATACAAAAATTAATATGTTGTACATTCTGTATGTCACCCATACAACGCAATGAATGAAAATATGAGAGTCGTACTGTTGGTCCATAATCATACTGATTAATGCATAAAGTTTAGCTGTTACAACTCCTGTGTTTGAACATATTTGCATCAATATAATTACATGAAGTAATTTATTAATTAATTCATACATAGCAATATATTTATCATGAGCTGACTTTATCTTCTCTAATTGTTGATGCACTGTCAGAGCTCCATGTTGAGACATTGCAAGAAGATGTTTTGAAATACTTGTAACATCGTTCTGTAAATTTTTTATTGCATTATTGAGCAAATGAAACCTTTGTCGTAACATGTTAAAAATGGCACAGGATGAAGTTAAACCACACGAATTGTGAATTGTGTAAATTGCAAGAGCAAAAAAAGAAGGTAATGCAAATGTGTGGTTAGAAGTAGGCCTACGGCTTAGAACGAAATAATCTGTTGTGAGTAATACAGTGAGAATAATAAGCATGCATATAAAAATCAATTTGGCCTGCTTTTTGTTTTTAGTGTAAGGCATATCAAGTCCAAGTGACAGGCAAATACTATCTGCTTCTACCCACAAATCACAGTGTCTTTTAATACTTTTATTATTTTTGAAGATTATTACAAGACCACTAATTGAACAGAAAGATTCTGTAAACAGATCAATAGCTCTTGTTATTTCAGTCACTGTGTTATGAGGTGCATTAAATAGTTCCGTCCAGATCACTACAATAACAAAGATCAATACAAATATGATCAGGAGTATTAAATTGATTAAATAACTTGCTCGTGTGGTTATATAACAACCCTCTATTGGCATGAAACCTGCAATTATAGAAACGACTCTAATAATCTTCACACTTTCCATATGGTGTTTCATAATATTTTCAGGAATTATATTTTCCATACTAAATAGTGAATGCCAATACTACAGTAAAGGACGCCTTGTTCAAACTGTTGCAACGTAACCTCTTCTATACACTTTTCTGAATAATATTAAAGCAGACCATTAATTTATTATTGTATTTTTAGATCGATTTTTGAATCAATTTCAACAAGAATTATTTGCAATAAAACAGATTAATTTCATGTTTGTCACTCGAAAAGACTGTACGTACTAACTGACAGCAACATGTCTTTTGTTAATATAGAAATACCATTGAGATAATTGGTTATTCTTGTCAACGAATTTGGAATGTGACAGGTTCCTGACACACGGAGTGTGAGCACTTATTATATTAAATATAATTCTGTGGGTGTGTGTGGTTGTGTGCGCTTGCGCACCTGTGTGTGTGTGTGTGTGTGTGTGTGTCTGTGGGTGGGTGAGGGTATAGTTGAAAGTTCTAGAACTTGTAATGTGGGGGCAATCTCAGTAGGTGGAAACAACAATAATAATTAAAAAGTAATTTTAAAAGGAGCTGGAAATAACAAAAATAAAAAGTAATTTGCAATTAGACATAATAAAGGTACAAACACAACCCCCTCCTCAATAGCAGACTACAGCTGCCACTGGTATGTGTGTGTGTGTGTGTGTGTGTGTGTGTGCGTGCATGCATGCATGCAAATATTTTTAATAAAATTTTTAGGATTTTTAATTGTGCAACATCTACTGAATAAAAGTGCTGTGCTACTATGGCACACAGGATATGTGAACAGAAGTTGATTGTTTACCACAGTAATATGTGTCAGACAGTCTTTGGTTTTTATAACTACATAGTACATTAGTAGAATAAAAACTAGAATTAGAATGTATATAGTTAAAAGCCATCGACAGAAAACAGCGATTGAAAAAAAAAGGTTCAAAAACAGGTTCATAAGGAAACAAGGTTTGTTATAATTTGATCATCTGACAATTAGAAGATGATACCAAATAACTGTTTCCCTTTTGGCATTTGTAACTTTTTTTTGTCTTGGCATAATAATTTCTCACTCTACTTTAAATTGTTACTTTTAAATAATAGTACTACAATAATTAATATTATCTTTGTGTAATGACAGTACATGTTTGGGTACTGAGATTTAAATTTTATTGAAACATAAAAATTTGTATCAAAATCTGCAACCCAATGTTTCATACATATGTGTTAAAATTCCTTGTAAAATAGTTTTATCCGCACGATGTTAATGTCTTCAAAAAGAAAATAATGTTCCGAAATTAAACCCATTTCATCCATTAGAGGGCTTAATCATCAGGCTAACTCCACGTTATAGACAGTTGAAAAGTACAAATGTCAGTATAATTCTACCAAAGTCTTGGATAGGATAGTTAAAGGGATGACTATAGGTAAGGAAAAGGACCATGATTCATAGAATATTCAAGTATTGTTTAATAAATAGGATAATATGAGGTAATAATGTAAATACAAGTTTTAATATACTGGTACACATTCTAGTCAGAACAGAAACAAAAAAGAAAAGCCAAACCTTATGATTTTACCCTATAGTATCATACCTTGTAATACTATGAACATTTTCAATAGTGGGGTATTTAAAGAACAAAGGGTGCAACAATGAGTTTTATTATTTATTGGAAACAGTTTCTGGAAATATATCAATAACTACCAAGCAGTGAGCTACCTTATCATAAGTATTACTTGCTGGGCAGCGACTGAAATAAAACACCTTATCACTGTCAACACCTTGTTAATTTATTGTTATCATAAATAATTTTTCACAAGTAAATATACAACACAGAGACTACAACTGTGACACTGATTATTGACATAACCATAATTTATACAGAAAAAAGTATATCACAAACATATAACGTTGATCCATAAATGTGGTATCTAATATATGCACTAATTCTGTAATTTAACTCTAATTCTTAAAATTAACTATAACTCGTTAACTCTCAGAATCAAGACTGACTCAAACTGTTAACCACCATTTACTTATAGTCTGGTAATGATGCCATTCACAAATATTTGTTACTTACTAGAGTAGTCTAGACTGTTTGAGGCACAAAAATTAGCACATTGTACACCAGAGGTGTACAACAGACATTAACAGAGGTGGACCAATATACCTGTAACAGGTATTTTAGAACGATATTTTTGTGGAACGGATGTAACAGTGACTGAAAAGTTGAAATACCTGTTATTCGCGGCGATGCTGTTCCGAGTCAAGACACGCCCCCCTCGCTGTTCCGAGTCGAGGCACGCCCCCTACACTCCTATACAGACACACACACACAAAAAGTACGCAAGTAACAAGTAAATGAATATGCCAAATACTAGGCGTACTAAAATATCGCTGGTACGCAAGGAACAACCAGTATTTCAAATACTAGGTATTTTAAATACTAGGGGTATCACCGATACACAAGGAACAACGCGTATTACAAATACTAAGCGTATCAGAGGAACAGCAGTATTTTAGGAACACCTAGTATTTTAGGAACAAGTAGTATTTTTGTATCAAGCGTATTTCGAGTAGAAAGTAGTACGAAGCCACTTTTTCGTCCTGAATACTTCATTCTGCCCAAAGAGACGAAGCTGTTTTTAATAAAGGAAATAATTCATCCTGCTATTACATTTATTCTCGTGTGATATGCAGATATATAATACAGATTATATGCTAATAAATTATATATTATATTCTTCGATTTCGTTGTCCATGCCGTGTCCGTTACTTAACTAAATAGCACTATTACATTAACGACTCGGAACACTAGGTTTTTTATAAGTAAAAGCATAAAGTTTTACCTTACAGCCTAAACTGGTTTTCTCCTTTAAAAGGCTTTTTCAGAGGCTCTGAAGAAGCCTTTTAAAGGAGAAAACCGGTTTAGGCTGTAAGGTAAAACTTTATGCTTTTACTTATAAAAACCTAGTGTTCCGAGTCGTTAATGTAATAGTGCTATTTATATATTATACTAGTCACCAACTTGTAACTAAAATCGGTTGGTAAAACTTTGTTTTTACTCAAAAAAACTTTGTGTTCCGAGTCGTTAGTGAAATAGTTGTATTTAATTATACTGAGTTATAACCTATAGAGTGGCTGATGTTGATAAGCTATATTATACTTTTTATTAATGTGATTTTAACTTCACTACACATGTCACGTAAATGATGAGATTGTTGTAATGGACATTTATGCACTTTATCTAGTCCTGTTCCTTAAATATCTGTAATGCATTTAATTTACTTCTGTTGTTGCTTATTATTTGTAAGTTTTTATTTATGTATTTATTATTTTTATTTTATTAGAATTTGTTTTTTTATTTTTATTTGTAAAATTTTGTTTATTCTCATTCACTCTTGTGGCTTACTGTTATGTTTTTATTATACGTTTCTGATGTTTTTTCACACTATTTTTTGTGGTATTACGTGTAGGCCTACTCTAAATTATTTAATTGCCCCGAGTTTTGCAACTGATTTGTCTAACCAATGTTAGTTTGTTTACTACTAGTGAAAACTTAAATTGGTATTCCCAAAGGGAGATAGGCCTACAAATTCTCTTGTTTCTTATTTTAATTTAAACAGTAATAGTTTAATAAAGTCACAGTGTAAAGTAACACTGTTAATACTTTTAGTTTCAATTTATTTCTTATAACAAATTATATAGTATAGGTTATATAATATCTTCAAATAAATACACAGCAAGTAGGTTTATTAATATATTAATAGGTTTATGTAGGTGAAAATAAACCTACTTGCAGTGTATTTATTTGAAGATATTACATAGGAGACCTGCAGGAAACTCAAAATGAGTTACTTACAAAGGATAATATAGGTTATGTATATATAGTATATAATAACAGGTATTTGCACCTGTTATTTTTTTTGGAACGGTATTTTCATACCTAGTATTTTAAAATAACAGTTTAGCCCACCTCTAGAACAAACTATACTAGAATTTTTACAGTAGATGGATTGACGTTTGCAATGATGTCATCACCATGTTGTCACTTCGTACCCACGAGTTTCTGTTGAGTGTCGCCCAAGCGTAAGTTTCCTTCCCGCGTTTACTCAAAACATACTTTGTGCAGACAAAACAAATCCAGTACGTGCAGACTAAATATTTATTCACCTACTTAAAAACGAATATTTATGCAGTTGTAACTATAGATAATTCATAAACTAAAAATGTGAATTCTTGCGAGACTGATGAATTAGGGCCTTAAGGGTACCCAGAATCCCTATACCAGTTAATGCTAACATAAGGAACATTTTCTCAGGAACTACTTGCACTATCGCTATCACTTAATACACTAAATACTTAAATTTTACCACAAAATCACTTCTGAATATTAGGCTAATATACACTAAATTAAAAAAATATCACTAAATCATGCAAAAGGCACTAAAATATGACAATATTGTAAATTTTAAAACTGTTAAATTTCACTCATATCAAACATAAGTAAACACACTAGGCCTACTATTTAATTTACTATGTGCAGTGGTAAAGCATACACAGCGGAACAAGTACAAACTGACAACACTGTGCTGTACAGTTTCACCCAATCAGACCGCTCAATCACACCTCTTCCCCACTCACTTGGAGACAAACGTCAATCCCTCTCCAGTAAAAATTTAACTGTACATAAACTAGAGGTGGGCCAAACTGTTATTTTAAAATACTAGGTATGAAAATACCGTTCCAAAAAAATATCAGGTACAAATACCTGTTATTATATACTATATATACATAACCTATATTATCCTTTGTAAGTAACTCGTTTTGAGTTTCCTGCAGGTCTCCTATGTAATATCTTCAAATAAATACACTGCAAGTAGGTTTATTTTCACCTAGATAAACATATTAATATATTAATAAACCTACTTGCAGTTTATTTATTTGAAGATATTATATAACCTATACTATATAATTTGTTATAAGAAATAAATTGAAACTAAAAGTATTAACAGTGTTACTTTACACTGTGACTTTATTAAACTATTACTATTTAAAAGAAAATAAGAAACAAGAGAATGTATAGGCCTATCTCCCTTTGGGAATACCAATTTAAGTTTTCACTAGGAGTAAAACTAACATTGGTTAGACTTTAGACAAATCAGTTGCAAAACTCGGGGCAATGAAATAATTTAGAGTACACGTAATGTAATACCACAACAAATAATGTGATGGAAACATCAGAAACATATAATAAAAACATAACAGTAAACCACAAGAGTGAATGAGAATAAACAAAATTTTACAAATAAAAATAATAAAAACAACTGTAATAAAATAAATATAAATAAATAAATAAAAACTTACAAATAATAAGCAACAACAAATAAGTACCTGGATAATCTTCAGATTCATTCACTAAAGTACACAAAATATACAAGTTATGAAATATCACACCCATTTACATTACAATCTGCTTCACTTAACACATTATAAATAAAATTAAACACTTGGATTTCGTTGTCCATGACGTGTCCGTTACTTAATTAAATACCACTATTATATTAACGACTCGGAACACAAAGTCTTTTATAAGTAAAAACATAAAGTTTTACCTTACAAACTGAACCGGTTTTAGTTACAAGTTGGTGGCTAGTATAATATATAATTTATTAGCATATAATCTGTATTATATATCTGCATATCACACGAGAATAAATGTAACATCAGGATGAATTTTTTTCTTTATTAAAAACAGCTTCGTCTCTTTACGAATAATGAATCATTCACGACGAAAAAGTGGCTGCATACTAGTTCCTACTCGAAATACCCTTGATACTACCTGTTACTAAAATACTAGGTGTTCCTAAAATACTACTGTTCTTCTGATACGCTTAGTATTTTGTGTATCGGTGATACCCCTAGTATTTGAAATACTGGTTGTTCCTTGCGTACCAGCGATATTTTTGTACGCCTAGCATTTGGCCTTGGCGTATTCGTTTATGTGATACTTGCGTACTTTTTTGTGTGTGTGTCTGTATAGGAGCATAGGGGGCGTGCCTCGACTCGGAACAGCGAGGGTGGCGAGTCTCGACTCGGAACAGCGTCGCCGCGAATAACAGGTATTTCAACTTTTCAGTCACTGTTACATCCGTTCCACAAAAATATCATTCCAAAATACCTGTTACGGTATATCGGCCCACCTCTAAGACATAAACTATAAATGTAGCCTAATAATACATTGATACAGAATATTCTAGTTTAGTCTATAAATAGTGTCCATCAGTATACGTAATACACACGTTATATAGGCTATAATGTAAATACACGTGAGTAACATAACCTATGTATTATTCTAACTTATGTATTTTAATCTGTTATTATTCTAATGACAAAATAGTGTTAATAATATTTTGTTATTAACATGACAGCGGACAGCGCTCCCAGTGGCAGCCTCTGACGAAGCTTATACTAAGCGAAAACTGGTTCAGGCTATAAGGTAAAACTTTTACGTTTTTACCCATAAAAACTTTCTGTTCCAAGTCGGTAGTGATTTACTTATATTTAGTTAATCATCAGACACATCATGGACAACGAAATCCAAGAATTTAATAATATTGTTATGACAATTACGGAATGCTCTTAAACAGTCGACAATGTCATTCTACGCGTTTCTCAGCTAGCTGAGCGGGTGCAGTGTATGTGTTGAGGCTGAACAGTCAAGTACCCTCAAGAATTTTCGAGTGCTTGTTAACTATGCAAATTATGCCGGTTGGAAAATTATTCTGGAGCATTGATATTGATATATTAATCAATCAATATTGATTGATATTATTAAATAATATATAAAGTCAATATTCATAATATTACTTTGAATGTGAGTTGTGGGTCCTCTAGTGTACAACAGACTATTACCATTAGAAAGCACTTACAATCAAAAATTTTTGTCCTGTGAACAATATTATGTGAAAAGATTAAACATTTTGCAAAACGATTGAACTGCACAGATTTTAAATCTAGCGTTGGCTCATTTAAAAAGTCCAGACTCAGACATAGAACAAGACTGAATGGAGCAGTTTTTGATACATAGCTGAACACTCCTATCCTTAAAGACTTTTTAAATGCATGTATGATCTAAGCACTTTTAATGCTTATGAAACTGGTCTATTTCTCAAGTGTTTAGTTTTAATTTTTAAATGTCATTGGTGTAAGACCAAGTTACTATCCTTTGAGGAGCAAACAAAACTGGGATAAAAAAGTTACAGCTGTTCATGATAGGAAAGTCATAAAACCGTGATGTTCTGTTAATGTTAAATCTTCACCTCTTCAATACAAAACAAATAAAACAGCAAGGTTTAATACAGATGAATTTGAGAGATAGCTGTTCAGACTAATCACTGTTTTCATTCTGAAAAGAGGAAATACTTCTAACGAACAATTATCCAGCCCACCCAAAATCATTCACAGAATATATAGTGAATGTGAAATGAGTTTTTTTACCAGCTAATGTGACCTCCGTAAACATTATATGGACTAGGGCTTGATACAAAATTAAAAGTGTATGTACAGATAGATAATTATAAAAAAGATGCTAGATATTATTGAAATTAATAAACAACCAAAAATCACTTTGCTCAACTATAAAAGAGAACTTCGGAAAACTTGGAATGATGTGACTTGAAATGAGTTTGTAACTGCTTTAAAAAAGCTGGATTCGAAAATGATAATTATAGGACTAGCCACACTGACAATGATAAGATGGCATTAATTATAGACATTCCATTAAATATTTTGAGTGTGCCAGATAACATTACATACAAGATGACTACTTTTTTATAGATGGAGATTTTATAGTACCTGAATACCTGCCAATAAGGGTATATGAATGTGCTGAAAAACAAAAACTGACCCTGTTTCAGAGGATAATAATGATTGATGATGATGATGATGATTATGTGAACGAAGTACCCATACCACCTCCATCATTGAGTGAATTTAGCAGTAACCAGTATTGTATCTAAAATTTAGTCTGGGGGGGAGGGTCTGGTGGTCAAGTCGGCTTCATACAAATGATAAAACAAATTAAGACTAATGCAAATGCTGTGTAATAAACTTGTTTGTAGACCTATATTTAAAAAAGGGTTACTACTGTATTAGTGTAAAAAGCTGAGAAATTAATAAAACAGCTTAAAAATTAAGAGAATACCAAAATTTCTTGTCAACTTTTGACCCTCTGGGAAAAGTATTATTCTGTCACATTAAAGATTTTTTAAATTATCCATTCTAAAATATCACTAAAATAAATTGTGACTGCAGTTCTTGTCTAATTAATGGTATTTGTTGTGACAGTAAATGTAAATTTATAATTTCTTCTAATAATACAGCTCTAACCAGTATTCTTCTTATTATTTGTATGATACATGATATTATTAATAAAGTAGTTGCATTAATGTAAGTAGCATTTTTTTTTCACATACCGCTAAGTCAAATTTTTCATAAGTTGGATTTTTCATAAGTTAATTTCTTTTTAATTTTCTTGGAAATTAGTGGAATCAACTGTAACAATATGAAATCAAGATTAACTATTACTGTATCTAAACTCATTACACCAAATGGACAACAGACACAATTTCAATCGCACACCGTATACTAATTGAACACACACACACACACACACACACACACACACACAATAACAACAACGACTTTCAAATGGCGGCACTATCTTCGTAAATAGAGTGGAAAGCACTTCTAGTAACAGCCTATGATGAAAGTTTGCAATGAGCAAAAGCTAGTTCAGGCAATAAGTAAAACCTTTTTTTTTTAATTTGTATCTAAAATACTAGTGTTCCACATCGAAATAGTGTTTACAAATTCTTAGATAACAGTTCATTCAAATAACAAATAACATAACACAGATCTTAGACAATTCACACTAACATCAAACCTTAGATACTCTTTTGAATTGCTGTTAGATGACTTTTAAATAATAAAGTAAGTTTCTGCTGTTTAGACAAACCATTACCATTCATTCTTCACACATTAATAGCCATAGCAGTAATGTGTTTGTGTTTTTTTTTTTTAATATTCCACACAATGAATTGGCAATATTTCAATACTGTAACTTGAATGAAATAAATGAAAATATTTTGACCTATAACGTAAATGCACAATGTGAATGGAAAGAATAAACTACATGAGTTAGATATATTTATATGTAATTAGCTTCAATTAAAATGTGAATTAAATATACAATAATATAATTATGTTTTAGCTAGCACACTATACAATTTAACTTTGCTGCTACTAATTTTGTAATCAATTATAAGTATAATACTATTGACTCAGAACACAAAGTTTTTTATTGGTAAACAAGGTCAAAATTTTACATTTTTACCAATAAAAATCTTTGTGTTCCGAGTCAGTAGTATTATACTTATAATAATCGACACATCATGGAAAACAAAATCCAAGAATTTTATAATCCTCTTGTTATTTGAATTATCAGACTCTGTAATTCCAAT
This sequence comes from Magicicada septendecula, assembly GCA_034769895.1. Taxonomy (NCBI): domain Eukaryota; kingdom Metazoa; phylum Arthropoda; class Insecta; order Hemiptera; family Cicadidae; genus Magicicada; species Magicicada septendecula. The sequence continues at coordinate 430,954,764 of CM068373.1, read as the reverse complement.
TTTTGTCATGTATACTTGCTGAATTGCTACCTGTCGTGCTCCAGACAAGGCCTCTCAGTGTCTCCACCAATATCAAGTCCTAAACCACGACAAGTCATTGTACTATCGACTATTATCAAGTTCTTGTAGTTGTGGTTTAGGACCTGATAATGGAGGAGACACTGAAAGGCCTCGTCTGGAGCACGAGAGGTAGCACTTCAGAAAGTAAGCACAACTAAGTTGGAATTTTTGAATACTTATAATTTTTATCTTCTTTGAAAGAAATTAGCAAAAAGCTAGGTTTTCACTGTTGCTGGTAAACTAGCGTTATATCATAGGTGAAAAACAACATAAATTGTCCCAGCCTTTAAGTAATACAATAACAATTATTTTTGACACTATATTTTGTTTTCAAATAGATTAAACCAGTGGTTCCTAAACTTTTCAGTCCGCAAACCCCCTACAAAAAATTAAAAATTTTGTGGACCCCATCTGAGTTATGAAATAAAACAAAAAGTAAATAGGATACAAACTCTTACATTTTAATTAAAATGTATTAAACTCAACATTTTTTGTACTTGCAAAATTGTAATATTAATGATATCAAACACAGTTTAATGTGAACAATGAAGCTGCTTTTGAACAATTAGCTCTGTAATATTAGGTTTAATGTCTGATAATTTCAATATTAAATCACTCTTGACATCAAGTTTATTTCTTAACTTGCCAACCTCGGCTCTATCTTTCCAGCAACACGTGTCGAAATCCAGCTACTTAGACTTAAAAACAGCTACATGGAAAAACGTTATGCTTATTTTGATACAGTGCTTATACGCGAGATACAATGCTTATACATGGACTAAAACAGTGTGATCAGTTCTGCATTGATGCGGCGCTCAAGTAAATTTGGCTGGCAAACAGATGTAAGACATAATTTAAAGACGTTATTAAAGCCATTAGTTTTAAATTACTTTTACAATTCCAATAGTTTTTACCAGAAAAAAAACTGGAATCTTCTACTAATTGTTTTTAAGATTCTAAAATTTAGATGTTACACTACAAAAATCAGAGAAAATTACGGTATATTCTATTTTTTTCTTAAAAGTGTCCGCATACCCCCTGAACCATTGTCATGGACCCCATTTTGGGAACTACTGGATTAAACAATTATTTACATCAAAATTTGTCAGTTGTCATAACTCTTCACTATTTTATTTTCCTAAGCAAGTCCTATTAAGTTTTGAAGGATCATCATTTTTTCCTCTACTAACATTAAACTGAACAGAAATTACCAAGTATGTTGTAATTTTTGAAATGGCCTGAAACATTAGAAAAATATATTAAAACATTAAAATTAATACCAAAATATCAAAATATTATGAAAACATTTCTGCTGTACCATGGTCATTATAATAACATTTCTGCTATAATATTGTGGTTATTATACAGTTATCAATTTGGTACTGAACAACAGATTAACATGAACACTATTTTTTTGACATGAAGCGTGTCTGGAGAGTAAAGATCCAAAGGCATTAATGCTTTTTAAAATATTACGAGGGCGATCTGAAAAGTTTGCGGACTACCATATAAACGAATGTGTGACATTTCTGTTTTTTACTGCATCATGACATTATGTTCGCCACACGAACAGCTGTGAAGCGTCAAGTTGGGTCAAGTCATTGTTTCGGAGAAACAGCTGTATAAATAAGTTTATCTCACAGCAATGCTGAAAATGGAGAAAACTGAGCATCAAACTTTTTGTTAAGAAAGGTTTAACGAAAACAGACATTTTTAATTTAATGAAGAATGTGATGGGTGGTGCTGGACCTTCATTTACTACAGTGAAAAAAATGGGCTACTGAATTTATACATGATCGTGCAAGTTTGGAAGGACTGGGCGTTCGAAAAGTGCCACTACACCAGATATCATCAATAAAGTGCACGATACTGTTTTGGAAGATCGCCGTTTGAAGGTGTCTGAAATTGTTAAGACTGTGGGCATCTCAGATGAAAGGGTACATCACATTCTTACTGAGGAATCAGGTATGAAAAAACTGTCTGCAAGATGGGTGCCGTGTTTGTTGACAAGTGACCAAAAACACATGCGAATGTAAGCTTCTCAGGAATTTTTGGACCGTTTTAAGAAAAATCCAAAAGATTTTATTCGTAGATTTGTAACAACTGATGAAACTTTTGTCCATTACTTTACTCTAGAAACAAAACAAGAGTCGAAACAATGGATGCATAGTGATCCGTCTCCTCCAAAAACGGTAAAATCAATTTTGTCGGCTGGAAAGTGTATGGATCCATTTTTCTGTGATGCTAAGGGGATATTGTTACTAGGTTGCCTTAAAAAGGTCAAATGATAAGTGGAGAGTACTACACTAACCATTTGGGCCAATTAAATGTAAAAATTCGAGAAAAAAGACCAGGTTTTCAAAGAAGAAGATCATTTTCCATCGGGATAATGCACTCCCTCACATAAGCGTTCTGTCTATGGCAAAAGTTGCCAAGTTGAAGTACGATTTGTTGCACCATCTGCCTGATTTAGTGCCATCTGACTTTCATCTATTCCCAAACCTTAAAAAATTTTGGGGGAAGCGATTTTTCCCAGATACCGTAACGAGCTAAAGCAGCAGTAAACGGTTATTTTGAGGCCCTAGAAGAATCGGGCTTCCTCAGCAGGGTAAGTGACGGGATAATGACTTGATGCTTCACTGCTGTTCGTGTGGCGAACGTGGCACCATGAAGCAGTAAAAAACAGAAACACCACACATTATTTGTTTTTATGGTAAGCCGCGAACTTTTCAAATTACCCTTGTATTTACAAACCTTTAACTGGCAATTATTTAAATGCACATATCTTTTTATAAATTATTCCGATTATCCAAGAATTTATTGAGCATTCAAGTCAGTTTTTGTACTCTGGTCCCAGCCCAGTTGAGAAATGAGAAGGGTGAAAGGGTAGTATGTTAGTATATTAGAGTTTTCACTGATGATAGTAGGTGAGTCCTGGAAATACTAAGAAACATCAAGTATCTGAATAACAAATTATCCTTGAAGAGAAGAAGAAGGCAGCTTTTATAGCTCACAGTCATAAAAAGCTGCTGCCAATCTTCTGAACTATACCGTGAACTGACCTTTCATATCATCACATCATCATATATTTATAAAAAGTACCATAGAACAAACTTTTCATTTTGAATTGACACTGCAGTGTATTCGCATACTGGATATGAGGAATCAGTAACAACTTACAATAACAGCATTCTTACCATCACTGCCAAAAAAATTCCCTCACGACCTAGATGCAATGTATCTTTACTTTCCAAAAATACCTCATATGTAGGCTCTTAACCTCACTTAGCCATTCTCCATGGCAGTGTAAATTTCCTAAACCATTACTAACCCTATACATGTCATTAATGACATAGCCTACATTAGATTATGTAGATTACTGGAGGGAGGGGATTACAACTCTTCACTCAAGTTTTGTAGGTAAAATCTACAAGCATGTAGTACCAAATCATTGGTGGCCTGCATATAGTTTACACAAATCTCCTATTTCCACTAACACCTCCCCATCCCCTATTTATTATCAAGCATCTATTACCATCAAAAATTCTGGTCTACAATCCCCCCCCCCCCAAGACAAATTCTGATGATAAACCACCACCAGCCACCTGCAGTACATTATAATACATCACTAATTATTCGATACATGATACTAAGAGCATTTTGTAAGCTACTATACTTGTTCCAGGTTAGTTGGACACTGGTTCTCACAATTCCCAGCAGAATCTTAGCTTCAGGTTCAGGTTCCCTTGGGGGAACCTATAACATTGTTGATTATGGTCCAAGTCACGTTTTTGATAATAAATTACCTTATTTCAAATCCGTCCTGTGACTTCGTTGCGTTGTTTTTGTTGTTACGCGTTTCGGGAACTATGTCCCATCATCAGACGTATCACTCGGGAAGAGATCGTCAAATATTAAAATTCATAAAAGTACATTATTTAAACACACGTGTTCGACTCGGTGCGCACCGTGCAACGTTCGGTCGGATACTGAATTCTTAGACTTCGAGTTATTGCCAGGTTGTTTATCTCAAGCAAATGCAATGCGGTGTCATACAGTGGGTTGGATTTAAGATTCAATTTATCATTCAGTATGCCATCATGGTTGTTCATGCTGTTATAACTTTTGTATATTTCAAACTCCTCCAATGCGTCCATGTAGCAACCCTTGTTACAGTATTGTAAAGGTATAAGATTAGACCTTAAATCCGTGTAAGTATGGTTGTTTGAAATCAAATGGCGTGCGTAATTTGATTTAATGTTTTCAAGTGAATATATGTTATTTAAATTTTTGCGTGGTGTGTGTTCTTGAAATCTTTTGACGAAGATAAACAATGAAAATTAAGAGATTAATAGACTTACAACGCCCGCATTCCGACATCAATTGTAAACATACATTTTACCCACTGATTTCCAATTTAACCTCAATAGTTTTCAACGAAGACGAAATAAATATTCTTAATAAGGGCATACATTACAATTTTCCACCTAACAACAAACATCAAGTCTTACAAGAGACTATCTGTGCTGAGACTGCAGTAAAAGCAATCTCAGGTCCTAAACTTCAGAACAAAGCACGTTTCTTAATAAACAATAAATTCAATAATACCATAGACAGGCATACCCTAGACGTTCACACATCTCATATTACACAAAAACAGATAAGATTTCATGCTGAATTCAAGACACTGAAGAAAAAAAAAACTAATTGACAATAACGCCCGCATTATAAAAGCTGATAAAGGCCATACATTGGTAGTTATAGATAATGATACGTATAAGCCTACACAGAAGGTTAACGAGTTCATTTCCGATAACAACATAAAGTTTTAAACTCTGATCCGACTGACTCCTTTGTCAAAATTTTAAATAGCACGATTAATAAATGCGTTACCTTGTTTGATGAGCATACACGCCGTTATTTAAAACCTATTAACGCTAAAGCGCCCAGGCTCACAGGCCTACCAAAAATTCACAAAGACAATGTCCCGATTAGACCTTTGGTTAATTTCACCACGGCACCAGGTTTCAAGACAGCTAAAAAGCTTGTTAAATTAATAAAGGAAAATATTCATTTTAAGAACAACCACAGCATTATAAATAATACTGATTTTATAAACAAGACTAGACATATAAAATTACTGCCGAATTATAAACTGGCGTCTTTTGATATAATAAATCTCTATACTAATATACCGGTGAAGGAAACAATTGATATTTTAAGAAACAATTTGTGCGATACCAATAAACTAAGTACCCGGACCATAGATGAGTTAATCCTTTTACATGAAATTGTTCTACAACAGAATTATTTTACCTTCAACGACCTGTATTTCATTCAAGGAGATGGTTTGGCCATGGGTTCTTCTCTGTCCGGTTTACTGGTGGATATTTATCTGAATTTTTATGAAAATTCCTATTTTCTCTCCAACAACAGTTACGCTAATAATATAATTTTCTATGGTCGATATGTAGATGACACATTTTTAATCTTTAATGGCACTTCACGCCAAATAAATAGTCTAAAAAACACCATGAATAACATAAACTGTAATATCCAATTCACTCTGGAGACCGAAACCGATAATAGGGTAAATTTCTTAGATTTAACCATCATTAGACACATAGATAATCTGAAATTTAAAATATATAGAAAACCGACCACTACTGATATAACCATACACGCCGACTGCATCATCCCTTTTCACAAAAAATAGCAGCATACAATAGCTTCATACACAAATTATTAACGATACCCCTTGACATTGAAGATTTCAACGATGAGCTCAATACAATAAAACATATAGCAGTAGCCAATGGTTACAACAGTTCAATGATTGATAACATGCTCAGAAAGCACAAATTAATATAAAAAGTACAAACCTGAACCAGCTAAAAATTCTAAGATCACATTCATTTCAACCACTTACACCAATATAATGCCCAGAATTTTAACATCCACATTAAATAAAATCGGTATTACTACTACTTTCAAAACTAATAATAGTCTATGGAAATTAGTTCGCCCAAACATTCAAACCCACTTGGAGATAAAAACAGGCATATATAAACTAATATGTAACGACAGTGATAGTTTCTATATTGGCCAGACAGGGAGACCTTTCGTCAAAAGATTTCAAGAACACACACCACGCAAAAATTTAAATAACATATATTCACTTGAAAACATTAAATCAAATTACGCATGCCATTTGATTTCAAACAACCATACTTACACAGATTTAAGGTCTAATCTTATACCTTTACATTACTGTAACAAGGGTCGCTACATGGACGCATTGGAGGAGTTTGAAATATACAAAAGTTATAACAGCATGAACAACCATGATGGCATACTGAATGATAAATTGAATCTTAAATCCAACCCACTGTATGACACCGCATTGCATTTGCTTGAGATAAACAACCTGGCAATAACTCGAAGTCTAAGAATTCAGTATCCGACCGAACGTTGCACGGTGCGCACCGAGTCGAACACGTGTGTTTAAATAATGTACTTTTATGAATTTTAATATTTGACGATCTCTTCCCGAGTGATACGTCTGATGATGGGATATAGTTCCCAAAACGCGTAACAACAAAAACAACACAATGAAGTCACAGGACGGATTTGAAATAAGGCAATTTAGAACCTATAACCCCTAGAGGGCGTGACCCCAGGTGGTGGATAGGGGGATGCCCTAACCGGCTTATGCCGGTGGGTAGGTGGGAAATAAAATACCACTCACGAACCAACAGGTGGGGCAGAAGGGGCTCCTTAGCTGTAGAGAAAGCAACCCTTCTAGGAGAAGGTACTCTGAAATAAAACCCTGGGCCTCCATGTTGGGGGCTGAACCATTGGGCTAACTCCCCAATACTCGGAAAACCATTTATTATTAAAAAGCCTAGTAAACAGTCTCGGAAGGATCGGATAAAACAGACATGACTTAAGCTACAAAATAGGACACCGAACTTTGGTACTTGGAACGTACAAGGTCTCTCTCAGAAATTAAGTGATGTTATTTATGAAATGAACAGTGCCAACATAGACATAGCTGTACTCACAGAAACTAAGAAAAAAGGGACCGGCTCTGAAAACCTCGGATACTATGACTATTTTTATAGTGGGGTAGCAAAAGGAAAGAGAATGCCGGATAATCGACTCCCCAAGCAAATTTTTAGATGGACACCATACGGTCGTAGGTGAAGAGGAAGACCTAGGTTGAGTTGAAGAGAAGGCATCAACCGGGCAATAAGAGACCGGGAATTGGAAGAAGAATCTTGGTTAGATCGAGACCAATGGAGACTATGGATCGGAAGACATAGGATAACATTATGAACCGATTTATATATATATATATATATAATCTTAGCTTCAGCTTCTCTTTAGCCAAGACTGTAACTACATGATGAAGAGTTACCATTCTGCATCCTACACAAGATGATCTTTTCTTGAAGAACAGCGTGGGTCTCAAATGGAAGGCAGGTAAATATTTCTAGCATATCAGCCACAAAAAAAGGAAGTCAAAAAATAAAAGCTATGCATACACCAAAGATAGAATAATAACTTGAATATTTAGACCTGCTGCAACTATCAGAGACTGACAGATTCTATGCTCGGAAGAAGAATGGAAAGAATCTACAACAAAACTTTATAAAGTTTAATGGAACAAAATCAACAAATGAAATATAACAGACTATCTAATTGAGAGTGATAAACGAGTCTGAACTATGCAATTCTAGGTACAAAAAGAGTATTGAGAACAACATTAAAAGTTAATGTAGCAAACTCTCACATAAAGTTTGCTACTATTAATTATTTGAAATTTACTAGAAAAATGTGAAAGAATTATTTTATTAAAAAATTGAATCTGTAGACCTATGAGAAGTAGGACACAATCGATTATATATTTTGGAAAATAACAGAATTATCGAACAAGTCCAGAATTTCCAAGTATGGAGGTGCAAATATTGCAGACTTTGTTAATTATAATTACTGTTATATAAATACCAAACATATAATTATTGTATTACTACTGCACTAATTTGTTTGATCGTTTATATCTAGAGAAAATTTTGATTACAAAAGACTGTATCAGGTCTGTAGTATCAAATAAAGTAAATACATCCTTAGTGTACACCTTTCATGGCATGATTATATTACCTAGAAAGTAAGATTAAACTTCATTATATGAGTTACAATTTTTAAATTACATAAAATAAGTTTTAAGAAATTTTTTTCTTAATATTAAATTATATAATTGGTGTAACAAATCTTTCTTACCAAATAAATGAGACTAAAATTGATTGGAAATATTTTGTTTGCTGAGAATTCCACTTTCTTGTGTAGGAATTGCATACTAAAGTGTCTTAGCTGGAAAATAAAAACATAATTATTATATATGTAACATGAATGTAAAATATCGGTATGGAGAACCATACATGACTTCCATATTCTAAGATTTATATTTAAAATCATTTTCAGCCAAACAGCCAGGCTGTGTCTTACCTGCCTTTTTATTGCTGTATTAAATGAAAAATATTATATTACATTAAAATGAAAAAATTATAATTTTATTGCCTGGCAACAAAATTATTTTATTTTTAACAATTACCATTGTTTCAAAAAGTTTAAATAAATTTTCAAGTACTTTACTCTTGTTAAAACGTATAAGGTTGCAGGTAAACTACCCCTTCCCCTTAACCGATCTTCACCAAAATCGAAAGTCATTGAGACCTCTACAATTCAGGGACGTATGCAAAAAATTATTTGATTCTGTTTGAATTTGCGGCTGTTATCGTTTGCCATAGAAAATACGCTTGATAAAAAAACGTTGCAGGTAAACTACCCCTTCCCCTTAACCGATCTTCACCAAAAACAATAGGTCTTGAGTACTCTACAAATCAGGACTGTATGCAAAACATTATTTGATTCTGTCTGAATTTGCGGCTGTTATCGTTTGCCATAAAAAATACCCTTGTTAAAAAAACGTTGCAGGTAAACTACCCCTTTCCCTCAACCGATCTTCACCAAAAACAATAGGTCTTGAGAAATCTACAATTCAGGGCTGTATGCGAAACATTATTTGATTCTGTTTGAATTTGCGGCTGTTATCGTTTGCCAAAAAAAAAAATTTCCCTTGATAAAAAAAACCGTTGCAGGTAAACTACCCCTTCCCCTCAACCGATCTTCACCAAAAACAATAGGTCGCGAGTACTCTACAAATCAGGGCTGCATGCAAAAAATTATTTGATTCTGTTTGAATTTGCGGCAGTTGTCGTTCGCCATAGAAAATACGCATGATAAAAAACGTTGCTGGTAAACTACCCCTTCCCCTCAACCGATCTTCACCAAAAACAATAGGTCTTGAGTACTCTACAAATCAGGGCTGTATGCAGAAAATTATTTGATTCTGTTTGAATTTGCGGCTGTTATCGTTTGCCATAGAAAATACCCTTGTTAAAAAAACGTTGTAGGTAAACTACCCCTTTCCCTTAACCGATCTTCACCAAAAACAAAAGGTATTGAGAACTCTACAATTTAGGGCTGTATGCAAATAATCTTTTCATTCTGTTTGAATTTGCGGCTGTTATCGTTTGCCATAGGAAATATCCTTGTTAAAACATAAAACGTTACAGGTAAACTACCCCTTTCCCTTAACCGATCTTCACCAAAAACAATAGGTCTTGAGAACTCTACAATTCAGGGCTGTATGCGAAACATTATTTGATTCTGTTTGAATTTGCGGCTGTTATCGTTTGCCAAACAAACAAAATTACCCTTGCTAAAAAAAAACCGTTGCAGGTAAACTACCCCTTTCCCTCAACCGATCTTCACCAAAAACAATAGGTCGCGAGAACTCTGCAAAACCGGGCTGTATGCAAAAAATTATTTGATTCTGTTTGAATTTGCGGCAGTTATCGTTTGCCATAGAAAAAAAATCTATAGACAGACAGACACATAGACAGACAGATAGACACACAGACACTTTTCGGAAAACGACTTTTTTTCATGTTTTGAGTATAGTAGAATCAGAATCTGCAATAATCTCGAACACGATTTTTTTTGCCATCACCATACTTCCATTCCTTAAGGAATATGGAAGTAAAAAATCGAAAGTCATTGAGACCTCTACAATTCAGGGACATATGCAAAAAATTATTTGATTCTGTTTGAATTTGCAGCTGTTATCGTTTGCCATAGAAAATACGCTTGATAAAAAAACGTTGCAGGTAAACTACCCCTTCCCCTTAACCGATCTTCACCAAAAACAATAGGTCTTGAGTACTCTACAAATCAGGACTGTATGCAAAACATTATTTGATTCTGTTTGAATTTGCGGCTGTTATCGTTTGCCATAGAAAATACCCTTGTTAAAAAAACGTTGCAGGTAAACTACCCCTTTCCCTCAACCGATCTTCACCAAAAACAATAGGTCTTGAGAAATCTATAATTCAGGGCTGTATGCGAAACATTATTTGATTCTGTTTGAATTTGCGGCTGTTATCGTTTGCCAAAAAAAAAATTTCCCTTGATAAAAAAAACCGTTGCAGGTAAACTACCCCTTCCCCTCAACCGATCTTCACCAAAAAGAATAGGTCGCGAGTACTCTACAAATCAGGGCTGTATGCAAAAAATTATTTGATTCTGTTTGAATTTGCGGCAGTTGTCGTTTGCCATAGAAAATACGCATGATAAAAAACGTTGCTGGTAAACTACCCCTTCCCCTCAACCGATCTTCACCAAAAACAATAGGTCTTGAGTACTCTACAAATCAGGGCTGTATGCAGAAAATTATTTGATTCTGTTTGAATTTGCGGCTGTTATCGTTTGCCATAGAAAATACCCTTGTTAAAAAAACGTTGTTGGTAAACTACCCCTTTCCCTTAACCGATCTTCACCAAAAACAAAAGGTCTTGAGAACTCTACAATTTAGGGCTGTATGCAAATAATCTTTTCATTCTGTTTGAATTTGCGGCTGTTATCGTTTGCCATAGGAAATACCCTTGTTAAAACATAAAACGTTACAGGTAAACTACCCCTTTCCCTTAACCGATCTTCACCAAAAACAATAGGTCTTGAGAACTCTACAATTCAGGGCTGTATGCGAAACATTATTTGATTCTGTTTGAATTTGCGGCTGTTATCGTTTGCCAAACAAACAAAATTACCCTTGCTAAAAAAAAACCGTTGCAGGTAAACTACCCCTTTCCCTCAACCGATCTTCACCAAAAACAATAGGTCGCGAGAACTCTGCAAAACCGGGCTGTATGCAAAAAATTATTTGATTCTGTTTGAATTTGCGGCAGTTATCGTTTGCCATAGAAAAAAAATCTACAGACAGACAGATAGACACACAGACACTTTTCGGAAAACGACTTTTTTTCATGTTTTGAGTGTAGTAGAATCAGAATCTGCAATAATCTCGAACACGATTTTTTTTGCCATCACCATACTTCCATTCCTTAAGGAATATGGAAGTAAAAATAGGTACATTAGAAAGTATTCATGTATTGAATTATCATACAATGTGTGTTACATGTGTATAAATTTAGATGTCATGTTTTAAATTTATACCAATGTAGATAACGTGTCTAATTATAGTTTTGTAATTTTTATCTTCACTTACATAATTTCTCACTGTGTCAGCTCTTCCAGAATCAATCAGGTCATGAATTTCATTGACAATGTGATTTGCCTGGAACAAAATCTTGTATTTCATTATATACAATTCAACTTAAAAGATAAATATATTTGAAAGTTGTTTTTAATAATAAATGTTCATCGACATCACCATTTTCTAGTTCTAAGTACACACTGGTGTTCAATTTTATTATTTACAAAACTATGAAGTGTTTTTGAGATAACTCATTTTATAATAAACAAATACACAAAAGTCCCAGTTATCTGAGTCCTGATTTTTTTGAGTTCCTAATTATCCAAGGTACTTTTTTCTTTGTTTACTTTTGTTAATCCATATCCATATTATATTACATACTTTATAAATATGTAATCTTTTTTTTTAATGAACATAGGAAATGAATGAAACCATACACAAAATAAACCTGGATGTAAAGATGTCACAAAAAGAGATATTAAAGAATGCATTAATAATAAGGAAGAAACACATTTTGTTATGAAGAAATTGTTATCACAATTTGTGAGAAGCATTTTGTTGCTAAAATGGAAGATTCGTCTGATGAAGAAAGTTCATCTTCGCATTTCACATACAGATGGATTGGCTGCTTAGGAACTGGTGTCACACAATATAGAACAGCAATCCAAAGTTTAAGCAGTCAACTTAATTTTATTAAAAATATGGAGAGATATCGCATGAGAAAAAAAGTGATCACTGATCAGAAGTGGACAACAGTCACAACTTCTTTTAAAATGGGCTGAGTTTTTAAAATCATTTTTGTACTGCATTCATATATACGTATATAATTAAATTCATTTTTTTAGTGAATTTTTTGTTCTTCTTCATTTATTTTAAACTGTAGGCATTCTAGTTTACACAATGTTAAATTATAGCATTTTATTGATCAATAACAATTAAACATTTATTTTCATTTTTCTGATTATCTGAGTTTTTGATTAACCAAGGCAGTTGCACTCCACATTAACTCGGATAATCAAGACTACACTGTATGTCAGTGAATCTACAAGAGGTAAGTGTAGTTCAACAATGTCTGTTTATTGTCAAACTACACTCTGTAATACTCAAAAGAATCAAAATCAAAGGATCAAAAGAATTAATATCTTCCAAACTATTGCTTTAATTGTTACCGGTACTATTTTTTAGTATAATTTATAAGTCATATCTCTTTTGCTTTCTAAATACTTATTTAGCTCTGTTGAAATACACAAAATTTTCTAGTTTTAAACTGTCACTTAACAATAATTTTCATGAGTGTAATTTTTATAAAAGTGCAATTGAAACTATTTAGGTATAGAGCAGCACTACACACATTGAATCCTGCAATGTCATGCCACGTTATTGCTGTGTTCCAAAATCCATGATGTGTTTTTAACATTATTTTTAACATTATCATCTCACACTTTTAACACAATTCTTATTAATCACATTATTATTAAACTAAAAATCAGTAAATAAGTTTATGAGTTATTTTAATTTCTTCTTTACATTGTTACAATAACTTTATTATAGTCTATGAAGCTTATCAATAAATTAAAGATTAATTGTTTTAATTCACAAATATATTTTTAGTTTACATAAAGTTGACTCTAACAAAAATAGTTGGCGAATGAACTAAACCTACCTCATTGGCAGTAAGAGTGAATGTGAATACAAGTATCAATATGCCGAATATTCTATATATTGTCCAGATTAAACAGTGAAATAGAATATAAATATCATACTGCTGTCCTAGAATCATAGTGATTATTGTGTAAAGCTTAGCCGTTATAACACCAACATTTGATGATATCTGCAGCCACAAAGTTATGTGGAGCATCATATTCCCCTCGTCACAAATACCAGCATACTTATCATGGGCTGTCTTAATTTTCTCTATCTGCTGACGCATTGTTGGTAATGTAATCTGAGATATCGGTTTATTCAGAGGAAGTTCTCTTAAAAGACTAGCAATGTCTATATACTGTAAGTTCCTCATTGCAGCATTAAGAAAGTAAAACCTTTCTCGTAAAAAGTTGACAACAAAACAAGCTACATTCAAACAACAGGCGTTGTGTACTGTGTGAATTGCAAGAGTCAGAAAAGATGATAAGACAAACGTGTGGTTAGAAGTATGGGTAAGAAGAAAATAATCTGTTGCGAACAATGAGATGTGAATAACGAGAAAACAAATCACACGTACTATGGATTGTCTTTTTAGCTTAACATAATCAATGTTAATCCCAAGTGACAGTGAAATTGCATCTCCCTCTATTATAAGATCCCACATTCTCAGATAAATTTTTTTCTTTTTAAGACCTATTATAAGGATCATAATTGAACTGAAAGATTCAGTAAACAGATCAACACCTCTTGTTATTTCAGTCGCTGTATTATGAGGTGAATTGAGTATTTCTATCCAGATCACCACTACAAGAAAGTTCAATACAAAAATGGTAAGAAGAATTAAATTATTTAAATGACTCGTTTGTTCTGCCTTGTAACGAATACCTATTGGTAATGTACCAATAAATAATGAAGCAACTGTAATAATCTTAGTACTTTCTGCGTATTGTTTATCAACTTTCTCCAGGCTGATTTCTTCCATTCTAGACATTTGGTACCAGGTCGACTATACACTGCTGTGGAAATAATCAAACCTATAATTATGTTTTTATGAATAACAAACTTTATATGCTTAATATATTGTGTTCACAATAAATAATGTAATTTTCTTATGAATATTCACATAAGTAACAGACAAGATTAATGTAGGGTTGAGAAAAGAAAAGAATTGATTCCTGTAAAACACAACAGCAGACTGACAGCAGTGTCTGTTTAAACACAACAATGCCATTCTTGTATTAATTACATTATTGAAGACTCTTCAAGGTAGAGTGTGTATTTAATGTCTAGTACCTGATATCTTCATAAATTTGTGTGAACGTTTGCGTCTGTGTGTGTGTTGTATCCTTAATTTACGTGAGTAGGTCTATTGGTATTCATATTTAAATTCATAACTGTCTATTCCATGAGAAAGTATTCATGCCTATGTTTTGAAATAAGGCCATGAACAGACATTTGTAAACATTCAAGGACAGTTCTTTTGATATGACTGCATTAACGAATTAATAACAATAATTTATAAACTTGAAGAAATACTTTCACTTTTGAAAGTATGTTTTCCTAACGTATAATTTTTGAGGATGTATTCTCTAAAGGAATTATGAAAAGAAAATTCTTAATTCATATCCTTATGTTCTGTATGTCTGTAGAAAGAACAATTATGCTACATAATGTTCAAAACAGCACTCACCACAATTGAAAATAATATCTTACATAGGGTTGCAATACGTCCTGAAAAAGCGGGATTGTCCTGAATTTGAGCATGTGTCCCGACGTCCTGACTGAATTTTTAAAAATCCCTAAATGTCCTGAATTTTAAAAATCATAGCAAGTTATTTAAAATTTGCCCGGGAGCAGCGTGTTTCCGCTTTGGTTACTATTGCTAAGCAGACATTTTACACGGTGCTCGACGTGGTTTCTGCATATTATCTGTCTTCAACATTGGTCTATTTTAGTTTATTTGCGTGTTTCTGCAATATACCATTCACGGAAAATAGTTATAAAGGTATTATTCACAAGTTGTAGTATTAAAAGTTGTATTATGTCGAAAAAGAGACTTTCAAAATTCAGCGAAACATGGACAAAAGATTTTCCATCGGTTAAGCGTGGAAGAAATGAACATGAAGCATACTGTGATTTGTGCAAGTAAGTAAGCGAAAATAACATTGAATATTATATAATTTTGGAGTGGTCTGTAAAGTAGGTATTTTACTTAAAGTATGATTTCTTATTATTTCTCTATTTGATTTTTAACATTAACATCATATAACAAGTGTGTCTTTTGGTAACGGACGGGACAGTTCACATGGAATTACCCAAATACACTCGTTGGAACCATAGGCACCGACTTTTGGTCTTGAGCACAGGGGCAAGGATGAAAATATCAAACATTTTTACGGCAGCAAAAACACGATTGCGTCCCCGTACCACTATATGCACGGGGGCAAGTGCTCCCGTGGAGTCGGCGCCTATGGTTGGAACTTGTCGATGTTGGTGTCCTGAATTTCATCCTGAACCTTATGGCAACCCTAATCTTACACGTTTAATCATCCTAAGGAATACTGACATTATTTTTCGACATCCAGGTCTGTAGTCATGACTGAATTACCAATTTACTTTAACTCACAGATATTCAAACATTTTTAAATGTCTTAAAAGCCCTGAAAAATGTTGTACATCATTATCTTGTAAATAATAATATTCTTCTGGACATATACATTTTTTTTCTAATGTAGGCCTACTTCACATAATTGCCAAGATATAACCAGAATCCAAGATTGATACAGCCCAGATTGAAAGTTTAAAAACAAAAATTGTAGATGAGGAGAATATTATACAGGGTGATTCATGAAGAAATGGGGAAACTTTCAGGATGTATTCTACAACTATTGGCGAACTATTGGTGTATTGCTATTGGTGAAAATAAAGAAAACATTTTATATAAATTTAAGTCCTGAAATGTCTTGTTTTCCATCTGGCTGCCATTTTGTGTTTTTAAGGATAACTTTATATCTCACAAAGAGATTGAGATATTTTAATGGGATTCATTACACATGTTTACATTAATGTTCTTTTATAAAGAAAAAAGTTATTTTGCGACCTCTGTTTCACAATGGCGGCTACTTTAATTTTTTTATCACTAATAGCTCTTATAATTTTTAATGTTATCAAATTATTGTTTGTTACATAAAATGTTAAGCATTTTATTAACAGAATGACATCTTCTTTGTTCAAATTTGTTAACAAATAAACAAGTTATGGCAGATAACAAGCTCTCCATAAATGCTGACTACTTGATTTAGTTTTTACCAGACTTCAATTCCTCCAGTACAGGAAACATTTGTTTAATGTTATTACTTTTTCTCAAATTAACTTAGTAAAATCCAGGTATAACAAGAATACAAATTTAAAATTAATTAAATAACTGCTTTCAACAAAGGGGATACAAAGAATTCTGTCTGTACATTATATATTTTTGTTATTTTTAATTGCTTTCATAATATCTAAAAGTTCCATAAAACCATTTTGTTTTTACCTTTTTCTACATTTTGCAGTTACACTGTGTTGATATATATATATATATATATATATATATTACATTTAATATTTATAATTAAATTTACCTCAAGATGTTATTTTTATCCTTTATTGGAACATGTTTCGGGCACTATCTTGCACCCATCCTCAGCCTTCCGGTTTTTCTGTCTGGTGAAGTACATATGCTTTGCTGGTTGACTACTATTATTGTGGCTTCCTGTTGGCTTCTGGTATTTCAAATTGGTTTTATTGTGTGTGATTGTGGTGTATGTGTTAGTTTTTTGTGTATTTTCTATGTTGAGTGCTTTGAATATTGTGTCATGTTTTGTATTGATTTGTATTTGTTCAGGTATTAGTTTGTTTTCTGTTTTATGTTTGTATATCTGTAAATTTTCCCAAATGTTCATTATGGTGCCTTTGTATGGTATATGTTTTATTAGTGTTACATTGGTTATGTCTGGGAATTCATGTCCTGTGTTTATTGCATGTGTGGCTAAATTGGATTTATATATTTCTGGTTTTTTGTATGCATTTAGGTGTTCAAAATAACGTTTTTTCAGCTGTTTTTTTGTTTGTCCTATGTAACATTTATTGCAATCTTGGCATTCAATTTTGTATATGCCGTTAGTTGTATTATCTTTGTTGTGTGAGCTATTTAGATTTTGTAATTTATTTTTATTAGTTTTGTATGCTATTTTTATATCTGTGTTTTTAAATAGTTTTGTTAGTTTTGTCATTTTATTATTTATGTATATGAATGTGGCCCATTTTTTGTTGTTGTTATTATTTATGTGTTGTTCAGTTTGATTTATTCTTAATTGTTCAGTTTTTATTTTAACTAATTAAATTCAATTTAAACATTTTATTTGCCTCCAGAAACGGTTAAGACTATAAAATAGGTTAATTACCTGCTATCACGTTTCTCTGAATCCTAGTTACGGGATTACTCGAGTTTCGACACCAATGGTGTCATCATCAGATCCAATATGATTAAGGTTAAAACAACATTTATCGATGTATATTCATCTCGTCAATTAATAAAAAAACAACACATACATTGCACAAAATAATAAATAATTAACATATATTAAAACGAAATAACAATGAATGAAAAACAACATGCGGCCGTCACGAACCTGTACAGGAACGCTCCCATGGTAAAACTAATCAATACCGGCTTGAAGTTCGTTCAATTTTATCGATCTGATATAGCCGATTTCTCGTTCTATATGATCGATTCTATTAAACAAAATATTATTTGTATGTACTAATTTTTCATTTAGGACGCGATTGTAATCCTCCTTTATAGCTTTACATATCTCGAACCGTTCGAGAGTGTCTAGCCTTAGTGATGTCTTACATTTATGTAAGATATCTAAATTATCACCAATACTTTTTATGTTATTGTCATGTGAGCTTAAATGTTCAGCAAATGTAGATTTTTCTACATTTGACTTGGAGCTAGGAATATGTTCTTTATAACGTAATTTAAACAAACAACCCGTTTGTCCTATGTAGAACTGTGTGCAATCCGAACAATTAAGTCTATATACACCAGTACCGTCAAATATATCAGAAGGTTTATTTTTGTTTGTAAACATAAGTTTTTTCTCAAGCTTATTACTCACCTTTGAAGCCAAAATAATATTTTGCTCTTTTAATTGGTTTTTTAAAGTGTGATGTAAAATTTCACCATTTGCAATATATTTTTTTACTTTTTCTTTGGACATATCAATATTTATTGGTCTATTTAGTTTTTTATTAATTATTCTATCTACTATGTGACTTTTATATCCATTGACAGTCGCTATGTGTTTAATAATGTCTAGTTCATTTTTATAATCTTCCGTAGATAGGGGCAATGCCAGCAAGCAATCTATGAATCATACAATTAAAAAATGCCATTTTATGTGAAATATGGTGATAAGAGGAGGCCTGAATAGCATGATCTGTGATTGTTGGTTTTCTGTAAATATTAAAGTTAATTTTATTATTTATTTTTGTTAAAGTTAAATCTAAAAAATGAATTTTATTATTCATTTCCGTCTCTAATGTGAATTGCAAACTATTTGTAATAGTATTCATATATTTTTTAAGCATCTCCAATTGCCTGCAATTGCCATTATAAATCATTATTGTGTCATCCACGTATCGTCTGTAAAATAAAATTTTTTTATAATGTTTGTTTTTAGTTGATAATATTTCGTTTGTTTCTATGTGGTTTAAGTAAATTTCTGCCAGGATGCCTGATAATGGGGAGCCCATCGCCAAACCATCCTGTTGTAAATAATATTTGTTATCGAAAGTAAAATAATTTTGTTCCAAAATTACCTTTGTCAAATTGATTAGCTCATCGACTGTTTCATGGTTTAATGTTGATTTAGAGAGTAATAAACTTTTTGCTATTTCCAACGTTTCACTAATTGGCATGTTTGTGTATAAATTGACAATGTCGAATGAAGCAAGGGTGTGTCTTGGTTTGATTTTAATTGTTTTTGTAAGCTCAACCAGTTCTAAACTGTTTTTCAAACTATAGTTCTTATTGAACATTATATGTTGTCTAAAAATTTTTTCGAGTTTTTTGGCAATTTTATATGAAGGTGCAGACATGAAATTTACCAAAGGACGGACAGGCATATTATTTTTGTGTATTTTTGGAAGGCCCCTAAGTCTAGGAGCCTTGGGATCTATCTTTTTTAAGTATTTTTTCTCTTCGTTCGTTATGATGTATTTGGTTTTATTTAATACTGATTTCATGTTATTATTAAATTTAACTGTGGGGTCGCTCTGAATCTCAATAATGTTATTGTTTTTAATAAATTCCTGTATCTTGTTTTTATAATTCTCGTAAGTTAAAATTACGAGTGTTTGACCTTTGTCTGCTTTGGTGACGATTGCGTTATGGTCTATTAATTTCGCCTTTATCTCATTAAATGCCCTTGTTTTGTTATTGTAACTAGTTTTTGTATTATTTATATTTATGGCCTTCATAACTTTTTTTATTTTATTATCAACTGCATGTCTTATTACTGTTTTTGTTTCTTCGTCGGATATGGAATTTATTGCAGTTTCAGCGTTCAAAATTTCATTAAAGAGTGATTGTTTGAATCCATTGTTTTTAAAATTGTACTTTAAGCCTTTGTTCAAAAGGTTGGTTTCTTCATTGTTGGATTTAATTCCGGTAAGATTAACAACACGAGGGTAAAACTGATGATTTATTATATTGGTCTCTTGTGTGTCGTTCTGTTTTTTCAATAAGTTACAAACTTTTATTTTGTGTTTTCTTTTTCTTAATAATGGTTTTGTTTATTTGTTTTTCTATCAAATATGTTACATTGTGGACTTGTGATGGATGCAAGCTCTGTAACAGTTCGAGATGTTTTTTCATGAGCACCGCATTGAGTAAGTTCTTTTTACTATGTAATTGTTTTATTTCGTTTTTGATCCATAATTTTGTGGCCATTTCTTTAGTTTTTTTAGCACTATAAGATTTGGATGTTATTTTTATCTGGACATAACTCGGCACGATTTGCAAAACCTAAACATGCTTTGTTATATCTAATGTTTAGTGCTGTTTTTAGTAGTTTTAACCTAATATTCATATATTGAAAGGCAATTTTTACCTGACTGGCATCCAATTTAAACATTTTATTTGCCTCCAGAAACGGTTAAGACTATAAAATAGGTTAATTACCTGCTGTCGCGTTTCTCTGAATCCTAATTACGGGATTACTCGAGTTTCGACACCAATGGTGTCATCATCAGATCCAATATGATTAAGGTTAAAACAACATTTATCGATGTATATTCATCTCGTCAATTAATAAAAAAACAACACATACATTGCACAAAATAATAAATAATTAACATACATTAAAACAAAATAACAATGAATGAAAAACAATATGCGGCCATCACGAACCTGTACAGGAACGCTCCCACGGTAAAACTAATCAATACCGGCTTGAAGTTCGTTCAATTTTATCGATCTGATATAGCCGATTTCTCGTTCTATATGATCGATTCTATTAAACAAAATATTATTTGTATGTACTGATTTTTCATTTAGGACGCGATTGTAATCCTCCTTTATAGCTTTATGTATCTCGAACCGTTCGAGAGTGTCTAGCCTTAGTGATGTCTTATATTTATGTAAATTATCTAAATTATCACCAATACTTTTTGTGTTATGGTCATGTGAGCTTAAATGTTCAGCAAATGTAGATTTTTCTACATTTGACTTGGAGCTAGGGATATGGTCTTTATAACATAATTTAAACGATACATTTAAATGTAAGAAATCACTAAGGCTAGAGACTCTCAAACGGTTCGAGATATATAAAGCTACAAAGGAGGATTACAATCGCGTCCTAAATGAAAAATCAGTACATACAAATAATATTTTGTTTAATAGAATCGATCATATAGAACGAGAAATCGGCTATATCAGATCGATAAAATTGAACGAACTTCAAGCCGGTATTGATTAGTTTTACCGTGGGAGCGTTCCTGTACAGGTTCGTGACGGCCGCATGTTGTTTTTCATTCATTGTTATTTCGTTTTAATATATGTTAATTATTTATTATTTTGTGCAATGTATGTGTTGTTTTTTTATTAATTGACGAGATGAATATTGTAACGTTACATTATCCCTGCCCAAATATGATAACATAATCACTAGAGTTAAAACCAGTAATCACCCATTTTTGAAAGTCAGAAATGGGGATTAGGTAACAAGCTATGAGAAACTTTGTACTCTAAAAACACTGTAAACAATAATAATAAAAGTGCAGTGTACAGAGTGGAACATAGTGTAATCGGTGAAAGTGTAAAACCTTTAAAAAGAGCATCTCACAAAGTTGTGCTAGAGATGAAAACAAAATCAATATTGTAGCAATAGTCTATGACACTACTGACAAGTTTTGTATTTTTTGTAATTTTATATTGTGTAGGCCACAAAGGTCTTGTAACTAGGAATAATATTTTTGTTTAATATAATTATTTTGTTTAAATGTAAGGTAACCAGGGTTATATATAAAATAATAATAATATATCAAATAATTCTATGTTAGTAAGATGGCATGTAAAAAATAGTGTAGAGTAAGGATACATTAAATGAATTATAAATCATAAATAAATCAAAATAAAAGGGATTAAAATATAAAATACCAGTGGACAAGTTTAAGAAAAAATATAAAGAAAAACCGTAAATAAATTCAATTTGATTATAGATAAAATCTATAAAGGATTATTTTTGTAAAAAGAAGAAATGAAATTATAATAATTATTAATAGCCTATATACTAAAAGGTATATAGATTAGCCAATAAAAAAGCCATAATAATTCTTGGTTACTAAGAGTAACTAACTAACAAGAATTAAATTAATTGTTCACATATATTGGAAGTGAGCAGTTTAAAAAAAGTGTAATGTCTAGAAAAATTTAAGAAATTTATAAATACCATTCGGAAATAATCAGTGACAAATTAATAAAATTAATGAGTGATATCCACTACATCTTAGACATCCTTCGAACAGAATAATTCATGCCCGCAAATTGATGAAAATTTGAAAGAAATTCAGCCTTCCAGTTCAAGCCTAGCCTACTGAAATTCGACATTGTTGGTGAGATCGTTACCTATTAAAATTTAACTAAATTACACCTCAACTATAAACTTATAACACTAGAAACAGCACAATCCCTTTAAATACTTCTGGAAAGGAGGTGAACATAAACTTTATTATTTTGTTAACCCAAAAAACAGCAAAACGTAGTTTTGTTACTAACATTCCCGCAGCCATGATGTTTAGTGCTTGTTGTCTGTGAAGAAACGTAATCTGCGCTCTAGCGGTCAACAAATCAACTGCATAATATAGATTATACTAAATTTTAAAATAATTCATGTAAAGCTTGGTACTGACCTGTATACATTCTGACTTTCTCAAAGTACAAAGAACTCTAAAATAACCCTGGGAAATTAATTAGTTATTTCTTTCTTGTTATTAAGACTGAAAATAAAAATATTTGTTATATGATATATGTTTGTAAAAGCAAGATCGAATTAACTCTGTGTTTTATGTAAGAATCGATTATCCATTTTTGTTTTGGGAGACCATAAAAACATTAAATAAATTCAAGGAATGCCTTGTGGTTTAAATAATAAAATGTGTATTATTTCCAGTAGATGGTAGTTAGTTACAGATTGTAAGAAGATCGAGAGGAGAACGGACATCCAGAATTTATTACGTACCATTTGGAGTCACTTTAACCTCAAATGGGTTCGTAAAAGTAGCAGTCAGCTGGTACCACGAGCAGAAAAATTTGAATTACTCAATCGTATACTAAGAGAGTAATTCTCTTTGCACTCTCTCTCCTAACTACGGTCAAACAACGGTATTGATTTCACGTAAATAAAATTTAAGAAAATCTTTCTGAAATCTTTGCATAATCACACACCTTCGATTTTGAAAGCATATAACATAAAAATAACAAATTCTGTGACTCTTAATTAAGAGAGCGTTCTGAAAAATAACAAATAGACGTAAATTACTTGAGACTTAAGCTCAGCGAGAGACGTTACAAGATGACGTACAAACGTTGGGCTTAACGACTAAGAGAGTTTATTATTTGGGTGAGCTCAGCGAAAGACGTTACAATATACATCGATAAATGTTGTTTTAACCCTAATCATATTGGATCTGATGATGACACCATTGGTGTCAAAACTCGAGTAATCCCGTAATTAGGATTCAGAGAAACGCGACAGCAGGTAATTAACCTATTTTATAGCCTTAACCGTTTCTGGAGGCAAATAAAATGTTTAAATTGGATGCCAGTCAGGTAAAAATTGCCTTTCAATATATGAATATTAGGTTAAAACTACTAAAAACAGCACTAAACATCAGATATAACAAAACATGTTTAGGTTTGCAAATCGTGCCAAGTTATGTCCAGATAAAAATAACATCGAAATCTTATAGTGCTAAAAAAACTAAAGAAATGGCCACAAAATTATGGATCAAAAACGAAATAAAACAATTACATAGTAAAAAGAACTTACTCAATGCGGTGCTCATGAAAAAACATCTCGAACTGTTACAGAGCTTGCATCCATTACAAGTCCGCAATGTAACATATCTGATAGAAAAACAAATAAACAAAACCATTATTCACAAAATAAAAGTTTGTAACTTATTGAAAAAACAGAACGACACACAAGAGAACAATATAATAAACCATCAGTTTTACCCTCGTGTTGTTAATCTTACCGAAATTAATTTCAACAATGAAGAAACCAACCTTTTGAACAAAGGCTTAAAGTACAATTTTAAAAACAATGGATTCAAACAATCACTCTTTAATGAAATTTTGAACGCTGAAACTGCAATAAATTCCATATCCGACGAAGAAACAAAAACAGTAATAAGACATGCAGTTGATAATAAAATAAAAAAAGTTATGAAGGCCATAAATATAAATAATACAAAAACTAGTTACAATAACAAAACAAGGGCATTTAATGAGATAAAGGCGAAATTAATAGACCATAACGCAATCGTCACCAAAGCAGACAAAGGTCAAACACTCGTAATTTTAACTTACGAGAATTATAAAAACAAGATACAGGAAGTAAAAACAATAACATTATTGAGATTCAGAGTGATCCCACAGTTAAATTTAATAATAACATGAAATCAGTATTAAATAAAACCAAATACATCATAACGAACGAAGAGAAAAAATACTTAAAAAAGATAGATCCCAAGGCTCCTAGACTTAGGGGCCTTCCAAAAATACACAAAAATAATATGCCTGTCCGTCCTTTGGTAAATTTCATGTCTGCACCTTCATATAAAATTGCCAAAAAACTCGAAAAAATTTTTAGACAACATATAATGTTCAATAAGAACTATAGTTTGAAAAACAGTTTAGAACTGGTCGAGCTTACAAAAACAATTAAAATCAAACCAAGACACACCCTCGCTTCATTCGACATTGTCAATTTATACACAAACATGCCAATTAGTGAAACGTTGGAAATAGCAAAAAGTTTATTACTCTCTAAATCAACATTAAACCATGAAACAGTCGATGAGCTAATCAATTTGACAAAGGTAATTTTGGAACAAAATTATTTTACTTTCGATAACAAATATTATTTACAACAGGATGGTTTGGCGATGGGCTCCCCATTATCAGGCATCCTGGCAGAAATTTACTTAAACCACATAGAAACAAACGAAATATTATCAACTAAAAACAAACATTATAAAAAAATTTTATTTTACCGACGATACGTGGATGACACAATAATGATTTATAATGGCAATTGCAGGCAATTGGAGATGCTTAAAAAATATATGAATACTATTACAAATAGTTTGCAATTCACATTAGAGACGGAAATGAATAATAAAATTCATTTTTTAGATTTAACTTTAACAAAAATAAATAATAAAATTAACTTTAATATTTACAGAAAACCAACAATCACAGATCATGCTATTCAGGCCTCCTCTTATCACCCTATTTCACATAAAATGGCATTTTTTAATTGTATGATTCATAGATTGCTTGCTGGCATTGCCCCTATCTACGGAAGATTATAAAAATGAACTAGACATTATTAAACACATAGCGACTGTCAATGGATATAAAAGTCACATAGTAGATAGAATAATTAATAAAAAACTAAATAGACCAATAAATATTGATATGTCCAAAGAAAAAGTAAAAAAATATATTGCAAATGGTGAAATTTTACATCACACTTTAAAAAACCAATTAAAAGAGCAAAATATTATTTTGGCTTCAAAGGTGAGTAATAAGCTTGAGAAAAAACTTATGTTTACAAACAAAAATAAACCTTCTGATATATTTGACGGTACTGGTGTATATAGACTTAATTGTTCGGATTGCACACAGTTCTACATAGGACAAACGGGTCGTTCGTTTAAATTACGTTATAAAGAACATATTCCTAGCTCCAAGTCAAATGTAGAAAAATCTACATTTGCTGAACATTTAAGCTCACATGACAATAACATACAAAGTATTGGTGATAATTTAGATATCTTACATAAATGTAAGACATCACTAAGGCTAGACATTCTCGAACGGTTCGAGATATATAAAGCTATAAAGGAGGATTACAATCGCGTCCTAAATGAAAAATTAGTACATACAAATAATATTTTGTTTAATAGAATCGATCATATAGAACGAGAAATCGGCTATATCAGATCGATAAAATTGAACGAAACTCAAGCCGGTATTGATTAGTTTTACCGTGGGAGCGTTCCTGTACAGGTTCATGATGGCCGCATGTTGTTTTTCATTCATTGTTATTTCGTTTTAATATATGTTAATTATTTATTATTTTGTGCAATGTATGTGTTGTTTTTTTATTAATTGACGAGATGAATATACATCGATAAATGTTGTTTTAACCTTAATCATATTGGATCTGATGATGACACCATTGGTGTCGAAACTCGAGTAATCCCGTAACTAGGATTCAGAGAAATGCGACAGCAGGTAATTAACCTATTTTATAGTCTCAACCGTTTCTGGAGGCAAATAAAATGTTTAAATTGAAAAAGTTGATGAATTTGTTAATCCCTTAATTTTTAGGCTGTTTTATTATTTTTTTTCAGCTATGTACACAGAATCCAATAGTAGTAACTTTTTTTTAAATGTACAAATGAATTTATTATACAGTATTAGTGTATACTTTTGAAATATGAAATATAGTAAAATCAGTTCAGTCATCTTGTAAACATTGTTTCAATAATGCCTATTTTTATTATGTTATTACCGTTATTTTAATGGGACTGAGTTCAGCTACATTGAAGATGGTAATGTTGATTAGTCTTAAATGTTTTTTCTTTTGCATGAAGCCAACCCGACCCTGGACCCCCCCTCCAGCCAAATTCTACATACGCCACTTACAGTGACAACATGTTCAGAGAAACATTAAAGTTATACATTTTGTAAATTAGCTAATTTCATCACAAAATATGTTTTTACTTGTTCATAATTTAATTTTATTATTATTTAATTATTATACAAAGCATGTGTAGTACTATTATAGGTTACATCAGCATAATTGTTGTGTAAGATTTTAGTACCTCTCAGAAGTCCTTTGAAAATTCACTCATTTGGTTAAGAGACAAGTTAGTTTTTTTATCCCAATTATCGCTTATAGAAAGTAAGAGACATTGACTGTTGATTCACCACCAAATGATTTCAAGAAGTCTGCTTTACTTTAATTTGCAAGCTTTTTCAAGCTGCTACTTTGGGGAAATTAAAACCTCTAAAACTCACTGAATTTTAATCTGTACAATCCAAAATTGGATGAAGGTTAAGAAATTTTAATTAGATTATAAGCCAGAAGTAATCTTTTTTTAGTCTTTAATCTTTCCACCCAAAGTCTATAGAAAATCTAGATGATCTGATTAACAGATCACAGCACATTTATCTGTATACCAATTATTTGGCAAACTTCAAACTCAGCTAAGAGCTATAGAACTTCTTGGGAGGGGGGGGGGTAAATTAAAAACATGTGGAAATATTATTATTCCCATTATTTGAGTCCAACATACCTGAAAATACATTAAGGTATGGACGGGATATCATGTAATTAAACAGTCCCCACAAGGAAACCAGATGGCTGATGTTATCTGAAATGTTATCTTTACTAAATACGAGTACTGTATATACTTCAAGGTAACAACAGAACTTGAAACTTAACATTAATTCATTTGAATAATTAGTTTGAACAAAAGTTATACTGGTAAGTCACTAGGTGAATTCAGTATAAAGTTATAAGGCTAACACCAATAGGGTTATTTTCAGCTGCAACGCCAGTGTTGAGAATTTAGTGTGAGGGTTTGGCAGTAAAATGTACTTTTATCTTCACACAATTCTACAATAACATCCTAAGAAGCAGATGATGGGATTTTCAGCCTGATTTGAAAGTACTTAGCAAAATTGTTTATGCTACTTTGGACCTAGAATTAATAAGGTAAAGCTTCTTTATAAATTACAAGAAAAAGAATTACTAAGCTCTATTGGGACATGGAACACTAATTTTTAGAATACAATTTTTACCATATTGTCTAAGGTGGCTCTTAAGAGCCTTGTCCATACTGTTTTTGGAGATGGTACCAGAAGTGCCTACCCCCCCCCCCCCGCCAAAAACCATGGTGCAAATCCCCAAATTTGTTTACGTCGGTAGGAGGAAACCACAATACAGGGGTATGGTATAACTCCCAGTTAACAATGGAACTTGGGGGTGCATCCAAGTATCTTTTATCCTTAAATATCCAAAACTAAAGCCATGTAAGCAATTATTGGAATCAAAAGACTAATGTTATTCTTTTTATCAATACCAAAAGGTTTTCTAGTGTGCCTAATCAATAACTAAATTATGAGAAATGTAAAAGCTTGGTCAAACCTGGCCTAACATAATCAGTAGTACATTAAACCTTATCAAGATAATCTAACTTGATTTGCAATTGCATTCTTTATTTTCACTGATTTGTTTGATTTACGACGCTTGTAAGGGGGTAATTGCGCCCCTTGTTACACAACTGGCTTAAATTCATGTAATTTCTATTTCCAGTAAGAGATTATGAAAGGAAAAAGATGATTATTAATAGCAGGGGGGGAGGTTTAGTAATAAAATAAAAAGTTATTTTTTACATACATAGAGTGATATGTATATGAACAATGATTAAGTTTACACTGGTTCTATAGTCTGTTATTCAACAACAGAGATTGCCTATTACTTCCATATTCCTTAAGGAATGGAAGTATGGTGATGGCAAAAAAAATCGTGTTCGAGATTATTGCAGATTCTGATTCTACTACACTCAAAACATGAAAAAAAGTCGTTTTCCGAAAAGTGTCTGTGTGTCTATCTGTCTGTCTGTCTGTCTGTCTGTAGATTTTTTTTCTATGGCAAACGATAACTGCCGCAAATTCAAACAGGATCAAATAATGTTTCGCATACAGCCCTGAATTGTAGAGTTCTCAAGACCTATTGTTTTGGTGAAGATCGGTTAAGGGAAAGGGGTAGTTTACCTGTAACGTTTTATGTTTTAACAAGGGTATTTCCTATGGCAAACGATAACAGCCGCAAATTCAAACAGAATCAAACGATTATTTGCATACAGCCCTAGATTGTAGAGTTCTCAAGACCTATTGTTTTTGGTGAAGATCGGTTGAGGGAAAGGGGTAGTTTACCTGCAACGTTTTTTTAACAAGGGTATTTTCTATGGCAAACGATAACAGCCGTAAATTCAAACAGAATCAAATAATGTTTTTCATACAGCCCTGATTTGTAGAGTACTCAAGACCTATCGTTTTTGGTGGAGATCGGTTGTGGGGAAGGGGTAGTTTACCTGCAACGTTTTTTTATCAAGCGTATTTTCTATGGCAAACGATAACGGCCGCAAATTGAAACAGAATCAAATAATTTTTTGCATACGTCCCTGAATTGTAGAGGTCTCAATGACTTTCGATTTTGGTGAAGATCGGTTAAGGGGAAGGGGTAGTTTACCTGCAACCTTTTACGTTTTAACAAGAGTAAAGTACTTGAAAATTTATTTAAACTTTTCGAAACAATGGTAATTGTTAAAAATAAAATAATTTTGTTGCCAGGCAATAAAATTATAATTTTTTCATTTTAATGTAATATAATATTTTTCATTTAATACAGCAATAAAAAGGCAGGTAAGACACAGCCTGGCTGTTTGGCTGAAAATGATTTTAAATATAAATCTTAGAATATGGAAGTCATGTATGGTTCTCCATACCGATATTTTTTTGTTGTTTTAGCAAACGAATCAATTATCTCATCATTCTTTATATTTTCTATGATGTCCATGTCACATGATAGTACCATGAGACTTGATAAATGAAAAATCCCCCCCCCCAATTCTAGTGGTGCAACTTGCACCATTGCACCATGCTGTGTTGGCACCCCAGGATGGTACCATTGTTTTTTGAAAGATCATTGTTGTGTGTGTATGTCGTGTAATGTGTTCAAGTAGTATGTGTGATTTAAATGGTCTCTGTTCATTTAGGTTGTTGTTTCCACGAGTTTCATGTGTTTGATATTTTATATTTGCTAAGAAATGCATGAAAATATACTCCTAATATACCACTTATTTTCCTACTGTACATAGTGATACTTAGACACATCATGGACAACAAAATCCAAGAATTCAGAAAGGAATTGTTTTGATTAACTCTTCAATGTTACTTAATGAAGGTGCTGGACATTCAAAAGTGACAACATTAATTGACTTTTATTTAATTATAGCATTAAAAAAATCATACATAAAAAAGATGCTAAGAAATTAAAAAGTCACGGCTAGTTTTTGATGTAAACTGGTCAAGATTTTTAGCTTACTTCAAATTGCAACTTAAAATAATTAAATAAAAATAAACAATTTTAAAAACATAAACAATTAAGAACCGTAATTTTGATCAAGATATTTTAAAATTAAAGCACGCCAATAGCACTTATAGAATGGTAAGAGACATTGATATTGGCCACCAAATGTTTTAAAGAAGTCTGCTTTAATTTATTTTGCAATGTCACTTCAAGCTTCTACTCTGGGGAAATTAAATCCTCTGAAACTCAATGAATTGTATGTTTTAGGATCAGGAATTGGATCAATGTTAAGAAATTTCAATTAGATTGTAAGTCAGAAGTAGTCCTTTTGTTTAGACTAGAAGTAGACATTGATCTGTTCTTTGTTATCCTTTTCATCATCATACTTTTTTTCACTTGATCGTACTTTCAATTCATTCTCATCCTTTATTATGAATAAAGAGTTCTTTGCTGTCTTTTGTGTCTGCCTAGTAGCTGCTACTATAAAACTCAAAATTAGTTAATTCTAGCTCTGCAGTTAGTACAACTACAGTACATTTATAATACTAGTAATATAGAAATACTACTAGTATATAGTTTATATACTAGTGATATTTAGTTAATAGAAATCAAGTCACAATATGTCTAAAGTAAAAAATAACATTTACCGAATTCCTCATTTCGCTATAAATGTAATAAAGCATAGCCATCTTTTTTCTTATCATAAAAAAATTTGGATCTTTTCATAGAATAAATAAATCTGAAATATATTTGCTTGTGAGGAGACTACAATGAAATACTTAGCAAATGGTCTGTTAAAACTGTCACTTCAGATAGCATCAGATGTGTTTTTAAACAAAATTTTGTAATGATAATAACAAATCTATTTCAGGCAAACCACATTGTTCTTATAATACATGATTTAATGAATTCTGGAAGGGCTGGTGCTGCTAAGAATCATGTGAGTGTGTGTTTTACATTAATAACTTTTTTTTAATTTAAAAGTTCACATGTAAATGTAAACACTATACTGACTTCTGTGCATTTTGTTTACATATTTAAGTCTAGTGGTAGTTACCTTCTTTATACTCAAAGTCGTCTTTAAAACTGTTTTTTTGTTTACAGCTAAAACATTTTAGTATGCAATTTCTACATAAGAAACTGCAGTTCACTGCAAACGGTATATTTCCAATTGATTTTACACTGCTTTATATGGTAAGAAAAAAATGCTATATACATTTTAAGAGACCAGTTTTAATAAAACCACTTTTGGATGTTATGTTCGTGTACTATACGTTTGTTGTTACAAAATGTGTTTTCACTTCCACACAATACAACTTGCATTAAAATTGTAGAGTAAAATTGCATTTGGTAACTATACAAATTAGCTTATGGTTAAATAAGCTACAGAACATTAAAAAATGTCCAGTATACTACTACTGTATTTAAAATATTGGTATGGAGAACCATACATGACTTCCATGTTCTAAGATTTATATTTAAAATCATTTTCGAAATGAAATATTACTATAGAAACTACTTCTTTCTACTTACTGCTTCAGCCTTAACCACAGTACTGTGGTCACTAACGTATACCACCTCACGTTATCGCACTTGATTTTCACTGATGATGGAAGTCGATGGCATTGCCGAAACGTCTGGTTTTGTAGAAAACATTGGACCACGGCCAAACATCCCGGGAAGGAATTTTAACAAAAACTACTTCTTTGTTGCCAATAACGTTGTACAATATATATAAAAAATTGCATAAAATTAATGGCTTGTATAAGTTAATGTTTGATCTCCATTAAGTAGTGCTCAAGTTTCCAAAGTTTTAATATTATGATGTCCGTAATTAAAACATCAGAGCAGGTTTAGTGTGTATGAGGGTACACCGTGGACAACAATTTTCAACATTTCCTATTGAGCATTGCTACAGTGTTCCTAGTTGCACCGTTCCTATCAAGCTGCGAATCTACAGTGTATGTTTCACAGAATAAACACGCGAGAAAGAAGGAGCGCTCCGAAGTCACTCATGGACCCTCAGCATCTTGCAGAGGGTTCATTCCCTAAAGACGAAACGTCTGTCTATGAATCGGTCCTCTGTAAACGCGTGCAGTTACACTGCCCAGCGATCCACAGGAAGCAAATCGCTATCCACACTGGACACTTTTTCGGCTTGCACGCGTTATGTTGGTATGGGTTTCGGCACTTACCATTTAAAAAGCGTGCAAATGTAAGAAAATAAACATGAGTGAGGCCAGAAATAACGCGAATTTTGTGTGTGTGTGTGTCTTCCCTGCCTTTTTATTGTGGTAGTCATAATAATAAAATGGAAACGAAAACATTACATAACTGAGATATGCTTGCCTGCCATGAACGATATATTATTTTATACATGTATATTAACTCATACATAATTTACATTAAAATGAAAAAAATTATAATTTTATTGCCTGGCAACAAAATTATTTTATTTTTAACAATTACCATTGTTTCAAAAACTTTAAATGAATTTTCAAGTACTTTAGTACTTTACTGTTGTTAAAACATAAAAGGTTGCAGGTAAACTACCCCTTCCCCTTAACCAATCTTCACCAAAATCGAAAGTCCTTGAGATCTCTACAATTCAGGGACGTATGCAAAAAATTATTTGATTCTGTTTGTATTTGCGGCTGTTATCGTTTGCCATAGAAAATACCCTTGTTAAAAAAACGTTGCAGGTAGAATTCTACAATTCAGGGCTGTATGCAAATAATCTTTTGATTCTGTTTGAATTTGCGGCTGTTATCGTTTGCCATAGAAAATACCCTTGTTAAAACATAAAATGTTGCAGGTAAACTACCCCTTTACCTTAACCGATCTTCACCAAAATCAATAGGTCTTGAGAACTCTACAATTCAGGGCTGTATGCGAAACATTATTTAATTCTGTTTGAATTTGCGGCTGTTATCATTTGCCAAAAAAAAAGTAAAAATTACCCTTGATAAAAAAAACCGTTGCAGGTAAACTACCCCTTTCCCTCAACCGATCTTCACCAAAAACAATAGGTCGTGAGTACTCTACAAATCAGGGCTGTATGCAAAACATTATTTGATTCTGTTTGAATTTGCGGCTGTTATCGTTTGCCATAAAAAAAATCTACAGACACACAGACAGACACACACACAGACACTTTTCGAAAAATGACTTTTTTCATGTTTTGAGTGTAGTACAATCAGAATCTGCAATAATCTCGAACACGATTTTTTTTGCCATCACCATACTTCCATTTCCTTAAGGAACATGGAAGTAAAATGGAGACAAGATAAACTATGCAAGTTCTTGAGCTTTTACAGCCAGCATCAACACTGTAGAAATTATTATTATTACTAGCCAGGCTGTTAGGCCATGGTCGACTGTCATAGTCTTGACAGACATTTTCTGTCCCACCATCGGAGCTGTCCGCTAATTCAACACAGTACTGAGGTAGAGACACTTGAGGATGGCCTCCAATTGTGGGGGCAAAACATCTGTCACACATAACAACAATTGACCACATCCTAACAGCCCCGGCTAGTAATAATAACTTTAACCAGATAGACTATGCTAATTACCAAGCACAAGTCACAATAAGAAGTCATACAAAGTTTTCTCTATTTTGCTAAATATCACTATAATATTGACGACTCGGAACACTAAGTTTTTTATAAGTAAAAACGTATATAGAAGACACTTTTTTCATTTTCATAATAAGTAAACAAAAAAAGATTTGGGATTATTTTAAGACAGACTTATGATTTCAGATCAAACAGGTAATTTACAGTCGGTCAATTTAGTTGCCTGAGACAAACACTGGAAACAATTTAAGAACAAAGTGTAACTACACAGCACATTTCCACTGATTTTAAAGCTGTGTACAAGAGTGTCTCTTGGAAAGCTGTTTTTGTTGCATTGGCAGGGTAAAAAATACTTAATAAACTCACAAGACTCTGCAGTGTGTAATAAAGTGACACGATCATTAGTAAAACTATCCAGGTGAAACATTTGGTTTGTGCAAATGATACTGTCATAACAGGTAAACTGAAAAAGTGAGGCACACCTTCTTAGATTAAATAGAATAGCTTTAACTATAGGCTTGGAAGTCAACGAGCTGTTGAGAAGGACAAAAGTGGTGGTGTTTGAGAGAAGAAGAAAGGATCATCTCACCAGCTTTGTGCTGGAAGATACCAATCTGAGAAACCCTCTTCTTTAAATGTTTTAGTGCGTCTTTAAGCATAATACTTGTTTTTGGTACTTCACAAATGTTCAGGTTTACAAGTACTGTACTAATGTTAAAATTATATGCTCAACCTAAATAAAACAGAATATGTAACTATAGGCAGGAAAGCGAGAGACCTAACTGTGGAAGGTGAAACAACAGTGGCTACCTAAAGACGAAAATGTCTAGTGTCAATAGGGAGCAAGGGAGAACAGCTATAAAGAGATTAGTTCCAATTATTTGGGATCAGACGATTATACCAAGAGAGTGGAGAGATTAATATTTAAGAGCATAGTAAAGTATCTCCTACTTTATTTAACATATATTGCGACAATACAAGCATAGGCTGTAATGCGCATATATGAAATAAAATAAATATTTAAATTAATTTTAGTAATATATTATATATGAGCAGGTGTGAAATTGGAAGCTGGCTTATAAACAGGAATCAACAAGAAACATCATGCGATTACCGCTGTATGCGTGTACACAAGTAAATTGAGTGTGCGCATGAGGCCTGTTCGAGCCTGAAAGTTTGCAACCTCACCCCAAATAAATGCTAATTTAAGATCGTATTTAATTTTAAGCAAACCATAAATATTAGAAAGAGTGTAAAAACTTCTAAAAAGGCGTAAAAATCAGACACATGTGCAGTGCGAATTCTACATAATTCTGACAATCAGTGCGAATTCTGTGCGATTTTTAAAGCATAATAATTATACTAATGATGTGACCATTATGATAATTACATATCATGTGTGTAATTAAATTAGACAATATTAGATCACCTTGAAATCCGCATTAAAGTGCGATTGGCGAAAAAGTGCGAATATGTGAAATGAGACGAGAGTGGGGACACTGACGCCGTAGACAGTTTTTGACATGCATAATCCTGAGCCAACAGGTGTGGTTTTCTTGGTGAATATAAATACGAGCCCAGGAGAGCCAAACTCTCTCTTCAAACAGTCTTCAGTCGTGGCGGTATGCTATGTCTGTCTGAGACGCGAATTTTTAATTACTTCGAACAGAGTTAGACGCTATGTCTAACAGCAACAAGATTTTTATATCATAAACTGTAAAGTATTATGGAAAATGTTTTATTTCAAGTAGTAATAAAACAAAAATAAATAAAAAGTACCGTAACTAAAATCGTCGGACGTCTACGAACAGTCTACAACTACGAACATCAACTCTAGACAGATGGCGAGAGAACATCTAGCAGAGGAATGATACGCAGAGCAATAGAGACTGTTTCTATCACAACAGCAGCCGATCCAGAGCAACACGTTATTACAATCTAAAGCAGCTGATGGACCATGAAGGACGAGAGACGGGAGGACGACCAGTGAAACCAGAAAAGGCAAGAGGACATCCAGTAGGAGAGGACCAACAGATCACTGGAGGACATGGGACAATCTGCAGAATTTGAGGTGATGAAAAACCAATTTATAATTATCACGGAATTAAGACATTGAAAGACATTAATAAAAACATTTTAAAATTAAAGAATAACTATGTAGATAGAGATAAGAGAATGTAATTCAATTATAATCAGAATTTTTTAATGATTTTTTCTTTTATGAATAAACAGTTAATGTAAAAATAATTTAAATCCTTGCTTGGAGTATTAATCATTGATTTAATAAGTTAAATTTTTTATTGAAAGCACATAAATTAAAGTAATTGAAAAAAAATCAATTAGTTTTGTTAAAATGATTATAAAGCAGTAAAAGGTATGTCAAGTAAAGAATAAGAAGGTAAATATTACCAATTATAAAGCACACATTCAGACTGAATAGTCGAGAATTTATATTATGAATAAGAAATGTTTTATATAGAATTGATAATATAAGACATAAGAGATAAAATATATTGTTATGATGAATGTACGGCAATCAAAGAAACATTGAAACGATAGATAATGAATTTCTTATGGTGAAGTAAATATTACTATTATATTATTATTTTTATTGTGTTTGTTTGATGTAATAAATGAAAACATATTACGATTCCTAAAAGGACTACTCTTATTATAATTACACCTGAACTCCAATTACACATATACGGTCTCAGTACTGTTAAATGAGTATTAACACTTCACAAATTAGATTAAATTAAATTATCAATTTGTGTTGTAGTGTTACAATATATTGATAATTAAAAACAACTATTTCACTAACGACTCGGAACACAAAGTTCTTTATGAGTAAAATCATAAAGTTTTACCTTACAACCTGAACCGGTTTTCACTTTTAAAAAGCTTCTTCAGAGGTTCAACAAATCCAAGCAAGAATATTGATAATGTTGTAAGGTGATGGAAACAACTGAATGGTTCTGGAATCTACTTACTTCCTGATAATTTCTCCATTAACACTCTGCTGTTTGCTGATGATGAAGTTATCCTACAAGAAAACAAAAATGGATTACACAAAGCAATATATCAACTCAATAAAATTTGCCATGAATACAATTTAAAAATTTCCATGAGAAAGACTAAAATATGGCATTTTAAAGGAAATAATGACTAAAATAAAGGAAAATTCCCAGATTGCTACGTAATAGTAATTGACAATAAAATTATTGGACAAATATCCCACTATAGCTATCTAGGGTGTGATGTAAGCTATGGAAATGTTAATGATATTCATCATCATCTTCAAGGATTAAACCAAGGATGGTTTGTTCCAGTCTCGAATAGGCAAATATTACAGCTGGCCACTCCAGCACTTCCTCAGACATCCCACACCTCTCTGTCCCCTCGGCTTACAGTTCCATAGTTGTTTGTGGATCATCCATCAGCAAAAATGTTCCCACCAATTCAGCTGATACTGGGCAATCCTGTCGAGTATACTCATAATATTCAGTTCCTGCCGTATATCGGTGTTTCTTCTATGATCATGGAGAGTATACCCTGCCACATGACTGAGAAATCTCATTTCAGCCGCTTGGATGCGACTGGCCTTGCCTTTCATTAAAGTCCAATTCTCAGACCCATAAAGTAGTGTGGGAAGGTCCATCACCTTGTAGAAATTTAGATGTGTTCCTTTGCTTGCTGACTTAAGGGTTCGCCTGATGGTCCCGCACATAAGGTTGAACTTATGCAACTTATTCACCACATTGTTGCTTGCATTATAAGACACACTGTACCCCAGGTATTCAAAACTGCTAACTTGTTCCAGGACAGTACCATCTATAACAATGTTTGCCTGTATGGGATCAGTTCCACAAAAAGCAATCACCTTGGTTTTAAGTGTGGATATTTGTAATTCAGAGTCTTTGCAGATTTGATTTAACAAATGTATACCCATCTGCAATATGTTTTTAAAGTCCGACAGAATAGACTGATCGTCCACTAACAACAAAGTGCCAATTGTAGAGTGACCAATCATAAAATGTTCTGGAAGACATGTCTGCCAGTTTTGTGTGACATTGTCAATATATAAATTAAGAAGAGAAGGTGATAATGGACACCCTTATCGTACTCCACAATTCATTAGGCCAACTCTAGGAGCTGTTCTTGGTCTCCCTGCTTCTATTAAGATTTTATTCTCCATATACAGACTCTATATTGCTCTAATTAGATGTTGTGGGATCCCTTTCCTTGCCATTACTGCCCATAGTTTGCTCCGATTCACTCTGTCAAACGCCTTCTCGAAGTCGATGAAAGCTATGTTTGTGGGCAGTTGATACCCTCTACGCTTTTCAATGAGCTGGGCTATTGTAAAGATACAATCTAAACATGATCTGTCCTTCCTGAAACCGTTCTGGGCCTCTGAAAGCATGGTCTCTGTTATTGCATTCAGCCGTGTTCTTAATATAGATGCATATAATTTATATGAAGTATTAAGAAGGCTGAGTCCTCTATAGTTCCTGCAGTCATTACAATCACCTTTCTTGCATATGAGAATTACCTTTGCAATCCACCAATCATCAGGAACATGACCAGTGGTCCAGCATAGATTAATGAACTGCAGTAAACGATCATGCAGCAAGGCTGGTGCCCACTTTATAAGCTCCACGTTCACCCCATCAGTGCCTGGTGCTTTTCTATTCTTACAGTGGTGTATAGCAGCTAACAATTCATCCATTGTAATTGGGTCCACACAATCACTGATATCAGCAAAGGTTTTTCTTCCAGTTGATCCTGGGTCCATAGCTGCTCATAGTATTCAAGCCATTGTTGTTCTGAGATATTACTGACCTTCAGGTTATCCCTTTCTGTTTGATTTAAATGCCTTAATATTTTGTAAGCCTTGTCCTGCCTCTCATGTACACTGTGTTCTATATCACTTACATATTTATCCTATGAACTTCACTTGATTTTCCTGACTTCTCTTCTGGCAATGGCACAGCAGCGCTTACATTAACACCTTGTCTGAGCAAAGTTAAAGGCTAGATGTTTCAGGTACGCCTGCTTTTTAGCATCTATTACTTGTCTAATATCATCATCCCATACCTGTAGGCCTCGGTTTCCATACCTTTTATGTCTCGTCCCCAATGCTTCAAATGCTGCTTGTGATATGACGTCTCTGATGTAACCCCATTCTTGATTTGCACCATAGGTGTACTTTAAAAGTTTGCTTGGAGTACTGGCGCTCTATAGATCAAGCCTTTCTCCACCTACCTGAAATACTAATTTTTGATATGAGCAGAAAATGGTCAGATTCAATGTCACATCCTCTAAAAACCCTAGTATCCCCACTAAATTTCCTAATTTCCCATTAACTAAAAGATAATCAATTACTGAATGAGATCCTTTTGCTTGCCAAGTATATTTATGTATCTCTTTATGTGGGAAAAATGTGTTGGTTATCCTAAAATTGTTGAATGTGGCAAAATCAATGAGGCATCGTCCATTTCCATTTTCCATTCTATTACCGTGACATCCCATGATATTTCTTGTAGGGGAGTTTCCAACACATGCATTGAAATCACCTGCTATTATCACATAATCGTTCATGTATATATTATTGGCAACTTTCTGTAAGATCCTGTAAAATTCTTCTGAGTCTTCTCTGCGACCATTTTCTGGGCTATATACAGCTACCAATGTTGTGTACCCCCTTATGGTTTTGTACCATACTGTTACAATAATATACGCTCATTTACAAACTGGTAACTATGAATCCTGTTTTTCAACTGCTTCTTTATCATTACTGCTACTCCTGCAGCTGCACGCTTCCCAGCAGATACACCACTGTTGGAAATGATATTGATAATAAAATTAACAGACACCAGAGGATGTGTGGCACAATTCATAAGACTCTAAAAAATAGTATAAAAAGATACAGAATTGAAATTTTATAAAGTAATGGCGGCACCAGTATTGATGTACGGGAGTGAATCGTGGACACACCCAAAATCAGAGAAAATGAATTGAAGCTGCTGAAATGAAATTCTTAAGGAGAGTCAAATGATGCACCCTAAGAGATCACATAAGAAATGCAGACATAAGTCAAGAGCTGAATATATACTCAATAAACAATCAAATTAAACAAAATAAAGAAAGCTGGATACAACACATAAATAGAATGCATGACTTAAGAATACCAAAAAAGCTAATCCAGTATAAGCCTCTTGGAGAACAAGATAGAGGCAGACCTCTATGTGAAGACAGGACAGGCTGTAAGCCTAATCCTTGATGTGAAGAAGAAGAGGAAGAGAAGAAGCATGGTAGAGGCAATAATAATTTCTGGATCAGATTTGTGGAGTACACTATACTTTCGTTTATCCGGAATTGTTGAGACCGGACCCTTTCCGGATAAACAAAACTCTGGATAACCCAAACTGATGGCGAAAATGCCGGTATTAGCGATGTTTACCTACCGCTCTACAGAAAAGTTGCGTTTTTTTATTTTGAAGACTTTATTCAAACTGTAATAGCCTACTGTACTCTGTTTTACGAGTAAATCTTAAGGGAAAACAAAATCTATTTCAGAATATTATACTGTATAAACAAGAAAAAAAATGTGTATTTAGCATTAGACATTATATATACACTATAACACTATATTAAATTCAGTACAGTACAGTAGTAGCATTTCTAAAAATTAACAAGTTTAATTTAGCGAGAAAAACCAATAATAAACACACATACATGAATGACCAAAGTCTACTTTTTAAAAAAGTCCATTATTTGTTTCTGCTTTAGCAATGTTTCTCTCTTCTTAGCTGTATGGTCATGGAGTCTTTTTAGAAGTAACAGTTCTGCTGGGATAAGATTATCTTTGAATGCCAACGTTAACCAGATCGCTGAGGGAACTATACACTGCACTGTATTATTTTTACCCTTGCAGTTTAGATTAATTACGTTTATGTTGATGAGCTCTGAATGGGTATAATGTTGAATTTATAACAAAACAGGTTGTTTTAGTACAAATCGTATCTTAAAATTCACTGATAAAGTCGTTAAAAAAAAATTATTTTGAAAACTTATTCCGGATAAGCCGGAATTCTGGATAAACGAAGACCGGATAAATGAGAGTGTAGTGTATATCTAAAACAAGTTGGGACATATTAAGAGTGATTGAAATGGGGTACTGGATGAGAAGTTGTAATTTAACAAGATTAAACATGGTTAGAAATGATGAAATAAGAAGGTGAGCTGCAGGAGGTATAGATTTCACAGAATCCATTGAGGTAAAGCAACTGAAATGGTTTAGCCACTTAAATAGAATGTCTGAAACTAAACGACCCAAGAAAATATGGAAATGGGTACCCACAACAAGAACAACCTAAACTGTCATAGAGCAGGGTGTAGAAACTGGTATGAGGAGTAGGGGGGCTTCGAATAACAGATTGTGAGGACAGAAGATGGTGGATGCTATTAATGGTAGACATCTGCTGATGTAAAATAAGCAGCAATTTATAATTTATATTAAAACTATTCTTATGTAACTGTTTTAAAACAATAATTAATTAGTATGTTTAGCAATATGTTTCATATTTTCATAAATTAAAAATATTTTTTAATGTCGATTGTAATATTGGTATACTAAACATACTCATAAAGTTCAATATTTCCAATGTTTCAGTTTATTGCAAACATTTTAACATACTTGATCATTTGTGTACAATTTAAAACTCAAGGATGACATAATGACTTTGGGAAGAACAGTGAAACACATAGCCAGGAAGATTCAACAATTAATTGCTAACTTTCTTATAGGGAAGGTTTAAAAAATATATATAAATTACCTGGTTGCCGTGTCCTACTTATACAACTGGATGAATCTACACTGTAAATATATTGAATAATAATTTTGTAATTGTATGTAAATCTACTACAAAATAAATATATTGAATGCGTCACATGCAAATAAAAATGAATGCTTATTACAAAATTGTGAAGTGTTTACTCCTTACTTTGCACATTCAACACCACAAGTATGAAAAATGTTTGTTTAAAAAAAAATCAGTACATTTGGTTTTGTTACAGGTTCTGAGTACTATGTAGTAGCCCCTTGTTTACGGCCAACCATTTTGGCTGCATCAGCAATAGTCTCAGTGGCTGTGTAGCTGTGTTGTCACTTAAAGGTCAACACAGTCACTGAAGAGGACTGCCACGTATGTAGCTGGGGCATCTAGCTGAAAACAACAATCAAAACCAGAGAAAATATTAAACTTGGAATGTAAAAACAAAAGGTTTACAAATCAAATTTTTTATTTGAAAATTTTTAACTAACCAAAATCCTCTGTATGTTGGTAACAGTTCTGGGGACATACTATTCTTGAGTTCGAACTAATGAAGTGAGTTTTCTATGCTGTCTTTTGTTCAGAATCAACCATTTTATATGGTACAACAATACAAGAAAGCCTACTGAGATGGGTCAGTCACATACAAGTGAGAAAAGGATAACCTGAAGAGTGTATGAGGCAAGGCCTGAAAGAATAGAAGAAAAAAATTAAGAAATGAGGAATAAATGAGAACTGAGAAAAAATAAGGATATAATTATTTTTCCTCGTAGAAGGGAGAATTAGGAATGGTGATAAGTAGTCGTGAGTAAATGTGAAATAAGATAGGACAGAAGGGGACAGGAAAAGTGTGGGGTAGAAATACATACCATTTTACTTGAAACCACAAACCAGAGGTGTCAAATAGAACTACTCGACACCTCAAACCATTTTACATCTGTGAGGGTACATAAGATATAAGGATAAGTAAGAAAGCAAATGATTTAATCAGATAAAACATACTGCTGCTGCAACAAACTCTGTGTTATATTTGTTAAACATTACAATTTATAACAATAATAACAACTGAGAGGAGTTAAAAGGTGTTCTAAACTTGGCCATATAAAGAATGAGGCCATAAGAGAAGAGTTACAAGTTTTAACTTGAATGAAAAGACTACAAACAACAGTGGAAAAAACACTTAGAAAGAATGTCAGATTCCAGACCGGACAAACAAGTCTGGAAATACAAACCTATAGGACATGGGTGTGTGGGTAGACCCAGGAAGTATTGAGGATGGAGGAGTATGGATGGCTGGAGGAACTTTGGAGGTGGAACAGGCAGCACCTTGCCTATGCAGTGTTGTAAAGATGATGATGATGGTTTAGCTTATAACAAATATGTAACGTATGAGTCTAGTTCTGGTTCATGAAACTAGAGAAGTTAAACTTGTCAACCGTTTTGCAGTAGGGTTAGGTCTTGATTTATTGCAGCTTTCACAATGTTTATGAAAACAATTGTAACACTGTATAGCCTCTTTTCCTCAGGGCTGGAACACACCCCTACACCCTGCCAATCCACCCACTGGGACAGAAAGACAGGCAATAGAGGCACAGGGACAAGCACAATAGAACAGTTTAGAGAACCTTAGTATATCACACTTGAAAAAGACACAAATCTGAAAGATTTAGTGTTCCAAGTAAGAAGAATACACAGTTGACAAGAAAAAAAAATAGAAGACACAGTTAGTTCTAAGTGCCTGTAACACATCATGCAACAAAATGAATGTGGCAGGTCAAACAAGTGCAGTCAGAAAATTCCATTCCTTACTGCCCGCTGGAACTTTTTTCATTAATACTGATGTTGAAGACATCAACATAGAAGGATGACAACTTCAACACGTCACAGAACTGTACTACGTGATCCTGTATATCCACCAATAAATTTGAAACTTACACGAAGTGTGTAGGTAGGAGGGACCTTCAAACCAACGCTCACGGGTGATCCACTAAGTTCACGAAGAATTTGATAAAAAAAAGAGCAGGTCCGTATGAGTTTTTCTAGTCAAGAATGAAGGAAGACCTCCAAAGCTTTCGTGACCTCCACATTGTGAGCCAATAAGTTGAATCAGTTGATTTTGGACCAAAGATTTATAAACAGTCGCACAGGAATACTCTTAAAATACATACTCCAAAGTGTCTCCCAATCCATTTAATAAGACCTAAATTTCTGCGGGCTTTGGAGACAACACTTTCATGTGCTGATGGTAGAAAAGCTTTGAATCTATAAGAAGATACAGATTAGATACTAATACCCTTTTTTCTACAGCCACACCAACTATCCTGTAAGCATAGTAAGACAGATTGG
This sequence comes from Magicicada septendecula, assembly GCA_034769895.1. Classification (NCBI taxonomy): domain Eukaryota; kingdom Metazoa; phylum Arthropoda; class Insecta; order Hemiptera; family Cicadidae; genus Magicicada; species Magicicada septendecula. The sequence goes on along the minus strand of CM068373.1, from coordinate 430,910,741 downwards.
TCCTGTGGGTGTACATGGCTATTACAGTTTTCTTATGATTTACATCAGATGACTGTAGACGTCCTAAGACACCTTTCTATAAATGAAACATGTATTTCTTGTTTTCTATTTGCACGAAGTTAATGAAGAAAGTGGTTATTTTTGCAACAAAAATGTGAGGCCCTTCGAGCGAGGCCGCCCCTGGAATCCCCGCATTTGCCTGTACTATTCGGATGAGCCATTTGCATGTAGCTATTCGCAGAAAACGAGCAGATTCTCGATAATGCACCTGGAGTCACGTCATTGCTTGTTAAGAATGTTGTCAAAGCTAGGCAAAACAAAACCGAAAACGTCATAATTATGACACAACTGCCATATTCACTAGATGTGTCCCAAACACAATCTTTCCTCCTCCCAATAGTGATAATTTCCACGAAAAGACATTTCGCCACCGTTGAAGACGTAAAACGAAAATCGCTAAGCTAGCTCAAGGCTGTACCAAAAAGTGCGTGCTTGAAATATTTTGAAGACTGCAAAACGGCTGGCTTAATCGTCTTACATTCGACTGAAACTACTTTGAAGGGAGCAGTATAAGTGTCGAAGAATAAAGGGATAATTTTTAAAATAAACAACAAATGCACGAACTCTTTGATCAAACCTCTTACATCAAATTCAGTAGCCTATTTACCTACTCACGCGTGTTAGTTGTATCTCCATTTCTGTAATATTTTTTTGCCACATTTTTATTAGGCCTACATTCTAGCTGTTACATTTTTTAAATATTAAACAAAAATGTGCATTTCACCATCCCGTTAAGTAACGTATAGAAAAGTAAAGTTTTTTCCGTAAAAATAACGAAAACGACAAATTTTTATACTATATATATTTACTCTATATTTTAAAAATGCAAGAGGTTCTCCTTTTAAATTTTATTCGTCTGATCTACGATCAAAACGGCATTTTATAATTACATAAAGTGTTAAAGGGTAGGCGTACGTACCTTCAAATTTCACCTGTCGGCATAATATTGTTTGGTTCTATCTCCATAGTCCCAGCACATTATGCATACTATAGTCTACTTTTAAATCTGACATGTTTAAACACTTACATTACATACGCTTTTTAATTTCATACAGTCATTCCCAACAGAAATGGTGTAACCTGTTCAGCATAATTATGCTGCTGATACCAGATGGCAGCGGTAGTTGTGTATACACTTTTGCTAAAAAATAGACTTACGCTTTCTTTAATTTTCAACATCATTTAGCCCACACTACACTATAGACCTAATTGGCTTTTCAACATTCACACAACTACACTAATTCGAATGTTCTCTTGAATCAGACCTTAGACGCTGAGCCTGGATTCATGTCGGAGGAAATAACGTAGTTACCTCAAGTACACTTCTTCAAAATATTTGTGAGCGTAGCGTTTGAAGTAGATTAAATAATAAATATGTGTTACATAAATAAAAGCAACCGTGGTGCTCTGTTGGCTTGATTTGTCCGACAACAATACGTCTATTTAAAAATTTCTAAATGTATTTCCTTGGCAAAATTTTTGTAGTCTGTTTAATCTATCGATGGTACCAATTTCTTAAAATTTTATTCAAGTCAGACAGTTCAACGTAAGGTAGATTTACTTACGCACACGGAGAACTTGCCAACCATCATGTAAGCATTTCGTCATTTTTCACTTGTGTTATGTGTGTGTGTGTGTGTGTGTGTGGTGTGTGTGTGTGCGTGTGCGTGTGCGCGCACTCATGTTTTATTAACATTATAAAGGAGTACTAAGATGTGCATATATGACATGAGCGTAAATGCGTTTTTTTACGACATTACAAAACAGTAAATGAAAGTAAATAATTTCTGCTTTCACTTTCACTCCTACAGCCTTTAAAATACTGTAGCCTACTAAAAATTGAACTGGGATTTAAAAATGTATGATATTCTACAATACTGGGAAAAATATACCGATATATTAATTTATAGGCTTGTACATTTATATTTGTATTTACGCGCGCGCGCGCATACACACACACACACACACACACAGATCATTATATTTGATTTCATTATTATATCTATTTTTTGTATAAATTTGATAATTTAATTTGCGGTCATAAAAGCCATGATTGCTGTAACAAAACAAAAATAGTCATATTCTGCCCGTCAGAGTCGTAACTAAGGCCACATACGCTCTTTCAATCGACATCGCAACGACTATCAAAATACCTAAAATTTATAGAAGAAATTTTGAAGTACGCTCTATCTATATTCATAAACAATTTCTGACTTCGTATTCTATATGTAACAGTTGACTTTGGTACCCATAATATAGTTTTAAGTAAATTAAATCAAAACGAAAAAAATCGTATCTTTCTCCATAGGGAAACTAATTTTTGCTCCTTAATTAAGACTTGTGTGTTTACAATATAAGATCAAGAACTCGCCAGAATGACCGAGTCCCGCTCACAACTTTGCGAAACGCCAATGTTTATAGGAGAGAAACTTGTTAACTACTTTGAGAATATCCACGTTGCGGTTTTCTTCATTTTCATTGCAGAGTATGAGGTAGGCATACATTTTTCTATTTATACTGAAAATGTACAAAGACCCCAATTTTCCTCTTCTTCTTACTAAAACTGACTACGACAGGTTTCGGCTGGACGGTCTGCATTTGGCTTTCATGTGAATTTGTCTTCATCTGACTATCTCTCCTTGCGTTTTTGATGCTCCTTCCCCATCCTCTTTCCTTCCACCTTTCCCTCTACGATCCTTAGCTGCAGACAGTTTCTATGCAATGTATACCCTAACCAAGATGGTATTCTTAGTTTTTTCAGCAGTTTCCTTTCCTCTTCTACTTTCGTCAATGCTTCTTTCTTTCGCCAATATTTCTCACTGTATCAGTCCATTTCGCCTTAACCATTCTTCGCCAAAACCACATTTTGAAGCTCTCTAGGCACCTGTCTTCTTTCTCTTTCATTATCCATTGCTTCACTGCCAAATAAAACTACACTCAAAATAAAAGATACGTCAATGTTTCTATAACAAAGGATATATGTGTGAAGTACTGGTTTCTAAATCAGTGTTAAATATACTGGTGCTAGAAGTACTTGCATTTCAGTTGATTTGATAGAGAAAAATGAGTGGCAAATTTTGAGACTGTAATCAGTTGGCAGGCCTCAAAACGATTATATATAGGCTAAACCTGTATTAGAATGTAAGTGACTTGTCACAAGGCAATTAGGCCGTGGTCCACTCCAGCCACTATGAACCGACGTTTCAGCTTCTCTGTTGGTGGCTACCTTCAGTGTAATAACGATTTGCTAATTGACACAGTCTTCGCCAGTTAACCACAGTACTGTGGCAAAAGCTTCATTCACTGTTATTATACCGAATTGTTATTACACTGAAGGTGGCCTCCAGAGGAGAGGCCGAAACATCTGTTCATAGCGGAAGGAGTGGATCACGGCCTAATAGCTTGGTGACAAGTCACTTACTTTCTAACAGTTGATGCTGGCTGTGAAAGCCTTAGCTATAGATAAAGTTTTTGTATTTTTCAGAAATTAGCTGCTCCTCAACTAGAAAGTCTGGATATGTTTCCTTAATAAAGGAAATTCAAAGGAATCAACCTTGTCACTGTTAAGTAATATATTAAAGCATGCAGATCAGAGTCAATAATATACTGATCCTTGAGGTAGTCATTGCAAAATCCATGGCTTCGTTGACATTATATACTATATTGCAATGAGAGGGTAACATCAATGTATAATCAGTTGCTTGCTTGACTTGTAATGAAAATTATTTCTATTTCTTTTATAAATTGGTTGTTCAAGACCCGATGATGTCAGAGATGACGAAAAGCTTTGTCTGAACAAAAAATTGTAGCAGTTCAGCAACTTTATAAAAGAAATAGTAAGGATGGCTGCTAATTTAAATAATACAAAGAAAATTATTTCTTTTTAAACTGTAAATCGTAACGTAAACATAAATATTAAATATGTTTTTCAGTAAATGTGTCAAAAATCAAATCTAAATGTACAAGTGTGTAACAAAAACTTGTCTATATGAACAAAGAACAAAACTGGTGTCGGGGGGCAAAGGGAACAGCTGTGCTGAGCCTGAACGAAGGGGGCTTACATGATTTTTCATGTAAGAAAAAATATTTGTGAACCAAAAACCATTTGTTACATTATGAGACAGTGGTTTACAGTAAAGTACAAATGAACAGTTGTACAAAATTGAATAAAGCACAGTAAGAATAGTGCGCAAATGGAATGTCTCTAGAACATGTGTGTGGTCATTACGAAGGCCTACAATTTTCAACAAGCATTTAGTAAGCTTGTCATTATAAAAAACTACCTGAGGGCTACAACAGCTGAAGACAGCTTAAAAAGATTAGCTCTTCCCCCCACAGAACACTTCTTCTCTTCTGGGATTAGGTTATACAAACCTGGTGCAACACACACCTCATCCTCGGATGAACCACATGTCTTCTACCAATGGCTTTATAGTTCAGTGCCGCTTTCAGCAATTGATCCTCTGTCATCCTTTGCAGATGATACCACCATTGTCTTCTGTAAGCTGAAATAATTTTATTTATGTACTCTACTTCAAGTTCTGCTCTGATATCCTCATTTCTTATTTTCTCTTCCAATGTATAGTTTAAAATACTTAGAAGAAACTGCATTTCAACACTCTGAATTTTGCCGCATTCCTTTTTTGTCATGACCCCATGCCTCACTCGCATATGTCAATGTGGGTATTGCAATTGTCTTATACAATTTGATCCATGTGCTGTGTCTTGTTTTATTTCTAAGATTTCTATGAATCGTACCACAAATGTTCCTAAATTTATTTTATATTTTATTCAGATTCATAGCTTACAGCACATCTGAGATATTTAAATGGCTCACTTGTTCTAAAGTGCTGTTATTTATAACTATCTTAGTCCTTGCTGGATATTGACCTGTAAAGGCAATGGTTTTAGTCTTTCTCACTGAAATTGTCAGTGAGTACATACCAGTCTTGCTGGTTCTTGTAATTGAAACATAGCTCTTTACAAGTCGCACTCTTTGCTTTTGTTAAGCTGTATTCTTGAAGTCACTCTGCATTTCCATGCTCTCAACATGTTGTCAATGTATATATTATACAAGTTTGGGGAAATACAGCGTCCCTGCCTCCCTTATTTATTGGAATGTCACCATTCAGATCCAGGACCACAGATGTACTTTTGTAAAGGATCTTAAATGAATTTATTAAATGCTGTGAATATTCTCTTCTGTTCATAATATTACATAATTTTTGATGGTCTACATTGTCAAATGCTTTTTCCAGATCAATAAAAGCGATGTGCGTTTCCTGGTTATACTCTAGCCTTCATAAAACATGCTAGAACACATAATTTCACAAAAAGTACATTTCAGTAAAAAATTTGCTGCAATCAAAATGAGATTATATAGTGTGATACGAAATAATCAGTATAATCTATAATGTTAATTTTTATAGTCAAATTATTTTAATACTTTTTAGTACTACATCAAAATTACTAAGTAAAACAATTGTTTGCAAATAATAATACTGTATTGTACTATAATAAATATTATGCAACATTATCATGTACTTTAGTCATTTTTATTGTTTAATAATCCTTCTAAGGGAGCCGTTGCCAGATTATGGGCAAGAGAGGGTTGAGAAGGCCCCAAAATTCTAAGTACCTATACTGCGCCACACAGTTTCTATCACAAACCTTGTATATGAAAACTGGAATCATGTAGTCAATCTTTCGCCAATAAAAATAAACATGTTTATTTATGAAATAATGAATAAACAAACAAATATCATTTATTTATACATGAGTAATAAATAAATTTTATAATAATTTTAAAGATTGTCGATTAAAGCATTAAGTATAAAGCTAACCACCTTTGAATACTTTTTGGATGATCATTTATTTGAATTTTAGTACCTAATAATTCATCATTCCGACTCATAAATATCTGACTGGAAGGGCATCTTAGTTGCCTTCACAATGTATCAACAAAAGTTACTATGTGTTATACTTCCCCTTACAAAATATTGTTACACAATTACGGTACACTCTCGTATAGTTGACACTGTTGCTGTACACACTTCTCGACTAGCCCAGTCTGCCTCATATGGCTGTACACTCATGTAACACTCAAGTAACTTCCAGAATGTTCAAGAGCACTTGTGAATACTCATTATGTGGCACTTTGCAGTAATGATGGAAGGTTATTCTTGAACACCTGTGCTACCTATAAAAGCAAGAGCGTTTGGCTTAGTCAGTTACGTGGAGCGATTTTCCTTAGTGCGGATCAAGTGGTGGTCGAACTTTAGTGGAAAGTGTTTACTGTATTATAATTAGTGTGGAACTTTATTACTTGACGTTATTATTGTGTGTGTATAAATTTAACTTGATTTACTGTATAAGAGTATAATCTTGTTGATTGCAAACTGTTATTTTTTGTATAATAAAGCTGGCGATTAGTGACTTCATGAGTGTCTGTACTTGTTTTCACTGAACCATACAACAATCAGTGAGACCGTCATAACAATATGTTATCTTTGTGCTCATGACTATAGGAAATGTTTATTTACAAGTTAGCAAATATACACTGCAATTATTGTTATTATAATTAAGTTTTTATTGAAAATAACAGCAACATTAATAATAATCATATTTTGTATAATGTATTTTACATGTTTAATCAAATATTTATTCATTTTTATTGTTGGTACAGGTTGTTGAAATTTCAAGTAAAACTGAAGCCATTTGTTTTGTCACCAGTTTTCACAAGACACATAAAACAAGCAGAGACACAAGGAACAACACATCCCTATTGTGACAATGTAATTAAATGTATTATCATGTAAACGTGCACCACACACACACACCATTTATATTATGTAATTGTCCATATATAAAACTTAAGTTAATTCTAATTTATGTCTAACAGATTTTAATATTAATAATTAGTATTAGTAACCTGAAGTGTGATAATAGTGGTTTCCTAAACCATGTGGCTAGAGTTTGGTTTCCACTATGAACAGAAATGTATTCTGATCATTAGATAGTCACTGTACCTTAATAAGACTATGCAAACATACCCAAAGCTATGGATATACAACTCAACCCTTGCCTATACAATTTCTAAAAAAAGAAATTGGCAGTACAAAAACAAGCACCACTCACCTGCCCCATCAGGCTGGTTCCGTATCACACTTCTCTGCTGCGATTCATGGCTGTTTTATTTTGTTTATTAATTTTTCTTATCCAGTAATACCTTGACTCATAACTATCAAACATGCTGTTAACAAAAAGAAGGTGTGTACAATAGTGGAACTAAACTTTTAAATCTGTTATTGACATTAAAAAATACTTATTGAAAAAAAACTTATGATGTAGATAACAGTGTAGAAAGTGCTATTGTAAGTCACCTCAGACAATTCAATTGACAAACAAAACACTTAAAATTAAATTTTGACATTTTACAACTTACCAGCTACATAGTATTATTAATTATTATAGAGAGTAAGTATTTATAAAATATTTGTTACTACTTTTTCAAAGATTATTTAAATCAGCTTATTTCTTTACAGTCATATGAAATAAGGTCTGTCTTAAAAGTGTAGTGGAAAGTTTATTTTCAAAATATTGAGTTATTCTGGGAAAACAATGACTACTTTACATAGTCATATTGTGATATCAGTGCTTTGCTACTATACTGAAGCCACTGGGTTAGCAGCTCTGACATTTGATACACATGGTAGGGGTAAAAGCATGTGTAAGAATCTCTGCCAATCACACTACAGGAGTTTGTTCACGTCAGCATAGTAATGGCCAGTAACAGTACTATGTTGTCACATTCTTACCCAGATAAACATGTGGTCAGTTTTGTACTATACAGTCCTTGGTAAATGTACAGCTTCCCATGTACAGTTAGCAACGTCGCAGGAAAATGTCAGGGTCACTTACAGAGTATATAGTGCCTGTGACTCTTGTGTTAGATGTTTAAGATATGGTTTAAGTTATTTCATAGCACAGTAATAGTTGTTTATAATTATTTGCATGTATTACCATGTTTCTATTTTTATATTTCGTGTTCATAATTGATATAATTTCTTTATTGTTAATAATAATGATTAATTATTACAATCAATAACTACTCAACATTACTGTTGAGCTGTGGTTGATTGCTTGAGTTTTTATTATTTTTAAACGTTTCAGTCACACCTTTAGAGGCCATCTTCAGTACACTCGCATTCAAGTAGACAGCAAGCTGAACGCACCTCACTGTAGAGGAATAATTATTAATTATTTTACATAAATATTGTTGGAAATACATGTTGCATAATTCAAACTGTAGTACACATTAACACGATTCAACTTGGAAGTGATAATAAGTACAAATTACATTATTACAATTAGGAACTAACAGGCTGGTATGCCATGGTTGATTGCTTACAACATTGTCTCTAACTAAACTTTCTGGCCACCCACTAGAGGCCTTCTTCAGTAGAAATGCATTCAAAAGGTTGGCACCTCACAGCAGAGATATAAGCAATGAGTTACCGACAAGCAATGTTTCTTATATAACTTTTCACCCAGCTAGGCGAGCCAGTGATAAACCAGCTAAATCCTGATTGGTTCAGAGCAACCTTCATAGTTTAGGTGTAAAAAAACCTAAATAACTTAAGCAAGCCAATCACAAACTAACTAATCCTGATTGGTTTGGAATACAGCATGCCAATGAGAAATGTTAGGTATAAACCAAATGTAAGGAATCAACCATGGCCTAACAGCCTGGTAGGTCATAATTTTAATTATGTTGACTCCAACTGTGAAAGCCTTTACAGTACATTACAAATTACATGTTCAGAGAACAACTATGATGGTACAGACCAAAGTCTGGACCCAGCCTCCGTCAATTCATCTCTGTCTTCCATTGCTCTCTTGCAGTTTCTTATTGCCAGTTCTCATGCATCCTCTTCAACTTCTTCCTCTCATATTTTTCCAAGCCAACATCTTAGTTATCCCTCCCCCCCCATTTACTTACCCTCTTCAAATTTCTATTTCTTCCATTCTCAACACCTATTTCAATCTCTGTAATTTAATAACTGTAAACAGACTGGTACTTATATGTGGTTGTGGATTTTGGGTCTCACAAGAGTAGTAAAGAACAAAAAAACATTTCACCTGAAATGAAGTGTTTACGAAGATAAAAGGGGCGATTATTAAGTACCAGAAAATAAATGCAGGTCTGAAAGAGGAGCTTGAGGTTAAACCAGTTTTACAATACAGTGAAGAAGAGAAATGAAGAAGACATTGATTTGGAGCACTTGCAAGTAATGAAAGAGAAATACCACTGAAAAAATGCAGTAAGCTAAAATTAAAAAAAAAAAAGATCTTGGCAAGACTAGGATAATATTAAAAATATTATAGGTAATATTAAAAACATAAAATACAATATTAGTGGTGAGTGTTGTAGCTAAAGACAAGCCAATGTTTTTATGGAATATATTTAGCTCAACTGCAATAGATAAAAGAGTTTTTGAACAATGAAGAACGAAAATTATACAGTTTACATAAATGATCATTTTAATGTAGAAATAACAAACATTATGCACTTCTTTACAATCATTATGAAATGTCAAACTAACATACTCGTATATTGAAAACTGTTTAATATTATATGCATGTGTAACTCCTTTCTAGTTAACAGCTTTGAGGATGGTTGGCACCAGGTCTCTACTCTTCTCTATTGTTTGCCGTTCTTTTTAGTGTGTAATAAGAAAATCACAGTTCATGTCTTCTATGATTTGAGCCGTGAGTTGCAAACATGGGTTCCCCTATGGGTTTTGCCTTCTATTTTCCCCTTGACCAGGCTATTGTGTCTTAATTAACTGTGTCCAATTACCTGAGCTCTTCTGTTGTCAATTGCTTTAGGAAATTTCTGTCTTATCTAGCCCTATGAAACACTTCCTCATTCCTCAGTTTCTCTACCCACCTTATCCTGAGCATCCTTCTATGGCACCATGCCTTGAAAGCCAGAAGTTTTGTTCTTTCTTTCTTTCTTCCCTATTGTCCATAACTCACTTCCATACAACGTGACATTCCAACTGCCAATATGTTTTTTATACAATAACTGTTATACCGTATTTGACATCCAAGAAATCTTACTAGTAGGGACAGATTTTTGAATAGTTTCATTTTGTCTATACTCCCCTTGGTTCTTATTGTTTTATTAATTATACCGAGCATTTGTTCAAGGAAAAGGATTCAGTTTTTCGTTTGAACACTTAATGTTTCCAGTAGAGATATAGTACAACAATCCAAGGTGCTTAACCAGTTTAACACATTCACTGCTGACGATATGCAATCCACTTACCATAAGGGCTGGGCTCAGAATAAACAAAAACGTTTCACATACCACAGGAGCAAGTAGTGGGCTCCTATTGGGAGGGCCTAACTACTTGCATCCAAGTAGTTTTAGCAGTGAACGTGTTAATACTGCTGTTGGCCAAAAGAAAATTATTTATAAAAATATAGGACCTACAAAATGCAAGATGCTTTTTTATAGGAAAACTACAGTAATAAAAATTGTATATTTATCACAATAAAATATCTATAAAATTAACACATTGCCTTGGGTCTGTTGAGTACTAATTGGTACTGTGTAATTGCCAAATATTTAACTATAATTATGAACAATATAGGAGGATATTCAAACAGTAAATTAAATAGACACTTAGGGGTGATGAATATTTTAGAACCAAAATGAATGTATATCATTTTGTAGTCTTTTACAGCCCTATTCAATAAGATTATTTGTTAAAGCTATCTGGCTATTCGGCCATGGTCTGGTGTTAAAAAATGGTGTCTCTTTTAGTCTTCATCATCATCTGCAAGGACTAAACCAATGATAGCTTGTTCTAGTCTCAAACAGGCAAAGTCTAGAGCTGGTCACTCCAGCACTTCCTCAGATGTCCCACACCTCTCTGTCCCTTCGGCTTATAGTTCCATAGTTGTTTGGGGATGCAGCAATCACCCATTCAAAAATGATGTTCCCACCAATTCAGCCAATACTGGGTAATCCTGTCAAGTATACTCATAATATTCAGTTCCTCCCATATTTCTGTGTTTCTTCTACGATCATGGAGAGTGTACCCTGCCACGTGCCTGATAAATTTTATTTCAGCCACTTGGATATGACTGGACTAACCTTTCATTAAAGTCAAATTCTCAAACCCATAAAGAAGTGTGGGAATGGGCATTACCTTGTAGAATTTTAGGCTTGTTTCTTTACTTGTTGACTTATGAGTTTGCCTGATGGTCCCGTACATAAGGTTGAACTTATCCAACTTATTCACAACATTTTTACTTGTATTATAATACATGCTGTACCCCAGTTATTCAAAATTGCTGGCTTGTTCCAGCTCAGAAAAACCAGCAAAAAGTTTTGCCTGTACGGGATCAGTTCCACAAAAAAAAAAATCACCTTGGTCTTAACTGTATATATTTGTAATCCAGAGTCTTTGTAGGTTTGATTTAACAAATGTATACCCATCTCCAATCTGTTTTCCAAGTTCGACAGAATAGCCTGATTGTCCACAAACAACAAAGTGTTCATTGCAGAGTGGCCAATCATAAAGTGCTCTAGAAGACAAACCTGCCAGTTTTGTATGACATTGTCAATATATACATTAAAAAGAACATTTTTCATTACATATTCCCTATCCACTGGATGGATTTTTGGATTCCTAAGTTTCTGTTTTTGAACTTCTAATTAAGACAAGAAATAAATAAAAATAATGATTCTTCCACAGATAGTTGATAGTTTCATCAAAGTCTGAGGGGGCCATTATTGTCACAGCCTAAAACACAATAAAACGACTTTAATGAAACAATATTTAGGAGATATATTCACCTGAAAATTAAGAGTTATTCCTAGAGTACAAAGAATTAATATTTTGATAACGCTTTTCAGTTCATTCAAATAGTTTATTGTTTGATAGTGTACTGTTTATGGTACTGAACTTACTGTTGACATATGAAGTCCATATCCGATGTTATTTTTCGTCACATCCGGAAACCACTTAAGGCGAAGTGCTGGCGTGTAATGTCAAGGCCGGTGATATAATTCCCTCCCGTACGTTACACATCGCTGGATTTCTGGGAGGGGATTGCCGCCCGTGAGCCCTTCGTAGGCGCCCAGGGTCCTCCGTCTTTCCGACTCCGCAGAGGCCACAAGACTTCTCCACAAGAATTCTCTGGAGGCGCCTGGGGTCAAACGTCCCTCTTCGGGTCGGGTTTCGTTGCAGCCGGGGGTTTCTCTGTCGTTACAGTCGGTGATGTGGTAAACTGGTAAAAAAACTGAATAGTTTCGATAAACTATAAATTTCGTGCCAGCGTGCTCGAAATATTAAAAAAATTTGATTAACTTATTATTTCAATGATTACGGCCAAATTATATTTATGGTTATTCTTGTTCAGCTGTTTTTTTATTTAACGTTTTATGTATTGCGACAGTACAACCATTTACGGTACTGTGCATTGCCAAAATAATTTCAATAAATAATAAAAATAAATAAATATTGATTGATAAACATGATTCAGATTGCAAGCTGGATTGTTTAAAATATAGGGAATGCACCGTTCAGGCACGTACACGCATATCTGGCCCACCTGTCGCTAGCGTTGTGTACATGTGTATTTTGTTTGTGTGTGAAGCCTGTCCGTTCCTGAACAGTAACCATTCCTTTTCAAATATTGGTAGATTTTATGTTTATTTTAATTATAAGAAAAATATGTACGATATTGTAAAACGAAAGACACCCGAGGGTGTAGAAAATAAAGGTGAACAAAGGGTTAAAAGACCGTGACAAAGTGACGGAAAGTGCAATTACTATAAGTAAAAAAGTGAATAGCTCTTTTTATAATTACAATAAAGAAGTGTAATTTACGTATAGTAAACATATAAAAATTAGCGATCGATTGAGCAACGTGTAGTGTGAAACAGACTTCGTAATTCGCGAAGATAGGCGAAATTAGTGAATTGAACCAGAGTGGGGGTAAAGACGCTTCGATAAACTCTGACAAGATGAAAATTGTTCAGACTTGAGCTTTTGCACGACCTGGCTATAAATACCAGGTCACGCTAATAAAGTTCCTTCTTCTATATTCAACCGTTGCCGAAGGAGGCTATGTCAGTCAACTACGTGATCGTAAATTTACAGTAAGCGTCACCTGACGACTTGTGAGGCAGAACAGAGGTTCGATGGACACACCTACAACCCATGATGTGAGCAGAGCCAACAACAACTAAGAAAGACAAGCAGTGGAAGCCTGGAAGAGGGCCAGAGGACGCGAGGACATGCAAGACTGGAGCAAGGACTGGAAGAGGACACAAGGATACGAAGGACTGGAGCAAGGACTGGGAAAGGACCCGAGGACCAGAAGAGGACACACTGAAGTTGCCACATCAAACGAGGTGATAACAAACCATAATAATAAATAGACAATTGAAAGACAATATTGAAACTAGAATGAAAGACATTCCAACTGTTGCTAACAGAATTTAAATTGTACATATAATGTAAAGTCTTATTGTAATTTAGAATAATGTCTCATGTTGAGAAAGTAATATTGGAATAACGTAAATGCTATGAGAGAGCAATGCTTGATTTTTAAAGTGAAGTAAAGTAGAATAATTAGTAGAATCTTTAATTGCTAAAAGAATACTGCATATGCTATAAATTTAAAAGAGAATTAAAGCCAAGTAAAAAATTAAAGAAATAATTAAAACAAAAGTAAATTCATTGTGAATTGATAAGCAATTGCAAAAGATGGCCACACTAAATGAGTAAGCCGAGAGCAGAAATAGATAATAAGATTTGTGTATAAACTGTTTAGACATAAATTGTTCACATAAATCACATACATAATATCGCACAAGCGAGGAATAATGAATATGTTTTTGTATTGCCCGAATAAGTAAAGAGGTTGATAATTAAATAAGGTAAACATTTAAAAACTTTATAACATTGTCTTGTTATTACAATTACACCCAAACCAAAAAAGTAAAAGTTGTTATGTTATATAACTTATCGCTCCAAAAGATTGGAGCTTCCCAAATTAAATAAATTTGGGGTAGTTACGTTACAGTGTATTTGTATTTCTTTGGCATTGTGTATTGAGACTGAAGGAACGCGGTACGGGACTCTTGAAGCAACAATAAAATAGCGGTTGATTTACGGGGGGGGGGGGTCTAACATAAGAGAAATTCCCCTACCGCCTGTAAAATTTTATAAAACTTTATTCCTTAGTTCTATCGAGAGAAAATCATGTAAATGTTTTTTGTTTTTTCTCTCAAGCTTAGTTTTTTCTGTATAATCAAAAACGGCGTTTTGAAGCGTCCCGAACTATATGTTATATTTTTCATATAAGATTTTTTTTAATCAACACCCTTGTCGTACTCTGCAATCCAATTGATCCAATTGATCTCTTGGTCGAGATCAGGCCAACTCCAGAAGCTGTTCTCGGTTTCCCTGCTTCAATGAAGATTTTATTCTACACATAGAGGCTCTGCATAGCTCTAATTAGATGTTGTGGGATCCCTGTCGTTGTTATTATTACCCATAGTTTGCTCCGATTCACTCTAACAAATCTATTTTAGTGCCTAATATGGCAGTAACGGAGACACCAATTTTAACAACAGACTATGGCTGAATAGCCTGACATTACAACAAACAATATAATTTAAATGCAGCTGTTTGAGTTAGTGTTCATATTGTTACGACATACAGAACAATCTACGTGTTTATCGAATGTTCCAGATGAATTCAGCTGAATCTGTGTGGCGTACGTGATTCTCGACGCATTAGCTAGACTGTGACAGAACCCGCGCGAACTGTGTCAAGGCCGCAATGAATTACATTCTAATGTTTTCCTTTATTGTTAATGCGCAGTATGGAATAATCTAGTATTCCGGGGGGGGGGTATAAATACCAGTACTCAACGGTAGTTTCAGTTATAGTTGCGATATATTACATTGCGGTTCAGTTATTTGTCGGGCGATACTGTGTGCGTTCAAGTGGTTATTAGTGAAGTGTTGTGTTTTATAATCGGGCGGTATAATTGTAATACAATTGTGTTTTATATTAGTTGACATTTTATTGCGTGTAAACAATTTTTATTTGATTTGTTGTAAGAGACTGTGTTGTTAATTACGAACTGTTTAACTGTGATAATTAAAGCCGGTAGTGACTTAATTGGTGTCTTGTATTTTGTTTTCCACTGTACCTATGACGATCAAGTAGACCGTCGTAACAATATTTTGTAAAAATCCATCTCACAGCCAACTTATTTGTTACTATACATTGAAATTTGTATAGTCATTTGCTATATTTATTTATGATAAATATTTTAGTTATTTTATTATCATAATTTTTTTAACAGCCGTATCAAAGGAACATTTAAATTTTTTCATAATTTTATAAACTTATATTTTTTTTGTGTTTTTCCAGAGTTTTGGTGTTTCAAAAAACCAGCTGGAAGCTAAAAATGCAGTTTCTCATCTGGAACATATGTGCGCCTTGGACATTGATTCGAGGGTTTCTCATATACGATTGTCCAGTATTATTTGTACAATTGGTTAGTTTTGTTAGCTTAACACAAAGATAAAGATATTTTTATCACTTTATGAATGTATCATCCAAGCATGAATGAGGACTATCCAGAAAGTAAGTTCCGATAGAGTATTAAATTAAACTAGGAATATATTTACAAAATATGTTTATTGATATTTGAAGTACACACCTTAAACTACTTTTCTATGTAGTCTCGGTCATTTTTGAAACACTTTTCATAGCGAGGCACCAGGCGTTGTATACCTTCGTCGTAGAAATTCGCGCCTGTGATTTGAACCGTGTATTAACAGCTTGTTTGACATCGTTGGCCGCCAAGAAAGGAGTTGTCATGCTTGAAAAGGTGATATTCGCTTGATGTGAGGTCTGGGTTGTAAGGCGGATGATACTGTTCCCAGCCAACCTTTGTGAGATGTTGTGTTGCAGTAGCAGTGTGTGTGTGTGTGTGTGTGTGTGTGTGTGTGTGTGTGTGTGTGTAGTGCCATGATTAATCGCAGTGCCCCGGATAAGCATCCTATGTCGCGTCGCTTACGCGGACTAAGTAAAAAGTTGTATAGGACTAAGTAAAAAAGTCGTATCCATCTTGGTACCACTGAATCGTTCACTGCTTCTTCTCCATAAATATCAAAAACTTATGGTGAATTTCAATTCTTTGAATGCCTTTCGCATTCAAGTACCGATCATACACCTCTTTCACACGCGGCGGACATCTCCAATTTTTTCAACATTATAAATACATCCAACGAAGCTTACTCAATGCACAGTTGCTTAAGAACGGAGTTGTTGGCTTGCCAAGGAATCAATAAACTGGCCGCGCATGCGCAACAGTGTAACGGCATCGATACCGCGGCAATATTTAAAAATCGGTATGGAGAACCATACATGACTTCCATGTCCTAAAATTTATATTTAAAATCATTTAAATATTAACTAAGTGGATGCTTGAGTTCTGAAGAAATGACGTATCAGCTAAAATGGTACCCCCATGTCAGGTGGGTGAAGACTATCCTCAGCCTTCGTGAGGAAGGACTGTACTTTTGAATAAAATGTTTGTAGTTCGAACGAAGAGCTGGCCAAAGGGAGCTGCGATCAGATTCTTGTAATGAACTTAGGCTCTCACTGCGAGTTATCGGCCGAGGGTGAATGATGACTATAGTGTTATCAAAGTCTTTCCTGTTGATACAAACTAGTCATTTTTCTTTTTTAAAATCGAGTCTTTTTTCTTTCTTTCCATTCGTCTTCTGAATTCCAGAATGACGATTCTGTTTACCTGTATAATTATAAATTTCTCAGCAAAACATTCCTTCCTTAATACGTTTGTGTCTTCTGTTTAACACCCACCATTCTGATCCATGTCATAACGCTATATTCCACACAGGCTAGTAAATAACTAGTCATCAGTGAGGTCAAAATATTTTCCAGGAGGGGCAAACAATTTTCCAGAGGAGAAAAATATTTATATATTTTTCATACATACACACATGCACATATTAGTTTGTAATTCTTATATTATAACAGAAATAAGTACACAGATTGTATTAATTTATTAAAACATTTATTACTTTAAAATATGCATAAAATTAATGGCTTGTAAAAGTTAATGTTTGATCTCCATTAAGTAGTGCTCAAGTTACCAAAGTTTTAATATTATTATGTCCGTAATCAAAAAATTAGAGCAGGTTTTAGTGTGTATGAGGGTACACCGTGGAAAAAAAATTCAACATTCCCTATGGAGCGTTGCTCAGAGTAAAGCTGCGAATCTACAGTGTACGTTTCCACAGAACAAACACGCGGAAAAGAAGGATCGCCCCGAAGTCTCTCATGGACCCTGAGCATCATGCAGAGGGCTCACTCCCTAAAGACGAAAAGTCTGTCTATGAACCGTTCCTCTGTAAACACGTGCAGTTACACTGGTGGGCGATTCACAGGAAGCAAATCGCTGTCCACGCCTGGACACCTTTTCGGCTTGCACACGTTGTGTTGATGTGGGTTTCGACACTTTCCATTTAAAAAGCGTGCAAACGTAAGAAAATAAAAATGAGTGAGGCCAGAAATAACGCGAATTGTGTGTGTGTCCTGCCTGCCTTTTTATTGCAGTAATCACAATAATAAAACTTTGGGAACGTAAACATTACATAATTGAGATATGCTTGCCTGCCAGGAACGATATGTTTTCACTCATATAAGATTTAAATTAAAATGAAAAAAATATAATTTTATTAAAGTGAAATGAATTGTTCCCATAGAAACTACTTCTTTGTTGTCATTAACGTATTACACATATAAAACTTATAAACTTTACTTCCTCCATCATCAAATACCATTTTAATTTATTAAAAATATTACCCCCTCCTCCCTTCAACTACCCTTTTCATTTATAGATATTTCATCTACCTTTCTACAGTGGATTATTATGACCTTCTTTTCAGGATACTTTATTTATCAAAATTAAGCAATTTACTCTTGTTAAAACGTAAAACGTTGCAGGTAAACTACCCCTTTCCTTTAACCGATCTTCACCAAAAATAATAGGCCTTGAGTCCTCTACAATTCAGGGTTGTTGATTCTGTTTGAATTTGCGAGTGTTATCATTTGCCATAGAAAAATTCTACAGACAGACAGACAGACAGACAGAGACAGACACACACACGGACAATTTTCGAAAAATTACTTTTTTTCATGTTTTGATGGTAGTACAATCAGAATCTGCCATTATCTCGAACACGATTTTTTTCGCCATGGCCATACTTCCATTTCCTTATGGAACATGGAAGTAAAAACGGAATTTAGTTTCTTAATAACCCTCGTACATATAGGCCCTACTATTTCCTTTATTATATAAAGAATTTTATGTAGTAGAATTTTGAAACACTAGATTTTTCAGAACAAATTTTAATCAGTTTTCACCTAAGTAATATAAGTAACTGATGCAAGGACAACAAAACCCAAGAATATATTTTCTTTAGTATTTGGGTTATCTTTCTTCTCATCAAATAAATAATGTCTAATAGCATAATTCCTACTAGTGCATTGGTAAGCTTTGATGAAATTTTCAGTATTATTTTCAGGCTGTATACAGTTGCAGTAAAGTTGCTTTATGTATTTGCAGTTGTATACAGGGTCAATTGAAAAGCTCACAGAGTGATGTCTATATCTTAGTAGTAGTAGAATCAACATTTTTTATAAGCTTCATATTTCTTATAAACACCTGTCAATTTTACTTCCATGTTCCATAAGGAAATAGAAGTATGGTGATGGCGAAAAAATCGTGTTCGAGATAAGGGCTGATTCTGATTGTACTGCCCTCAAAACATGAAGAAAAGTCATTTTTCGAAAAGTGTCAGTGTGTAGAATTTTTTTTGGCGAACGATAACTGCCGTAAATTCAAACAGAATCAAATCAATGTTTTACATATGTGCCTTAATTGTTGAGTACTCAAGGGTTGTTGATTTTGGTGAAGATCAGCTAGGGGAAAGGGGTTGTTTACCTGCAACGTTTTACGTTTTTACAAGAGTAAGTTTTTTATGACGAACGATAACTGCCGTAAATTCAAACAGAATCAAATAATTTTTTGCATACGTCTCTGAATTGTAGAGGGCTCAAGGCCTATTGATTTTGGTGAAGATCGGTTAGGGGAAAAAGGTAGTTTACTTACAACGTTTTATGTTTTAACAAGAGTAAAGTACTTCATTTTGACAAATAAAGTATTCTGAAAAGAAGGTCATAATAATCCACTGTAGAAACGTAGATGAAATGTCTATAAAAAAAGAGGCTAGTTGAAGGGGGTGGCGGTAATTTTCTATAAATGAAAATGATAGTTGAAGGGGGAGGGGATAATTTTTATTTATATGTCATGTGTACAACGTTATCCGCAACAAAGAAGTAGTTTGTTGTTAAAATTCCTTCCCGGGCTGTTTGGCTGTGGTCCAATGTTTTGTATAAAACCAGACGTTTCGGCAGTGCTATCGACTGCCATCATCAGTGAAAATCGAGTGCGCTAACTTGAGGTGGTATACGTTAGTGACCACAGTACTGTGGTTAAGGATGAAGAAAGAAGTAGTTTCTATCGAAATATTTCATTTTCAAAGTGGTTTTAAATATAAATCTTAGAACATGGAAGTCATGCATGGTTCTCCATACCGATATTTTATTAAGTCTGTTTGCCAGTTTATTCATTCATTATTATAGGAAATAATAATTTTACCATATAAATAATATGACAATAGCTAATATGACAATAATAATAAGTTTTCAGCTAAACTTATAAGTTTAATACTGTAGCAATAAGTAATAAGATTTACATAATTCATATAAATATTTGTTACTACTGCTTGCTGATAATTGTAAATTAATCTTCCGAGAATTGTGAAGAGACTAAAATAAAATTAACTGTGCTGCCAGTGAGATGTATATGTTTGTATGGATGAAAAACGAAAAGACTGTTAGTATGGCCCTAACTTCGGTCCAGATTTGTTTAATGCGAGTGCTGGGACGTCCTTCTAAAGGAAATTCACTTGTCCATTTCAAATTTTTTCAGTATGTAGTGCCCAATTATTTATGGGGATTGTTTTATATATAAGATAAATATATACATATGGGGGGATAAACATATAGTCCATCAATAGATTCAACTGAATTCACAGATTTTGCACTTCAACATCGCAAATCAATTTCACTCAAACTACTACATAGTCATGCTCGTTTAATCGAGTTTACAGTCACGTCTGTCTCCTTGGAAACCTACATAATACATACATATCCGGCACTACAGTCCAGGATGGACCTTGGCCTCCCTAATGATCTGCCTCCAGATAGTCCTATCATAGTGCCTTGATCTTCCACGAGTTGACATCCATCCTAGTTAGGCCTTTTTCCACTGTCCTGCCATCGTTTCCTTGGCCTGCCTCATCTTCTGCGCCCATCTATGTGCCCATTCATCATCCTTTTGGGGAATCTTTGGTTCTCCATTCTTTCTACATGTCCTATCCAGCTGATTCTTCTGGACTTTATAAATTGGACGATATCTCCCTGTTTTAAAACGGAGTCTATTTCTTGATTAGATCTGATCCTCCATTCTCCATTACAACATACTGTTCCGAAGATTCTTCTAATAATTTTCCTTTCAAAAGTCCTCAGAACCTTCTCATCAACTGCTTTTAATGTCCAGGTTTCGAAATCGTAAAAAACCTACGTAAAAATAGGGCCAATTTGAGCCATAATTAGTTCTTCCACGAAAGTCGGTCTTTTTGAAACATTAGGTTGCAAACCTGGATTCACATCGTTTGCGTCGGTAGGAAGATTTAATTACTTCCGTTAAAAGTTTAAATTAAACCAAAGACGAGTGCCTACATTGCAGAATTCAAAATAAAGATCGTGCTGGGAAAAATTCAAAGTCTACGTCACAACTTTTGAATAAGATTGCGATATCTCATTTGATGCTGTTGACTTTTCTGGACCTTCCAGCCACTTCTCTATGTCTTTTTCTCTTACAGTTGCATTCATTTTTATCCTGAATGTTAAAGCATTATAGGGCGCATTAAAAAATACGCAAACTCAAAATACGTGTGTACACTGTAAAGTAACGTGATTGTTATGAGAAGGTTAGTTTGCACGCGCTACCACGTGCACCTGTAACACCAATCGAAAGTGTAGGTGGTTATGCAAATCAGGTGTAATGCAAACTTTCGACATACGCTTTTAAACATTTATGACTTTCGGTTGTTATTGTAAGTATGAACAACATGTACTTAAAATTACATTAAAATGCCGTACATTATCTTTAAAGCTAATAGTAATATTGTTAAAACAGGCAACCAGTAGCTTGGCTTTAAATATATAGCCTAAAGCGGCGGTTACATTGCATCAGAATTCGTAAGAAAATGTGGTCATACGAAATCGTGAGAGTTAGTGAGAATTCGTCAGAAGTGAGCAAACCCATTGTTGTTCATAGACGCGGTTAGTTTCCTTCCGAACTCTGCGTACGAATACTCACAAATTCGTACGTCTAGTCGTATGCGACCAAAATAATTTGTTTTTCATCAGTTTTCGTACGAAATTTGCCGTCTCTGGAAGTTGTAGATCATGTCATATCAAGAAACCATTGTCGAACGCCGCCAGCGATTTACAACACTCGTACGATTTCGGAAAGAAAGTGTTTCCACGCTATTCTTACGATATCCTACGAATCGTTACTCCCGAATGCTCACGAATTCTCACGACCACAAATTCTAATGCAATGTAACCGCAGCCTAATACTTTATTGTAACAATATATATATGGCCAAACGAAAAAATATCGTAAATGTGAAACATTATAAAAAATTAGGATAAAACTGACAAACGTTTGTAAACATGTAAACGTATCATCTGCTAAGATTAATTAAATGATGTATGTACAATTACCTTGAAGGAGGTTGCATCGGACACAGGCCGCTGGCGAGTTCTCCTTCAGTAGGCCAGAGCCCTCCCAGGGTTGTAGCGCTCCTGATGATGATGATGATTTACGATAACCCTCACATTCTAACCGTAGGTTGGAATTTAAACACTCAGGGTAAACAATTTTTGTTACAACAGTCATTACTGTTGAGCAGTGATCATCATCTTCAGCAAGGATTAAACAAAAAATTGTTCCGGTCCCAATCATATAGACTAGAGCTGGTCAGTCCAACGCTTCTTCGGATGCCCCACGCCTCTATGTTTTTCGGCTTATAATATTCAATTGTTGTTTGGGGACGCAGCAGTCATCCATTTGGATAAGATGTTTCAAATGTTTTAGCCGATATTGGACAATCCTGTCAAGTACACAATATTCAGCTCCTGTCGTGCGTCAACTTTTTTTGCGATCTTAAAAAATATATCCTGTCACGTGCCTGAGAAATCTCATTTCGGCCGCTTAAATACGACTGGATTGGGACTTCGTTAAAGTCAAATTCTCAGACCCACAGAAAAGTGTGAGAATGCTCATCGTCTTGTAGAACTTCAGACGTGTTTTTTTACTCGTTGATTTTAGAGTCCTCCTGATAGTCCCACACAAATGGTTGGACTTGTGCAGGTCCTTCACCGCATCATTGTTTGTAACGGAAGACACACTACTGCCCAGATATTCAAAATTACTGACCTGCTCCAGAACAGTACCATCTAAAACAATTTTTGCTCATATGGGATCAGCTCCATGAAAAGCCACCGTCTTCGCCTTAAATGTACAGATCTGTAATCCGAAATACTCGCAGATTCGACTCGATGAGTTATAGTAACACTATAAATACTGTAGGAAACATAAACCAAATGTATGTATAGTTGTTTTGATTGTTCATCTTCTTTTTTCACAGTATAACTTAATATAGAATATTGAAACTTTCACTATTTCAATATTGAGTCTGTCTCAAACTGCTGACGAAGGCGCACATCACGCCGAAACGCGTACGGGAAGAAAAAAACAAGTAAGTTTCACAAGTGAAAGTTTCAATATTCTATATCAAATGTATGTTGTTGGTGATCTGTTAAATACGACAGTTTTCTTCACCCACTTCTTTAGAAACAAAGAAAACCCAATCAAAACCGTTATGTTTCCATGTAAACACCCGTGGAAACAGCCATCTGGTTATTTCTATATCTCACTGAGCAAATAAGTTATTTATTCTTATTGTGGCCTTATAACAGGGCCATCTGCACAATGCAGTAGGCCTAGACCAGAAAATAGTATTATACTGAAAGGTGCAAGAAAAGCGTCTATTCATATCAACGTAAGATTATTAAAAATAATGAGATGCTTGAACTCGCTTGCCGTGAACTGTAGAACTGTAGTAACAGCCCTACATGGTGTTTCAAAAAAGACATCTGGGTTTTCCAAACAATAATCATAAAAAACATAATTAACGATCCCGCTAGATAAACAGCAAAACTTAGGCTTGCATTGATTCGCAATCATATTAATTCATTCAAAGGCAGGAATTTAATTTTTTTTTCAAAACAAAGTTTGTAACATAAGTTTTTAATAAATTTCATCTGTGTGTAAAATTTTAATGGTAATAATTTGCGGTGCCAGTTTAATGTTTGTTCAAGTTACCTATCAACTATGTAGGGTTAAACACGTTTCCCTAACTGTTCCAAGATATCTTGAATAAGTAATGTAGAAAATAGCGATAAAAATAATGGAAGTTAGGCCTACTTTTTAACTTTACAAATCGTTTCCCTTAAGTTTTGATGAATGTGACTAAACCCTTTTTCACCTGTACGCGTCAGTTAAATCGAAAAGTCAATTAATGCGCCACAAAAAAGAGCACCCTTCAAAATAACAGAACTCAATACTACTTAAACGCAAATAGAATTAAATAAAAATAATTTCTTTTATTACATAAACAAATATCGGTATGGAGAACCATACATGACTTCCATATTCTAAGATTTATTTTTAAAATCATTTTCGAAATGAAATATTACCATAGAAACTACTTCTTTCTACTTACTGCTTCAGCCTTAACCACAGTACTGTGGTCACTAACATATACCACTCACGTTATCGCACTCGATTTTCACTGATGATGGAAGTCAATGGCATTACCGAAACGTCTGGTTTTGTAGAAAACATTGGACTACGGCCAAATATCCCGGGAAGGAATTTTAACAAAAACTACTTCTTTGTTGCCGATAACGTTGTACACATATATATAAAAAATATGCATAAAATTAATGGCTTGTATAAGTTAATGATCGATCTCCATTAAGTAGTGCTCAAGTTTGTAATTATGATGTCCGTAATTAAAACATCAGAGCAGGTTTAGTGTGTATGAGGGTTCACCGTGGACAAAAATTTTCAACATTTCCTATTGAGCGTTGCTTAGAATAAATCTGCGAATCTACAGTGTACGTTTCACAGAACAAACACGCGGAAAAGAAGGAGCGCTCCGAAGTCACTCATGGACCCTCAGCATCTTGCAGAGGGTTCATTCCCTAAAGACGAAAAGTCTGTCTATGAATCGTTCCTCTGTAAACACGTGCAGTTACACTGCCCAGCGATCCACAGGAAGCAAATCGCTATCCACGCTGGACACTTTTTCGGCTTGCATGCGTTATGTTGGTATGGGTTCGGCACTTTCCATTTAAAAACCGTGCAAATGTAAGAAAATAAACATGAATGAGGCCAGAAATAACGCGAATTGTGTGTGTGTGTGTGTGTGTGTGTGTGTGTGTGTGTGTGTGTGTGTGTGTGTGTGTGTGTGTGTGTGTGTGTGTGTGTGTGTGTGTGTGTGTGTGTGTGTGTGTGTGTGTGTGTGTGTGTGTGTGTGTGTGTGTGTGTGTGTCTTCCCTGCCTTTTTATTGCGGTAGTGATAATAATAAAATGGAAACGTAAACAGTACATAACTGAGATATGCTTGCCTGCCACGCACGATATATTTTCTCTTATACATGACTAGCAGAATACCCGTGCTTCGCTACGGAGTTTTACGTTGTACGTAATGAAAATGTTAGTTTAATTAATAAAGTTTAATTAAAGTAGGTTTCTTAAAAATAAATAGCTGTTGCCCACAACTTCGTTCGCGTGGTCTTCAATTTAATGCGATAATATATTTAGAACAGAATCTATTCTATTGGGTTGCCATAGTAACCAGATCTAATAGTTTTTTAAGACCGCAAAGGACCCCCCAGAGGATCGTATCGAAAAAAACACCTGTCCTATGTTGGTTCTCCCGTTGCGTAAAATATTTGTGCCAAGTTTGGTTGAAATCGGTCCAATGGTTTAGGTGGAGACGTGGAAGACCCCAAAGGACCCCCCAAAGGATCGTATCGAAAAAAACACTTGTCCTATGTTGGTTCTCCCTTTGCGTAAAATATTTGTGCCAAGTTTGGTTGAAATCGGTCCAGTAGTTTAGGAGGCGATGTGGAAGACCCAAAAGGACCCCATCGAAAAAACACCTATCCTATGTTGGTTCTCCCGTTGCGTAAAATATTTGTGCCAAGTTTGGTTGAAATCGGTACAGTGGTTTAGGAGGAGATGTGGAAGAAACGTTCGCGGACGTGCGCACAACAACTCACCGAAGTTTCATCGCAATCGGATGAATGGTATAGGAACGCATACGGGACAAACAAAGAAACATTCATTTTTATATATAAGATGTAAACTATACCACTTACTTGACATAAACCGTGATAGCTAAGCTAATGTACAACACATATGTATTAATTATACACATAAATGTTCCTCGATAGACACTCTATCTATTGGCGAAAACTTGAATAAAATCCGTTCAGTACTTCCTGAGATTAGCGATTTCAAACACAGAGAGCAAACGGACCGACATTACTTTATACTATGTACAGATTTACATTAAAATGAAAAAATTATAATTTTATTGCCTGGCAACAAAATTATTTTATTTTTACTTCCATATTCCTTAAGGAATGGAAGTATGGTGATGGCAAAAAAAATCGTGTTCGAGATTATTGCAGATTCTGATTCTACTACACTCAAAACATGAAAAAAAGTCGTTTTCCGAAAAGTGTCTGTGTGTCTGTCTGTCTGTCTGTCTGTCTGTCTGTCTGTGTGTCTGTCTGTAGATTTTTTTTCTATGGCAAACGATAACTGCCGCAAATTCAAACAGAATCAAATAATTTTTTGCATGCAGCCCTGATTTGCAGAGTACTCGCGACCTATTGTTTTTGGTGAAGATCGGTTGATGGAAAGGGGTAGTTTACCAGCAACGGTTTTTTTTTAGCAAGGGTAATTTTGTTTGTTTGGCAAACGATAACAGCCGCAAATTCAAACAGAATCAAATAATGTTTCGCATACAGCCCTGAATTGTAGAGTTCTCAAGATCTGTTGATTTTGGTGAAGATCGGTTAAGGGAAAGGGGTAGTTTACCTGTAACGTTTTATGTTTTAACAAGGGTATTTCCTATGGCAAACGATAACAGCCGCAAATTCAAACAGAATCAAAAGATTATTTGCATACAGCCCTAAATTGTAGAGTTCTCAAGACCTATTGTTTTTGGTGAAGTTCGGTTGAGGGAAAGGGGTAGTTTACCTGCAACGTTTTTTTAACAAGGGTATTTTCTATGGCAAACGATAACAGCCGCAAATTCAAACAGAATCAAATAATGTTTTGCATACAGCCCTGATTTGTAGAGTACTCAAGACCTATTGTTTTTGGTGAAGATCGGTTAAGGGAAAGGGGTAGTTTACCTGTAACGTTTTATGTTTTAACAAGGGTATTTCCTATGGCAAACGATAACAGCCGCAAATTCAAACAGAATCAAAAGATTATTTGCATACAGCCCTAAATTGTAGAGTTCTCAAGACCTATTGTTTTTGGTGAAGTTCGGTT
Organism: Magicicada septendecula; assembly: GCA_034769895.1. Classification (NCBI taxonomy): domain Eukaryota; kingdom Metazoa; phylum Arthropoda; class Insecta; order Hemiptera; family Cicadidae; genus Magicicada; species Magicicada septendecula. Next base: position 430,883,772 of record CM068373.1, on the reverse strand, counting down.
GAGGGAAAGGGGTAGTTTACCTGCAACGTTTTTTTAACAAGGGTATTTTCTATGGCAAACGATAACAGCCGCAAATTCAAACAGAATCAAATAATGTTTTGCATACAGCCCTGATTTATAGAGTACTCAAGACCTATTGTTTTTGATGAAGATCGGTTAAGGGGAAGGGGTAGTTTACCTGCAACGTTTTTTTATCAAGCGTATTTTCTATGGCAAACGATAACAGCCGCAAATTCAAACAGAATCAAATAATTTTTTGCATACGTCCCTGAATTGTAGAGATCTCAATGACTTTCGATTTTGGTGAAGATCGGTTAAGGGGAAGGGGTAGTTTACCTGCAACCTTTTACGTTTTAACAAGAGTAAAGTACTTGAAAATTTATTTAAACTTTTTGAAACAATGGTAATTGTTAAAAATAAAATAATTTTGTTGCCAGGCAATAAAATTATAATTTTTTCATTTTAATGTAATATAATATTTTTCATTTAATACAGCAATAAAAAGGCAGGTAAGACACAGCCTGGCTGTTTGGCTGAAAATGATTTTAAATATAAATCTTAGAATATGGAAGTCATGTATGGTTCTCCATACCGATATTTACTTCCATATTCCTTAAGGAATGGAAGTATGGTGATGGCAAAAAAAATCGTGTTCGAGATTATTGCAGATTCTGATTCTACTACACTCAAAACATGAAAAAAAGTCGTTTTCCGAAAAGTGTCTGTGTGTGTGTCTGTCTGTCTGTGTGTCTATCTGTAGATTTTTTTTCTATGGCAAACGATAACTGCCGCAAATTCAAACAGAATCAAATAATTTTTTGCATACAGCCCTGATTTGTAGAGTACTCAAGATCTATTGTTTTTGGTGAAGATCGGTTGAGGGAAAGGGGTAGTTTACCTGCAACGGTTTTTTTTTATCAATGGAAATTTTTTTTTTTTGGCAAACGATAACAGCCGCAAATTCAAACAGAATCAAATAATGTTTCGCATACAGCCCTGAATTGTAGAGTTCTCAAGACCTATTGTTTTTGGTGAAGATCAGTTAAGGGAAAGGGGTAGTTTACCTGTAACGTTTTATGTTTTAACAAGGGTATTTCCTATGGCAAACGATAACAGCCGCAAATTCAAACAGAATCAAACGATTATTTGCATACAGCCCTAAATTGTAGAGTTCTCAAGACCTGTTGTTTTTGGTGAAGATCGGTTGAGGGAAAGGGGTAGTTTACCTGCAACGTTTTTTTAACAAGGGTATTTTGTATGGCAAACGATAACAGCCGTAAATTCAAACAGAATCAAATAATTTTTCGCATACAGCCCTGAATTGTAGAGTTCTCAAGACCTGTTGTTTTTGGTGAAGATCGGTTGAGGGGAAGGGGTAGTTTACCTGCAACGTTTTTTTATCAAGCGTATTTTCTATGGCAAACGATAACAGCCGCACATTAAAACAGAATCAAATAATTTTTTGCATACATCACTGAATTGTAGAGGTCTCAATGACTTTCGATTTTGGTGAAGATCGGTTAAGGGGAAGGGGTAGTTTACCTGCAACCTTTTACGTTTTAACAAGAGTAAAGTACTTGAAAATTTATTTAAACTTTTTGAAACAATGGTAATTGTTAAAAATAAAATAATTTTGTTGCCAGGCAATAAAATTATAATTTTTTCATTTTAATGTAATATAATATTTTTCATTTAATACAGCAATAAAAAGGCAGGTAAGACACAGCCTGGCTGTTTGGCTGAAAATGATTTTAAATATAAATCTTAGAATATGGAAGTCATGTATGGTTCTCCATACCGATATTTAATAATTACCATTGTTTGAAAAAGTTTAAATGAATTTTCAAGTACTTTACTCTTGTTAAAACGTAAAAGGTTGCAGGTAAACTACCCCTTCCCCTTAACCGATCTTCACCAAAATCGAAAAGCCTTGAGTCCTCTACAATTCACTGAAGTATGCAAAAAATTATTTGATTCTGTTTGAATTTGCGGCAGTTACCGTTCGTCATAGAAAATACGCTTGATAAAAAACGTTGCAGGTAAACTACCCCTTCCCCTTAACCGATCTTCACCAAAAACAATAGGTCTTGAGTACTCTACAAATCACGGTGGTATGCAGAAAATTATTTGATTCTGTTTGAATTTGCGGCTGTTATCGTTTGCCATATAAAATACCCTTGTTAAAAAAACGCTGCAGGTAAACTACCCTTTCCCTTAACCGATCTTCACCAAAATCAACAGATCTTGAGAACTCTACAATTCAGGGCTGTATACGAAACATTATTTAATTCTGCTTGAATTTGCGGCTATCGTTTGCCAAAAAAAATTTCCCTTGATAAAAAAAACTGTTGCAGGTAAACTACCCCTTTCCCTCAACCGATCTTCACCAAAAACAATAGGTCTTGAGTACTCTACGAGTCAGGATTGTATGCAAAAAATTATTTGATTCTGTTTGAATTTGCGGCAGTTATCGTTTGCCATAGAAAAAAATCTACACACAGACAGACACACACACACACAGACACACACATAGACACTTTTCGGAAAACGACTTTTTTTCATGTTTTGAGCGTAGTAGAATCAGAATCTGCAATAATCTCGAACACGATTTTTTTTGCCATCACCATACTTCCATTCCTTAAGGAATATGGAAGTAAAATCACAGGTGACAGCATAAAATTCCAAATTACGGTTTTATTTCTTTATTTCTATCTGTTACATCGACAATAATCCCGTAACCAAACATTGCGGTCGTAGAATCGCGTTGCACCCTCTTCCATCAGCTACTCTCTGTGCGTAAGAGAGCATTGCCCGGGAGTCACAAACTCGGACGTTGGAAGTAGGATTTGCTGGCAGAGCTGACTCGAGATGGCTAGCTCGAGCTCTGACTCATTCGTCAGTACCAGTGGGCATTAACCGAACCCTCCGTTCGGTACCCATTACCAGCCTTTGACTCCCAAAAACAAGACGTACGTGTACCTGCATGCATAGGTATATATCTCATTTTTTCGAATTTAAGCATATGTATATTTGTCTGCTTTATTTTTTGTTTGTATATATATACCGTACATATGCAGTACGTCATACGTAAAAATGAAAGTACAAATACATAAATACAATACATAATACAATATATAAATACAATACATAAATACTAATCTACCGCGCAGCGTTGGCCGACTCTCCTTCCGTGCAGTCAGTCTGTTTCCGCGTAGCGTCGGTCGGCTCTTTCTTCGAGCAGCGTCAGCCGGTCCTTCTTCCGTGAAGTCAGTCGGCTTTCCTTCCCGATAGCGTCGGTCGGTTTCCCTTTCCGTTGAGTCAGTCAGTTTTTCTTCCCGATAGCGTCGGTCCGCTCTCCTTCCGTGCAGCGTCGACTCGATGACTCTTCAAATGGTATTGCCACGTTCAGCAATACCAGCGGTGCTCCTGACTCCAGCAACGATATAACGGCAGACACTTAGTAGCCTATAGAAAAAAATGGAGGACATGCGGAAAGATCAAACATTCATCGAGTGCGAAAAAGTTCGAAAAGGCACAACTACTGGAAAGTAACAGAGGCAGAGAAAGACCTGGGACTAGATGAAGGAGACATATACAACATATGAAGGACTCTCAAGAATCAAGGAGATGAGAAACCGGCGAGTGATGGCTAGGGAACGGTCTTGTAAAAACTAAAGGAGGTCGTGGCTCAGTAGGACTGCAAAACAATGTGAAGAAGATAAGGAAGATGAAAAATAAGGTCCTGCTCCATACATCAGTGTGCCCGTGGAGTCTTTCATGGTGTGTCCAATTCATGGTGCCCATAGTGCAAGACAAGTGTCGAGTCATCCAATTGATTACCTCCTAGGTTACTGTGATAATCAGTTAACAAAACAAAATACTTAAAGAACGTGATATAAAAACATCCACAAGTTTATGGTTTGACAGAAGAGGAATTAGTCGGACTCAAAACTATTAAAAACGAAACACTGGCTCAAGTACTTTTTCCACATGGGAAATATTATTAGTTCTGGTAAAGAGCGGGATGTAGGCAGTAAAACATACAGAAAGTACATGTGGGTATAAAAACAAGTACATCAATAGAACTATTAAGACTAAAGTGTGACCAGATACTATAATTAAATTTTGTGATAGCTGCCCACTTAGGCCTATGCTAGTGAGCCAGGTCTATGACGATGAAACTGAGAAGAAATGCAGTCTGCCGAGATGAAATTTTTAAGAAATCTGAAAGAATGAACAAAAGCTGACAGAATTAGAAATCAAGACATAATATTAATGGAAAAAATAAAACATGATAGGCAAAAAAGAGCAGTATGTGATATGATATGATATATGTGAGCAGTAGAAAGGATGATTTACGAAGACCACCCAAACGGCTATAAAAAAAAAAACAAAAGGAATGTAAGACGACCAAGAAAAGGATGATCAGATACTTACTGAAGACAGAACAGACAAACAAGTCAGCCACTGAGCGAAAATTGTGGTTATATCTGAGAAAATATTATTCGCGACCGTCCTAGCCAATGTCGAAAATAAAATGAAAAATGTTGAATCCGTATCCTTAGTTACGTGGTTTAGAATTAAATTTATTGTTGCTTGAGATAGTAAATAAATAATTCTGGAAATTGAAATCAAAGTACTGAAGAACGTACAGTCAAAATTAATAAGATAGCATAACTCATGTGAGCAGGCAAATAATTTGTAAACCGTATAATCTAAATGTGTTTTTAATTCGGGACGGAATTAGCCTAAACCATTTACGAGGGTCAGCTGAAAAGTTCGCGGAGCGACATATATAGCGTAAAGTACGACTAACATTTTTTCGTGCGTTTTAAAGATTCATATTTCATGTAAACACCTGTTAATTTCCAAATAAATCTGTCAATTTATTCATTGTTTACCAGTTTTTTTTAAAGTTATGTGTCACGTGTGTTTTGCAAAATGGACAAAATCATGAATTCATTTGTTACAAAAGGTCTAGCGCCAACGGGAATTCACAGCGAAATAGTAAATGTCTTAGCAGATGCAACACCTTCTAAAACAATGGTTTCTAAGTGGTTGGTCGTAGAGCATTGAAGATGATGCCCATAGTGGACCCCCAACGAGTGCGATAATTCCAAATGCGGCATCCACCTTGCATAAAGTTTTTCACACCAAGTTCTTGAGTTGAAATAATATAATACAAATGCTCACGTGAGACGCTCATGATCAGAGCAATGTTATCTAGTGGCGTACCTAGAATTTGGCCTTGGAGGGTCCGGTCGAGTCGGCTACATACGAAAGAAAAAGCAAGTTAAGACTGATCAATATTTCTATCTTTAAAATAGCTGGAAAACGTGCGATAAAATCCTGAAATGAAACCCATTAAAGTAAACGGTAACAAAACAACACAAATACGAGTTACTGAATATTCGTTAACAAGTTACTTATCGACTGAATTGACTGTCCTATATTTCATACTTCAAACGTATACGCAAATGCTGTTGGTATTTAAAAAAGAGTTACTACTATATCAGCGTACACAGCTGAAAAAATAATAAAAGAGCCTAAAAATTAAGAAATTAACAAAATTTCGCGTCAACTTTTTTCGACCTTCTGGGGGGGATCCGGTCCCGTACGTCCCCCTTCCCCGTAAATACGCCCCCTGATGTTATCCACTATCAATCGCTGGTATTCCAACACCGTGTATGCAATTTTTAACATTGAAAATGTTTATAAGGACGTGTCGCACATTTGCGGCCGATCGCTGGTGCGTGATCGAAAATGGAAACCGGTGAGTTTCCATAGAAACTACTTCTTTGTTGTCAATAATGTAGTACACATATAAAACTTCGCTTATGAATGCGACTACATTTAACTTATAATCTGTACATTGGTAAATGAAGAATGAATTCATTGATTGGTGAATGAACATAAATATACATATTTTTTAGATTTATTGAAGCATTTTCAATGCCCTTCTCTGTGCATTCCATTTGTTTTTTTTTGTTTTTTTTTTAATATCTGGAGTTGTGCTTTTTGGGCGTCCACCGCAGAGATTACCTTCAGTGTTCGTACGACCACATTTAAACTCGAGTTCCCGCTTACAAACCATTGCTTTTTAATACGTAGCATTTCCTAACACATTTACCGTTTCTATAGGCACTAGGCCTTTTTTAACAGAAAATTCGACCACAGCACGAAGACACGGGTTTTAATTTCGTGAATGTTTTATTTTGTTGCGTGTTATATGTAAATTTCAAACAGCTAATAAACGATTAATAAATTAGCAAATAGAATTTAAACTTAACAGGTGTTTACAAAAAAAAAAATGTGAATCTTACGACATACGAAAAATTTTAATTCTACGCTAAGCTACAGTTGTCGCTCCGCAAACTTTTCGATTGACCCTCGTTACAACCCACGGCCGGTAGCAGGCCACACCCTAAATCCAGACCATCAGTAGTCCCTACGGCAGGAGCTCTTTCTGACTTGAGCCTGCAGACTGACAGCGTGAAGCCACTCTGGCAACTCCGTTACTGTTCGACGCCGCTATTGCTACTCTCTCGTCAACCTACACTCCACACGTGTCTAATGAAATCCACGTTTTTTTATCCAATCGGGGTTTTCCTGTGTGCATAGCGGATGAATTGAATATTAAAACGAATATTGATTGTGGTCACAGTTAAATATTAAAACATAATATAGAATTAATTTAACCATATCGTTGTACTCCATTTATTACCCTGATTGTAGTTTTTATTTTAACCTTTGTTTCCTCCAGAAACAAACACAGTTACACTGGCTCCCCAGATAAATATGAACCTTTTGACTACATCGTCGCATTAGTATATGAAATATACGTTTATTAAGAAAACTTATTTTATACTGTTTTGCCGGTTTTTAAGTTCAGTTTTTTGTACTGACAATGTTGGTTTTGATATACTGTATATTGCTGTAATCAGTTGTGGTAAAACTCCTTTTTACCTGTGCACTAACTTCGCAGGTTGGTTTCGTATTTATCTGGAGTCAATTTAATCAATTATTTTTGTTTCTGGAGTGATAAACGCTGAAATAAAACATACAATTAAGTTCTAGGATTTCGTTGTCCATGATGTGTCCGTTACTTAACTAAATACAACTATTTCACTAACAACTCCGAACACAAAGTTTTGTGTTGCGAGTCGTTAGTGAAATAGTTGTATTTATACAATTAAGGTTATAAATGTAAGAAATGATATATGAATTTATTCTCAATTGTGTTTATTATTTATCTTCGAGAATACTTACAGCGCGTGTACCTAAAAAAACTGTTACACTAAAAATAAAATGACAAAACTTTAAAATGAAACATCGAAATGCTTACAGGACATGTATAGGTAGGTTATACACGAATACACACAGACACTTGAATACACGAAAAATTTACTCTTGAGTTTACGTATTTGAAGCCGTGAACTTAATAAAATTATTGTGCTAAAATAAATACACAAACTTTAACCAAACGTTTACCTAACACATCTGACAACAGAATATAGGCGGGCATAGATGAGAACGAAGGTTGCCGAAGTTGCCCGAGTGGCTTCACGCTGTCAGTCTGCAGACTCAATCTCGGAACGTAGTATACGAGCGGGCGACGGGCAAGCCCTTCGTCCCGCACAGCCATTGAACTTGTGACCCTCGTAATCCTACGATCAGTTACAATACGTTAGGTATGGTGAAGTACGTAACGCGGGCTCTCGAATCCTTTTCCGTTAACTAGATCGCATTAAATCAGACGTAAAGTCTTGACAAAAGGACTTGAGATTTTTTGCGTATTTGCTCCGTTATGCATTAGGCGTACTTGCAACAATGCAGGGGGGACGAACGGGACCGATTCCCCCCCCCCCAAGAGGGGCGAAAAAAGCTTATGAATTTTGTTAATCTCTTAATTTTTAGACTATTTTATTATTTTTTCAGCTGTGTACGCTGTTAAATAATATTAGAACAGGTTTATTACACACTTGCGGACATGTTTGAAGTATGAAATATATAAAAATCAATTCAGTCAATAAGTGTTTTCTAAACAATGTTTCAATAATGCGTATTTTTATGGTGTTATTACCGTTTATTTGAATGGAATTGATTTCAGGATATTACCATACGTTTTCTAACCACTTGAAAGATAGTAATGTTGATTAGTCTTCACTTGTTATTTTCTTTTGTACATTTGCACATGAAGCCGATTTGACGCTCCCCCCCCCCCCAAACACCAAATTCTAGATACACTACTGCCACAATGATGTCTGTTTTGCATTTATGTTGTTAAATTAAGCAGTTCGCTCACTGGTAAATAAAATAGCATCACAAATACTACTAAAAAAAATCACAGGTAACCTACCTGTGATAACCAAAAAGTTCCTAGGCCAACTTTTTCATGTTGTAATTCGAAAAAAATCGTAACCAAACGTTGTAATTAATTTTTTTGTTAAAACGTGTGAAAATGCATGAAAATTAAAAGAATGAAAATTACAGTAAACAAATTTTAAAATTTGTAAACCGATGGAGAATAACTGTTCTGACAATAAGTAAGTTCAAAATTAGAATTCTCTAATTTTAGTTTTTGGATGAGTCAATTGTCAGGTCAAATGATAGATACGAACGAAAAACCTATATGTGGAATGTATTTCCCTATCGTCCCCTTTGTGTCATGTGTCTTCTGAATGAAGAGGAACAAGCTATACTTGACCGTTGTAGGTTCAAAATCACTGCTTTTGTTTAAAATAATTTCTTCCTTCTTGTAACCTCAATCTGGATACTGGTGGGTGGCCAGATTTTGAAGACATCAGATTATTCTCTTTATTGACATGTCTTCAAGTCCCTGTGTCCTTTAGAGAGATGGCTCATGTTTTAAAGGTTAAGGGTGTGTACCCACTAAAAGTTGTCAGCGTGTACATACATGTAGATTTGCCAGACATGAATCAAGTATTTTCGTGCCAGTCGCTCATGTCATTCAGTGTGGATAGGCTACATAGGTACACAATCATTACGAGTGAAGTATTACGAATTATTATTTGAGTTTTCTTTCAACTTTGTTTGGTTTTCGTTAGTGAGATATCAAGCTTGGGTTACCCCTGAGACTTGGGACACTTCATTAACTTTTAGCCTTCCATAAATCACATTTCGAGGCGTTAGAGGTAAAACTACCCAAGTCCTAGTTTTAATTATGTTTCAAGATGTTTCAAAAACGACATTTTTAATGCATTTCTCTTTTACTTCCATATTCCTTAAGGAAATGGAAGTATGGTGATGGCAAAAAAAATCGTGTTCGAGATTATTGCAGATTCTGATTGTACTACACTGAAAACATGAAAAAAAGTCGTTTTTCGAAAAGTGTCTGTGTGTGTGTCGCCTGTAGATTTTTTTTCTATGGCAAACGATAACTGCCGCAAATTCAAACAGAATCAAATAATTTTTTGCGTACAGTCCTGATTTGTAGAGTACTCACGACCTATTGTTTTTGGTGAAGATCGGTTGAGGGAAAGGGGTAGTTTACCTGCAACCTTTTACATTTTAACAACAGTAAAGTACTTGAAAATTCATTTAATCTTTTTCAAACAATGGTAATTGTTAAAAATAAAATAATTTTGTTGCCAGGCAGTAAAATTATAATTTTTTCATTTTAATGTAAATCATGTATGAGACAAAATATATCATTCGTGGCAGGCAAGCATATCTCAGTTATGTAATGTTTACGTTTTCATTTTATTATTATGACTACCGCAATAAAAAGACACACACACACACACACACACAAAATTCGCGTTATTTCTGGCCTCATTCATGTTTATTTTCTTACATTTGCACGCTTTTTAAATGGAAAGTGCCGAAACACATACCAACATAACGCGTGCAAGCCGAAAAAGTGTCCAGCGTGGATAGCGATTTGCTTCCTGTGGATCGTTGGGCAGTGTAACTGCACGTGTTTACAGAGGAACGATTCTTAGACAGAATTTTCGTCTTTAGGGAATGAACCCTCTGCAAGATGCTGAGGGTCCATGAGTGACTTCGGAGCGCTCCTTCTTTTCCGCGTGTTTGTTCTGTGAAACGTACACTGTAGATTCGGAGCTTTACTCTAAGCAACGCTCAATAGGAAATGTTGAAAATTTTTGTCCACGGTGTACCCTCATACACACTAAACCTGCTCTGATGTTTTAATTACGGACATCATAATGTTAAAACTTTGGAGACTTGAGCACTACTTAATGGAGATCAATCATTAACTTATACAAGCCATTAATTTTATGCATATTTTTTATATATATGTGTACAACATTATCGGCAACAAAGAAGTAGTTTTTGTTAAAATTCCTTCCCGGGATATTTGGCCGTAGTCCAATGTTTTCTACAAAACCAGACGTTTCGGCAATGCCATCGACTTCAATCATCAGTGAAAATCGAGTGCGATAACGTGAGGTGGTATACGTTAGTGACCACAGTACTGTGGTTAAGGCTGAAGCAGTAAGTAGAAAGAAGTAGTTTCTATGGTAATATTTCATTTCAAAAATGATTTTAAATATAAATCTTAGAATATGGAAGTCATGTATGGTTCTCCATACCGATATTTTCATTTTACTTTTTAACAGCTATGTAATCAATAAGAAAACTCTATTAATAATAAAAATTAACCTTGAAAATCAGTTTTTTTATGACTTATCATTGCACCTGACAACCTTCAATTTCAGTTTTCCATAAATTCGCATGAATGGACTTGGGTAGTTTTACCACTAACTCCTTAATAAGTAAAAAACCAAGGATGTGTAAAGTGAAAGACAGTATTTCACTCGATATGATCAACCTATACATCAGGCTTAGGGGCGTATTTACCGGGGGGGGGGGGGTGATGAACGGGACTAAACCCCTCCGCAAAAAAGGTTGACAAAATTTGTTAATATCTTAATTTTTTGGCTCTTTTATTATTTTTCAACTAGTAAAAATTTTTAAATATACAAACTGGTTTATTACATAGCATCCGTGTATATGTTTGAAATATAAAATATAGCAAAATCAATTCAATCAGTATCTTCTAAACAATGTTTCAGTAATACTTTTGACATGGAATCCATAGGTATGTAATGTCTTACTCGCACGTTTCGCGAAAATCGACCGTTATGTTTCAAATGTACTTTCGGCATACCACTATCTCACGAACCGCTCAACCAATCCCAGCAAACCAGGTGTCAGGTGATCGAGTCACTCGGCCCCCTTCCAACAATAGTACTGAGAATTTTGACAGCTGACTTCAGTCGCCTCTAGGCTTTGTCTGCGTGAGGGTGTTTTTGCGCCGAAAATTTCTAAATTGCTCCACTAAAACTTAAATATCTCGGGAACTACAAGTCCGATCGCGAAAATACAAAGTGCGTTGTGATCCTCAGAACTAAATCTCTCCAATAACACCAATTCCGAGTACCAGAAGCACTCACAGAAAATAATAACATTTGAACTCAAAATTTTGAAATGCCTCGACCTAAAAATCGCGATAAAACTCGAACCAAAAATTTCAAACCGACAAATCCTATGCAGAGCGTCAACAGGCCTATCGTTTGAGACTAAAATCAAAGAAATCGGCCGAGAACTTAGAAAATGGCAACCATTTGAAGATTGACGAAACCCCGTCAGCGCCCAAGCGGCCCGCATATCCGTACGTGGGTCATCCGGCGTGCCCCCAAAGCGACTCAGATCGGGCGTACGGCTAGCTAGCAAGAAAACAGACGATGAGAACATTAATAACTTGTGCTTCGACAACATTGGACCTTCGATGCTCTGCGCAGAACAGCCCGGTCCAAATCGCCGCTTCAAAGGAGTCGACGAGGAATTCTCTAAGCACTTTATTAACAATCTGTTCGGCTCGGTGTGTGGGATCTGCGATCGCTTGTGGTTCAAGAGTGATCTAAGACCGTGCGTACCATCATACATAAGTCTCTTGGCCACAGTGTTCGGAGCGGACGAGTACTCAAGTGCGAGTAATATGGAAGGCGTGTGCTCTACGTGTGTTGCAAGTCTCAAACAAGGCAACGCACCGCCGCTGTGCAAATCATACGGCGATATGTAGCTGTTTATTTAACCAACCCTTCATTCCTTCCCAAAGCACAAGTCTGCCCATGATTCCATGTCTACCGGTAGTCCCACGACTACCAGGTTTAATTTTTTTTTTAACGTTTACTTTAATGGGACTGATTTCAGGATGTTATCACACGTTTTTCAACTGCTTTAAAGACAGTAATGTTGATTAGTCTTAACTTGTTTTTTCTTTTGTATGACGCTGACTCGACCGGACCCCTCGGGCCAAATTCTAGATACGACACTGATCAGGCTGTATTGTTTCATGTATTTGCTACTGAAGAAATTCATACATACTATATATTTTCAGTATTTTGTACAGAATGGTATAATCAAGGCTTATTTTTGCAATTTTACAGATTCATCAAAGCAATAAAATTTTACTACCAGAGTCAGTTTTACTAAGATCTTCTAGCCTATAGAGCCACGACCTACAGAGAAACTCTCCAAATATTCAGTTACTCGTGATTAAGTCATCTTTAGTAGCATTTTTGTCCAAATTTTTCTTATACTAATGACTTAGTGACTTAGTTGAAGGCAAAATATCTAGGGAGTTTAACTGCAGAGTGTGGCTTTCCAGCTCAGAAGATCCTAATACCATTACACTGATCAATATGTAAAGAAGGTTTACTCTGAAAGAATTATTTACTTATCAAAAATTGAACTACTCAGTTGAACAGAGAAGGACAGATATTAATTCATGTTAACAGGTCCAGCATCAGTTGAGACTTCTATAATAGAGAAAATGGTGGAAACTGGTATGAACATAGGTCGATTAAATTTCTCACACGGCTCACATGAGTACCATGCAAGCACAATCAAGAATATCCGTGAAGCAGTTGCAAACTGCAGTAAACGGCAAGGAAGAGTCATACCAGTTGCCATTGCTTTAGATACCAAAGGGCCAGAAATTCGTACTGGGCTTCTGCATGGAGTAAGTACATAAAGTAGACTAGCCTGTTTTTTTTTTTTTTTTTTTTTTTTTCAAAGGTGAATTTTGAGTCATGCATGTGGATCTAATGTGTATATAGATGGATTTAAGAAAACATTTTTTTTAATTTTGATAAGTATTTTTCAATTACTAACTGTTAATTTAATATTATTTTGTTTATATTTACACCTTCCCACACTTCTTTTTCTTCTTATGTCTTCAATCCTAAGATTGGTTTGCAGCAGTCTTCCATTGTGATCGATCTTGTGCTTTCCTCTTCATGTCCTCATAACTTTCACAATTTACATCATTCATAATTTGCTTTATATACTGCAGCCTTGGTCTTATCTTATATCCTTTACCTTCTATTATTCCTTCCATCATCGGTTTCAGTAGTCCTTCACGCCGCAGTGTATGTCCAATAAGTTCTACCCTTCTTCTAATTATGGTTTTCAACAAACACTTCTCATTGCCTATTCTGTGGAGCACCTCTACATTTGTAATTTTGCCAGATCATTTTATTTTTAGCATCTTGCATTAACACTGTATCTCAAAGCTGTCAAGTTTCCATTTTTCCTTCATACCTATTGTCCTCGACTCGCAACCATACATGACAATGCTCCATATAAAACTCATTAGGAAACGTTTCCTTGTTTCAAGGGAAATGCTACTTGTTGTTAGTATTCTCGATTTTTTTTTTTTAAGCAATCTTAGCCTGGTTTATCCTGCTAATAATATCTCTTTCACTTCAGCCATCCTTTTGTAATTGTATTGCCCAAGTATGTAAATTTGCTCACGTCCTAAAGGGTTTCTCCCTTGTTATTATTATATTATAATAATTATTTTTTTGTTTAATATAATAAATATGTATATTATATTTTATAATTGATTATATAACATATTTTATATACACATATAAAAACATTAAATTTAGTCTACATATAAAACAGCTGTTTTGAACAATTGATTTAAAAAAATTTTAATTTATTAATTTATATTTGATGATGATAGTTGGATTACTATCAAAACATATGTAAATTACAAAATAAAATATATTCTTGTAAAAAGTTTTTTTTTTATTATTAATAATAATATACAGTATTTGATAAATAATATAAATGCATTACATTTTATTTTGTTTATATACATTAAAATAAAATTAATAAATGGTAATCAATGATTCTACAAAATATTAACACAACATGAGTTATAATTTAAAGGGAGAAAGCATGATTATACAGAGCAAAAACTTCCATGAAAGCAACAACTCATTTTACCCTGTATGGTATCTGACATTTTTGCTAGCATTTTTATTAACGTTATCCCGATGAGGAACCAGTCAGACTTAAAACTATTAACAAAACATTGGCTCAAGTACTTTTCCACATGGAAAATATTATTAGTTCTGGTAAAGAGTGGGTTATAGATAGTAAGATATGTAGAACTGTCAATAGAACCCTTAATAATAAACTGTGGCCAGACACTATAATTTAAATTTTGCTGTAGAACAAAGTACTGGTATGATATTTGCATCACTTATCAGATCTGCAGAAGGTATTCATGAAATATGCAAAATTTTAGTTAAGTATTATCTCATTGAAAGTTTCAAATAAAATGCTTGTGTCAGTGAATTATTTGTCTTAATATTAATTACAGCTTTAGCAATTCTATTATAAGATATTGAAAATGTACTTTTCCATTATAATGGTAAAAAACTAGCTGATAAAGAAACAAAAACCTGAATCAGTTTGCAAACAAGACTGAAAAATTCACTAAGACCTGTATAACATATGCATGGCTAAAGAATGCTCAGGAGTGATCAATACTCAAATTAAAATGTCTCACAGATAAGACACAGGTAATTTTAAGTTCTGATCATATATTGTGTTTAAAGTAATGGAAATTTATAATTTATATTGTAGAATATATGTATATCTCATACATATGTATCTGAAGTCAGGTGTACATGGAAGCACATGCTAACGTGTGCATGCATTTGCACGAGTGCTCTTCCCCTCACACACACACACACACACACACACACACACACACACACACACACACACACACACACACACACACACACACACACACACACACACACACACACACACACACACACACACACACACACACTTCTAGGGAACAATTGGAATAAAACACTCATATCACTGTCGACATCTTGTTTATTTATTGTTATCATAAATAATTATTCACAAGTAAATAATATATAACACAGAAAATACAAATTTCGATTCACACCTGTGATATCAATTATTGACACAACCGTAATCTATACAAACAAAAAGATAACACACAAATATAATATTGATCCACAAGTGTGGTACTGGTATCAAATACATGCACTAATTCTGTAACTTAACTCACTAAATCTCAGAATCGAGACTGACCTAGCTGTCAACCGCCGTTTATATGTAGCATGGTAATCACACCATTCACCAACATATGTAATTTATCACTATAGCCCAGAATATTCCAGGCGCCCATTCCAGAACATTGCCGAATAGACTAAGTTAATTATAAATGTATTACAGAACATTCAGTGTATTCTATAAACAGTGTCTCTATAAATAGTCATCAAAATACCAGAGTTATATCAAGTGTGGATAATATAAATAAAAATGAATACATAGTACTTAACCTACATGAACAACATAACCTACATACTATTCTATGTATTCTAATAGTTTTACTAATATAATGAATAGTTCTAACAACATCAATCAATATTCATAATATTACTTTGATTGTGGGCTGGGGGTTCTCTAGTATACAACACACTCACACACATGTGTGCACATGGAAACAGTGTGTTTCTCTGGAAAAAGTCAGTATACAGAACTCAAAAGCTGAGTTAGAAAGACCTATTGCAAGGGTATACTTACCTATTCTGTCAGTTGCTTTTCTACAGAAACATGATAGAATCATGATTCACAATCATGTTCCCACAGAGAAAAAGTCTGGTCTTAAGTTTTTACGTCGAATTAAAAGCATAACATGACCAACTCGGAACACAAAGTTTTATATTGGTATGTGTATAATATGATTCCAATAAATTCTACATAGGCCACACAGGATGTTGCTTCAAACAGAGATACATTGAACACTCAAAGGCACTACATTCCTCTACCAAATCAACCTTTGCAAACCACCTCATTGAACCAAACCACACGTACAGACAATAGGCCAAAAACTAGACTCTCTTGAACAACTAGAAATATACAAACACACAAAAACACATAAAAACGGCATCCTAAATAACAGACACAATTCAAATCACATGTATTATTCGAACATATCACACTCCACACACAACATCGATCCTTCAAAAGTCGATGCCGTCGCCAAGAACAAGACTGACAGCACTCCCAGTGGCAGCCTCTGACAAAGCTTATAATAAGTGAAAACTGGTTCAGGCTATAAGGTTAAAATTTTATATTTTTACCAATATAAAACTTTGTGTTCTGAGTCGGTAGTGTTATACTTATAATTGGTTAATAAACGGACATGTCATGGACAACAAAATCCAAGAATTTATGTGTCTGTCTCAGTGCATATGTGTATGTGTATGTTTGTCACCTTCACTAACTTTGTTTGTCTGTTTCTGAGCCTAGCCTCCCTGGTCATTACTTCCCAAACAAATATTTTAAAAGTTTGATGATTTTGCTTAAAAGAAACCAATATGAATAGATAAGAAGAAAAATATACTGTTCACTATAAAAACAACAAATATATTTTTTTAATTATTTGATTCACTTTCTCTTTTCTAAAGTGTACTATAAACATAAATACATTCAAAAAAAGACATAATTTGAGTAAATCAAATCAAACCCCACCCAGTTGCAATGAGATTAACAGGAAGGTAGAGACAGACAGAGATTAGAGACAGACACAAGTTATGAAAGAATGTTAGATTTTTATTTTAGTAATTGTATAAGCATTTATATGGTTTTAGAATTTTTTTTGAATTTTAAATGTTACGGTATTTTTATCAGAAAGAAACATTTTAATATTATTTTTAATAGGAACCTATGGCTGAGATTGTGTTGAAAACAGGAAACATGATCCGTTTAACAACAGACACATCAATGTCTGACAAGGGAACTAGTTCAGATCTTTATGTTGACTATTCCAGAATCACAGAGTCTATGAAACCGGGCAACAGAATCTTTATAGACGATGGTCACATTTCACTTGTTGTCACAGAAGTGGGGGCAGACCATTTGATTTGCACCATAAAACATGGTGGAACGTTAGGCAACAGAAAAGGTGTCAACTTACCTGACACATCAGTTGATCTGCCGGCAATCACTGAAAAAGATAGACTTGATTTAAATTTTGGTGTAGAACAAGGTGTTGATTTAATATTTGCATCATTTATCAGGTCTGCAGAAACTATTCATGAAATACGTGAAACTTTAGGTAAGTACTATCTTATTGAAAGTTTCAAATTAATGCTTCCACCAGTGAATTATTTGTTTTAATATTAACTGCAGCTTTAGTAATTTTATTTTAAGATTCTGAAACTGTAGTTTTCCATTATAATGGCAAAAACTAGCTGATAAAGACATAACAAAGCTGAATCTGCCTGGAATCAAGACTGAAAAAATTCAGTGAAGACCTGGATATAAACTGAAGAATATTGTAATTGTATAACATACCTTGTTGGAGTAGACTTTATGAATAAAGTTATAATTTACTTCTTCTATCATAATTCATAGGTAGAAAGAATTTTTTTAGGACTTCTTTGTATGGAATGTTATTTGTCAGACTGGCTACAGAAACAATGCTTCCTGATTTATAACTATGATTAATAATGATTTATAACCCTGATGGTGCAGAGATTAGCCAGAATCGCTCATCCATTTAAGAATTAGGAATTCATCAATGTAAAGCATGATCTAATCATAGTAGTAAACATCATACTTAGGGGAACAAAGGGTAAACACATAATGGAAAAGTAAAAGAATCTCGCGTATAAATGCACACAGAAAATTAAACATATGACAATACTTGAGTCTGACATTACATTCTATTAATATATGTAATCGAAATACTAATTGAAATGATTACCACAGGTTATACATTAAAGTACTATGCGATGCAGTCTTTGAAATTGAAATTTCCCGACAGTGTGGGGCAATGCCAAACACAATAAATTTAATAAGAAATAATGGTTAAGTATATAACATTGAGTGTATAGGATGCAAATCAAACATGTATTGTAGGAACATCGTTTATAAACAAGCAAAAGGAGCCTTTGAAAGTTTTGTAAATGTGTACTTTTAAAAATACAAAATTGAAAACTCTCTTTTAAGTATAACTTTAATTAAAATTTAATGTTAGACAGTTTTGTTTTCTAATTTTTTACTATTTTCATATTTCCCTATTTTCATTGACAACAATAAAACTGTAACTAGAGATCTGCAAAAGAAAATGTTTAAATTACAATAATTTTGAAAAGGTATTGTGTTCATAAACCGCTCTAGATTCATCAAATACAACCATAATGTACGAGGGTCAGTTGAAAAGTTCATGGAGCTACATCTATAGCTCAGTGGTAGAACTAAAATCTTTGGTATGCTGCAAGACATATATTTCCCGTGAACACCTGTCAATTTCCATATATATCTGTCAAGTTATTCACTTTTTAAAAACTGTTTGAAATTTTCCTGTCACGCGTATTTTTAAAATGCACAAAATCAAACATCGTGTTGTGATGAATTATCTGTTAAAAACGTTTCATGCCAATGGAAGTCAAAGTGAAATTGTAAATGTGTTATGAGATGCTCCGCCTTCAGAAACAATGGTAAGTGGGGCACACTCAAGTTTAAACGTGGTTATACAAGCACTGAAGACGATCCCAGCAGTGGACTTACAAAAACCACAACAAAAAATGGCATTATTGAAAATATGTCATAGGGTGTTGGAAGACCGCAGGTTGAGGAGTGGATGACGTTGCTGAAATCATAGGCATCTCATATGAGCGTGTGCATCACACTTTAACTCAAGAACTTGGTGTGAAAAAGTGTTGTACAAGATGGCTGCTGCATCTGGAGTTGTTGCATTTTTTGGGCATCCAGTGCAGGGGGGGTCACCTTCAAGCTCGTATGACCACGTTTAAATTCATGTGCCTACTTACAAACTGTTGGTTTTGAAGTTGCACCATCTCCTGACACATTTACAGTTTCATTCTGAATTTCCATTAGCGCTAAACAATATAATAAAGAATCACACCATGATGTTTGATTTTGTCCATTTTTCAAAACACGCATGACACGTCAATTGTAAACAGCTTCTAAACAATGAATAAATTGATAGATATATATGGAAATTAACAGAAGTTTGCATAATATACAAATCTTACAGCACATGAAAAATTTTAGTTATTCGCTAAGCTACACTTGTCGCTCCAAGAACTTTTCAACTGACCCTCATATATGCTATAATAATCTCCACAATAAGTGCATCTCCTTCAACATTTTATGAAATAGGCATGTTAAGCCTGTTATATCCTTTCTACAGCTATTCTTTTCTTAGTCTCCAGTTGGCATTCTTTACACACAAAAATCTATTTAAAAACATATTTGGTCTTTGTTAATTTGTTGATTGTATTACCCATTGTTCCTTACATTCTTGCAGTATTATACTGACAGAGAACATATTTACTACCAAATTCCCTTTTGTAAAATTTAGCTAATAAACAGAAATCCATGTAACCTTCTTTGCATACAATTTCAGCTGATTATATTTTCCTATCGACCTCTTCAAAATTAATCACAACTCACTTCTACACATTACCAGTACTTGCAAATTTTTGCTTTGTATTCTTTCTTGTTGTGTAAATTTCCTATAAATCTTCCATGTTATTTACTATTCGCCTAGCTAATATTGGAAGTCTTGTTTGTGAGTTATGCGTACATTTTAACCTAAAGGTATATAAATATAACATGTGTTTTAATCCTTTTCCATTTACAATAGACTTGGAAATGTCAGATCTTCTCACCTTGAAGGTTATAATCTATCAGATGTTATTAAATTAAATCATTTTGCACACACCATTTTCATTTGGAACAGCAAGAACCATTTTAGAAATTTCCCTGAGCTATTTTAGTAATTTCATATGAGTAGTTTTGTTTTGTGATATGATGTGATATATACTACTTCACATATAACAATAAAATTTTATACACAAAATGACGGTTTACTCATTGGTTCACCCATATCCAGCATTCTAGCAGAAGTCTTCCTTTAACATTTAGAAAAAACAAGAATCCTCACAAACAATGACAGACACTCATATAAAAAAATACTATTATGGGACAGATACGTTGATGACATCCTAATATTATACAGGGGAAAGACAAAAGACAATGTGAACAGTTACTAACGCACATAAACAAAATACACAAAACAATCTTTACTGCCGAATACGAATACAACAATAGCATAAAGTTCTTAGAACTCTCCATCACAAAATTCGAACACATGCACAAATTCAATATATACAGAAAACCGACTACAACTGACACACTAATACACAACTCCTCCAATCACCCAATACAACACAAACTAGCTGCCTTCAGAACTATGATACATAGACTTAAGAACATCCCACTACATGAAAAAGACTACAAAGATGAACTAAACACGATAAAATATATAGCAGAATCCAACAGATACAACAGAACAATAGTCAATAAACCCTTACACAAAACACAAAACAAACAACTGACAAAGACAGAAAACAACAAATTCATAACACTAACATACATCAACAACCAAACTGAAAAAATAGCCCACAAATTCAAAAAAGCAGGATACAGAATCACATACAAAACTACAAACAAAACAGAACACACACTATCAAAACACACACACAAAGCACAAAACAAATTCGATCTACCTGGTGTTTACAAACTAAATTGCTCAGATTGCAACAAATTCTACATAGGCCAGACAGGACATAGCTTCAAACAAAGATAGATTGAACACACAAAGGCACTACACTCCACTACAGAATCCACCTTTGCAGACCAAGAAGCAAACCATACATTCAAAAACATCGACAATAACATGGACATTCTACATGTACACACAAAATGCTGAAAACTAGACACTCTAGAACAATTGGAAATATACAAACACACGAAAACACATAAAAACGACATCCTAAACGAACAGGCACAATTCAAATCACACGCATTATTCGAACATATCACACCCCATACACACAACATCGATCTTTCAAAAGACGATACAGTTGCCAACAACAAGACGGACAGTGCACCCAATGGCAGCCTCTGAAGAAGCTTTTTAAAAGCGAAAACCGGTTAAGGCTATAAGGTAAAACACTTCCGTTTTTACCTATATAAAACTTTGTGTTCCGAGTCGGTAGTGAAATCATTATACAGTATTTAGTTGAGTAATGGATACGTCATAGACAACGAAATCCAAGAATTAGATTAGTATTCACTGCTATTAAACTGTCATGGCTACACTTTAAAAGTCAAGCATAATATGAATACAAAACAATGATGGGTGACCACACAGTGAGTGGATGATCCCTACACTCATTTGGATAGACAGGGTAAATTAAAATTCAGTATTTTTAAATATACATATATCTGTATTTCTGAATATAGTTTATTAACATGCTAATACTGATATTATCATTTCTCTATGTACAGGTATGAAAGGTAAGAACATTAAAATAATAGCAAAAATAGAAGATCACCAAGGCATGAAAAATTTAAATCAAATCATTAAGGCAGCAGATGGGATCATGGCAGCCCGTGGTGACTTGGGAATTGAAATTGCACCAGAAAAAGTGTTCCTTGCGCAAAAGGCGATGATTGCACGTTGCAATAATGTAATTATAGGCATCATGACTATTGATACTTTTAGATCATCATGCTTTTTTCCTCTCTAAACAATCTTTCTGTATATACATTATCAAGTATAACTTCATTTATAAATTCTCAACATGTGCTGACTTTATGTCTGCAATTAGCTTAATTTAATGGTAGTCAGACAGTAGTTTTCTTAAAAAACGCTTATGAAAAATAAATATTAGAACAATTGAAACCCTTTATATTCATGTAAAAAGCTGCATTCAAAGAGAAAATTAAAACAGAATATTAATAGATAAATAATTGATAAATTTACTGAAATTATAAAACTATTTTGTTTTAATGTCTGGGAGGTTATAAATTATGGATACAGTTAGTAATACCATTAGTAATATATATCATATCAAATCGGCATAACATATTATATTCATTAAAAAAAAAGAAGTTATTCGTATGCACTGGCGCCCAAGTTGTTAACAGTGAGAGGACTCAAACCCGGTCATTGACTTCAACTGCATTATTTTGTGAATAATGAGTTCTTAAAAAGTCTATGTGCAAAAAACTTTGAGTGAGTTTGGTTAATTTGATTTTTAATTTTCTACAGCTAATTTTCTAAAGGTTAAATAACATTTGTTCTACACATTCTATGTACAGAAATAGTAAATTGATTCTATCTAAAGATAAGTCAATATATACTGATGGTTATGAATTATTGTTCTGCATAAAGAATAACAGAAACATTTTTTTTAAATATATGATTTTATTTTTAAAACTGTCTTAACTCCTTCCTAAAGCAATGGTTCAGTTATGGAAATAGTAAACAAGCAATTTCAACATTCAAATGAGGTTTTTACATACAATTATCAGAGAGCCATTACATATTTGCCTACTTTTCTTAATGTTTCTTAGATATTCTAAAATTTTACCACTTTATTCAACAAGTAATAGTCCTAATTACTAGTCCAAATTTAAAGAAAGCAGAGGTTTCTATCATACTCTCTGCTTAACTCACACAACAAACAATTCTGATTGAAAATAGGTCACAGCGTTACTTCTGTTATTTTTTATAACCGGAACTTCTTTTAGAAAAATGTAAAGATTCCATAATTTGTTCCAAGTTTAAGATATGGATACAACAATTTTCTGTGTACACTGATACAGTTTTTTTATGCAGAAGTGCCTACTTCAGGTACATTTTTACTTTTAACAGGCTGGATCCTTTAATAAACAAACCAAACATTGACATGTTAAACTAGCCTAGGTAGAGGTACAAGAGCAAAAATAATAAATAATTTTTAGAGACTGTTGGCGATTTAGCTTCGTAAAATGGGCACAAAAATTGACGGACAGGGAAAATCATTCACATAAAGGAAAGTGCTTTTCCATGTTAAAAATGAACTAAGGCCAAATAACTATACAAGATGTCTTGTATATGTATACCTTTAGTTGTGTAATGTTCAGTCTGAAACAAGCTAAGTCAAATGGATAGGCAGATTCAGCAATAAAGTTAGTGAAAAACTGTTTACAGAACAAGTAATTTTATAGGTGTTATGGGTTGCAGATCAACATCCTCAACAAAGCACAGTGTTTCATGCTCAGAGCTACTGTTTAGAAGGAAGATTAGGACAACTCTACCTGTTGACTGGAGACAAAGTGCATTTTTTATTACATAAATTTTGACATTAGATAATTTTTTATTTATGGGAAAAAATTATAAAAATTTCTTTACTCTGCTATTTTTTTTAGTAATATATCACTTGTAGAGCACATAGTCATACAATAAAGACTAAAAGTTTGAAACATTTAGATTTGGATTAAAATTTTGACACACTGCTGGATTTTCAATTTTGTTTTCAAATTTCTGATACCTTTTTTGGATCCTGGAGCCCCAAAATTTTGAAGTTTCCAAAACTTAACACTAGATTAAGATGTTAGTTGAATTCTTTTTAATTTGATATCGCACATGAATTTTGGCGATTTTATGAAAACTTTAAATGGACCTGCCCTCCTATTTTTTGAGGGATCTATCTAAAAAACAATAGACTTCTGTAGTGAATAATGTAACGTGACGTTCCTTCACATTGCATAAAGAAAATACATACCAAATAAACAAAATAATATAGAAATAAGAGTAAACCCATTATAAAATAACAAAAAGTACAATACTATTAAAGAATGAAACAATGTACCTTAGGTTAAGAAAAACTGTTAGATATAAGACTATGTAACTAAAATTGGAATCATACTTACATAAGGAGGTGACCAGGAAGGGGCCAGATAATAAAAAAAAAATGAGTGAACACATTTATCTAATTGTGTGACAAACAAAACCACATCAGTGAAATGTTAACTAGTGATAACACAAGAAACTAAGTGGTTTTCCTTTTCCTTTAATATCACCAGTAAAATGCAAATATAAAGCATGTGAGAAACTAGTGTTACAATGGGAATTTATATTCCAAGTCCCCAAAACCTATAGGCCAATAACTATGTACAAGGTAAGGGGATGCTATAAGTGAGAACAAAACAATAATGAATGAAATGATATAAAAACAATGTGAACTGAATAAAATATTCTTATTTAATGTTAATTAATGGTATAGTTTTAGTAAGATTTGTGTTTTAGCTACTTGTAAGTTCAATCAAACTTCGAGCCATGTAGGCCTGAAAGTACACTAACAGGATAAGATATAATTTGTTCTGTTAATCTATTGTTATATAACATTAAGTTAGTTCTCATAGTTATTAAGGTTATTAATGTAACAACTTAACTGTTAAAGGGTTCTTAGTAAATCAGTCAGAAAGGATAACTGTAATTAGAAATTATTGTAAACTTGTTCATGAAACTAATACCAGCACATAGGCCAATATCAAAACCCATACCTATTGTAAATAAATAGTAAACAAGGGGATAAAACAATGTAAATTCATGCAATATTGTAAAATGAACAAATAGGTTATCTATTACAATTGTAATCATATTTTTTGGAAATAATCAAGGGGTTTACACAATAGTTTTAGACCGGTTCAATTGTATTAAAGAACTATGGCCTAAAAAAGATCAAACATTAAAAGTAATGTTCAAATTACCTAATACATGATCAAACCACTGTTAAGTAATGAAATGAGCAAGAATTATTAATTCAATGTTTTCTTTTTATATAATAGCTACAACTTAGTAGACAATTAAAGAAATTTAGAATAATTCTATATAAGTCAAATGACTAAAAAAGCCTAAAAGCAGAGTCTTTTGTAAAAGTGGTAAATCACTTAATATGGAGGCTAATGATATGTCTAGTATCAAATTGTTCAGAATAAAATAAGGAATTTAACTAAGTAGACTAAATTAAGTAAAATTATATTATAACTAGAGAGTAAATTAGACTGGGAGGTGAAGGGGCACTTTATTTTGAACAAACACAGTCACATGACTTAGAGTTCATCCCAATGAACCAATCAGAATTTGAAAAAAACTGGTCAAATCCGTTTGAATGATGAAGAAACGGCGAGAGTTGATTGTTAGACATAAAGACGAGCGGGTCAGCTCTGTACACCAAAAAAACTAAAATTTCAAAGTATCAGATCTAAGTGAAATAAAAAAAATACATATGTTGAGAAGAAACCAGCCGAAAAATAAGAAAAAACAATACTCATATTAATTTGAAGATATAATAATTCTTTAAATCAAGAACGCAAAAGAACAAGTAAAGTATGATTTGAAAGTGAACATTCCTAAGTAAATTTGGTGAGCCTAACTACCTAACCTAAACACTGTTAAACACATATCTAATATTACTATATTCCTATCGCCCGTAAGTGGAGGTGCCACGGAGTAAGTGTGACAGCAAACGACTGCTTCTATCTCTTTTTCTACTACTCGACCCGTTGTGCGCAAGTGTCAACTGCCATATATGGCTATAACTGACGCACGCTCAATTCTCGGACATGCGCATAAGACTCGAAGTAGTAATGAGGGAGACAGACGTATATATGTCTGCACCGTAATGGTTTCGTCATCCTTCAGACCCCTACTAGCAATATAGGAGTATTAGATATATGGTTAAACATAACACCACACTATAATAAACTCACAACACCGTTTCAATTACAATACAACGAGGAAAAAGTGATTAACAACTATTATAACTGTGGACACTCAATTTAAGAATCATATATTTAAGGAGAAGTGACAAAAAACCATTAACATAAAATTTGAGGTGAGACATGGTGGCCATTTTCTCAAACTGATCGTGTCATTCCAATGAAGACGGACTGATGCCATCTTTTAAGCTTTGGTCACATAAATGTTTAATTACTGTTGTATATCTCCGAACAAAAAAAAAAATCAAATATTTATGTGTTAATAACTAAGAATTTATTTGTAAGTATTGTACTTTTTAGAAAAAAATTCCTTTCTGACTTTTTAGTAACAGTTCAAAGAACCCAAATCATTCTTATATTAATTTTAATTAAATTACATTTGTTTGCAATCGACCTGAGATTGAGGAGTCGAACCGGGAATCACAACATCGACCCAAGAGTCGATTAATTGGTCAATTTGCATTAAATGAGATTAATTATCAATTAATTCTGTTTTATTTATAAAAATAAGTAAGTTAGAAGAATTTCAGGTATAGAAGAAGGAACACTTGCGAAGAATAACATCAGCTGGCCGAAACGAAGAAGTAGGTAATTCTTATATTACGAATCGATTGTAAAATTGAATCAGCTAACGCAAAACATTTCTTCAAATTAAATTCTACTACATGATTGAGATTAAGAGGAGAGTAAGAAATAATTAAATGTGGATGGTTATAAATTTTTAACCCGAATTCTAATTAAAATTAAATAAACAAAAATAAAAAATAAAATAAAATTTAAAATATAAATTAACCCAATAAAGGCAAAATAATTAATTATAAAAAAAAGAAAAAATTTACAAAAGATTTTTTAAAATCTTTTATTTCATTGATTCAAACAGTACAGGTAAAGACGAAGATAATTATCAGTAATACATGAGGTGTTACAATAAGTATAGACACGCCTGCAAAGTTTCATGAAAATTTGCTGATGCCTTCCTATGTTATTGTGGTCATATCCCAAACAGATAGACAAATAGATAGAAAGACAAACAGACAAATGCCAAATAGTCTAGTTAAAACAGAGAACTTGCTATCGCTCATTCAAAGAAAATGAAGAACATAAGAAACAATAAAATAAAAATGAAAGAAATAGAAGTACAGTTTTAAGAAAAGTCTGGCAAAAAGTAGACTGACAAGACTTTTTGAGCAACTGATTGTATTATTTCAGTACACTACCTATAATTTAATCATGTATCATTTGAGTATATTTGGCAGACTAGCCAACTGTCTTATTTGATAGACGGAACTACACAATTCTGGTAATAATACTGCATGTTTTGATTGAAATTACTCATAGTTAATACAAATTTATTACCCACATGTATACAGTAGGACTGCACATAAATGTATAACAATAATGTGAAAATGCTCCTTAAACCAAGCAGTGAGGGCAAAAGTAGCAGGTCTAAAAACACATTTCCAAACCTCACATTTAATGAAAGTGACTGACAGGGTTTGTAATGCTTTCATTTGTTAGAACTTGGCTCCCAGTAGATGGGCATTAACTGACTTAACATTCTAACACAGTACTTCTACTGTTTCAATCAAATAAGTGTTACTAGGTTATTATCTTTTCCTCCTAACAAAACACAATTTCATTACGTTTTTTTTACATTATGTCCAATGATGTGCAGATGGGAAAGCCAGTAATATGTGCTACGCAAATGTTGGAATCGATGATAAAGAAATCTTATCCAACAAGAGCAGAGACATCTGACGTCGCCAATGCTATCTTAGATGGTGCTGACTGTGTAATGTTATCAGGTGAAACAGCAAAAGGTTGTTATCCATTAGAGTGTGTTGCTACAATGGTGAAGATACTGAAGGAAGCTGAAGCTGCTGTCTGGCAAAAACGATTATTCAAAGACCTCAGTCAAAATGTAAAATGAGTGTTATAGATTTGTAGTTTTTTCAAGTATATAAGAAGCTTGCCTTTGAATATTCTAAGTGACAATAATGTTATCATTTCTAATTACTTACTCAGTTAAAGACCTTGAAGACATGTGAATAATAAGAAAATATCAATTTTTAATTATATCACAGGCATAAATTTGAATTTCACTTTTGGATTACTAGTATTTTTGTTTTGTGTAGCCAGTGACTACATGCACCCTTCTAGGTTGGACTGTACAGTTCACTACATTCTTTTTTAATTACAGTTTTAACTGTTCAAATTTACAATGTAAACACCATATTAATGAACTTCTTTAAAAGATGGTTGTGATGGATTGTAGACATTTGAATTTGAATCTAAATGACAGACTTTTGCTATCACAGAAAAAATAATATAAATGCAACATTTCAGCTACCCAAACATTTTCCAACCATCTTCTGACTAATTATAAACTAATGCATGAAAATTAATAAATAATACCCTATCAACAAGTGATAGCTAGGGGAGGATTGGAAGTGCATGGTGCCCTATGGTGCCGTCAGGCTGGTGCCTCCCTTGATTCAAAATTCAGTCTTTTATCTATTATTTACACTGACAAATGGCATACACAATTTCAAAAGTTAACAATTATTTTATTAAACTCTCAAATTACACAAATATTTAGTTAAATAGTGATTACAATTAGCAAAGTAGTACTTAAGCTTTGGAAATACTAATCCATCCATTTTTCTTGTTTTCCCCTTAACAAAGTCCTTGTATAATTTCTTCTAAATCAGTCGATTCAAGTATCTTGCTGTCAATATTCAACATTGCTAACAAAGATAATCTCTCATCTCCCACAGTTGAACTCACCATATCTTTAATACGTTGTAACACAGAAAATGATCTTTCAGATTCACAGTTAGCTGTTGGAATGGGCAAAAGCAGATGATAAGACAGTAGGATTGAGGACATTTTTTCACATTTATTATGTTTAAAAATGTTTTTATGATTCAGGGCTGGATGGTGCACCCTCTGACAGGTACACCCTAGTGCCCGGTGTTGCAGCATACCCTAGCATTATTCCATCCACCCCTGGTGATTATCAAGTCAACAAAATAATAATAACAAAAGTTCACATAACATATGATCAAAAGACTAAATAATACAAATAAATACTTACTATGAAAAACCACAATACTCACAAAACACAAGCATAATGCACACACACACTTGCACACTGACAAGGTTAATAAAACACTGCGATTGGAATACAACAACTCTTGCCCAACTCTTGTATAGTGAAAGTTAAAGTAGACAGCAAACACCACCTATGCAAAAATTTCTAAGGTTGTAGTACTTTGGATAGTTGTTGGGTGGCCCTAGCAATTTGTGCATAGGTGGCATTTGCCTTTCATAATTTCTTGCTTTTCAGTTTTAATATGATAATTCTTTATTAAAAGTTGGTAAATGTCTGACACTGCAATGAATGTTACACTCACAAAAAAAAGATGATGATGATCAGCAAGTATAAGCAATATAGCACCAGATTAATGTAAACATCTTTTTTTTGTGTATTTAAAAAATACATTTCTTGATCAACAAATTCAGAAGCAAAACATGAAAATAAAATAAAGAATCTAAACATGACATCCCTGTCATGAATTAAGGCAGTAACATGTAACATGACATGATATGTCTCCCAGTAGAATGTATCCTACTGCTCCTTTCAAACCTCAAACACTACCAGACTAGTAATAGCATGCAGAGAGTGGAAGGCAGACAGAAAAAAGCTTGGATGTTCAGATCCTTGAAGTGGTGCTTCTCTTAACTGGTCACCTTTGTGTAGTCCATGTTTCCTTTCTAATTCTGTTCACATTCACTGGAAGCAATTGGTTTCTTTTATGTAAGGTTTCTATAACAAGTTTCCAGAGTCAGTAATTAATTTAACATATAACCCCAACCTGGTAAATCAGAATTTTATGTACATACAAAAACTTGAAGTATACTTCCTTTACGAAACAGGAGATTAACTAAATACAGTCAATATTACATTATGGACAAACTAACCTTTTTCAATCTGCCTTGTGACTTAATTTCTACATACAGATGACACGTTTCAAAGCATATGCTTTATCATCAGATCATAAAATATCCCTCATAGGAGGACATCATTAGTTAAAAATCCAATATCATTATGCACTGTGTACACATCAGTAGATGTGCACCTATTCAGGTTTGATCGACAACTCATTTTCATACAAGAGACTTGATACTGTTGTAAACATGCACGCTACATTACATTACACTAGTCAGTGCAGGACATATCTGAAATGTCTATAGAAATGTGTCAAACTTGGATGGGACTCACACTAAATGGAACAAGCACAGCAAACACTAATTTAAAGCAGTGATGCAGGGAGTGGCATGAATTTATAAAATGTGTAATCAACTCTGCAATTATGGTTGAAGTTCTACAAGGTGTTGGCCTCCTCACACTTCTTCATGACTCTGAGAATTGGACTTTAAGGAAGTCCCAGGCCAGTCGCATTCAGGTGGCTGAAATGAGATTTCTCAGGTACATGGCAGGTACGGTATTCTTCAATATTACAGAAGGAATGTTGATGTATGGCAGAAGCTGAGTATGCTTGATAGCATTGCCTAATATCAGCGGAAACAGTTGGAACATCTTAAACGAATGTATGACTGCCAGTTCCCCAAACAACTATGGAATTATCAGCCGAAAGGGCAGACATGTGTGGGGTGTCTGAAAAAGCATTGGAGTGACTAGTTCTAATCTATCTGCTTTGGACTGGAACAAACCATTTTTGGCTTAATACTTGTGGAAGAAGATGACGGTAATGTAATGAACTTATTATTGACCTGTATAATCTATTGTACACATGTGTGTTTGCATTAGTACCCACTTTTTCTAAGGAAAATATGAAGTAAGCAAATATTTTGTTAACTTAAGCATATATTTGCTATTAAACCAAATTCCACAATATAGATTTTAAGAGTATAAGCACATGTTTTAGTTGAAACTGCCACTCGATTCCATACACACAGCAGCTGTTGCTGCAGTATTGGCATCAAACATGTGCCTTGCAGCCGCCATCATTGTAATCACAACTTCTGGAAGTTCAGCACATCTCATTGCTAAATATCGCCCTCAATGTCCCATTGTTGCTGTGACTTCTCATGCACAGTCTGCCAGACAATGTCATCTCTACAGAGGAATTTTCCCCTTAATTTATGAAGGTAAGAACAAAAAAATTAATTGTTTAGCAGTCAAACCTGAAACTTTCTGCTGGGAAATAACAAAAGAAATTTGCATAAAACAGCATGTGTGTGTGTGTGTGTCCTTTGTGTAGGTGTTTGGTATGAGTGCTGATCAGTCTGACTGGTAGACCTACTAGGAAAAGTAACCTTCAGATTTTGTTTTTAATAAGCAGAAATAAACTTTGAATAATAAAGCTTCTGTCCCACTAATCTTAATACAATATTTTATTCACTACTGTACACAATATTGTTTAAAATTTATTTTTGTTGTACTCTGAAATTTTTTATTTTATACATTTGTGGCAATTCATTCATGAATCTAATTCCTGCTGCACATGAAAACATGGGAGGGATTCGCTTGGATTTTGTATAAGCTTTTATAACGTAGAATATAGGACTTTCACTTGTGAAAACTTACTTGTTTTTCTTTCCGAACGCGTTTCGCCGAAACGTGTTCGGAAAGAAAAACAAGTAAGTTTTCACAAGTGAAAGTTCTATATTATTTAGTACTGTGAAAAAAGAAGATGAACAATCAAAACAACTTTTATAACGTATATTGCTGTATATCCTAGGTAGTAACTTTAGAAATACTCAAAGTAATGATATACTGATGATATATATAAGACAATTTATCACTAAAATTTCTGATGAAATGTCAATTTATGTGAATTAGTATTAAACTGTATAGAAAATGTTATTACAGTAAAACTTCTTTTATGCGTTTCTCACTTACCTATACGTTTTTCACACTTACTCGTTTTTTCTCCAATGTCCCGGCAAAATCCCTATACTTTCCGTGTTATTTTATTTCGGTTATACGTTTTTCTTCGTATTGTTTAAATTAGCAGCCATCCTTACTATTTCTTTTATGAATTTGCTAACTGCTATAATTTTTTATTGTTCGACTAAGCTTTTCGTCATTACTGACATCTTCAGGTTGTTTAAGACCTGAAGATGTCAGTAATGACGAAAAGCTTAGTCGAACAATAAAAAATTATAGCAGTTAGCAAATTCATAAAAGAAATAGTATACGTTTTTCGTTTTTTACACTTATACGATCAAATTTTTAAGTCCCTGGAGATACGAAACTTCATTTATACGTTTAAATATTTTTTCCTTATTTACGCTGCGTATATCACAAAATGCATATCGTGTGAATGTCCGAATGGAAATATTTTAACAGACTGTACATTTCTAGGGAATCGTCACTTAGTGCCAGTCGGCTGAGTGCAGTTGACGAGTACCCTTTGAGCAAGCTTTGTTTGATTCCTAGAAAAGTATTTGTTCAATGCTTGTAAAGTTCCATCGCTTCGTCGACATCAGTTCGTTACTGTTTCTATTATAGGTAATATCGTAAGTGGAAGGAAGAGGAAGTGCGTTACGATCGCTGATAAATTAAACATTTTCAAAGTAGTGAAGGAAAGCGGGAATAAGAAGCGAGTAGACATCGCCAAGGAGTTAGGGATTGCTCCGTCGACGTCAAATTCAATCGTGGCTAAAGCAACCGAAATTGAAGAAAGTGCTCGTGTGTTTGGTGTTTCAAGTAATAAGCGAACACGTATTCAAGCCGGAAAATACGAACTCTTGAAAGACTGTCTGTTACAGTGGTTCCAGCAGCACAGGGCGGAAGGGATTCCTATCAGCAGGCGAAAAGCAAATGAATGGCAGCCAGGTTCGGTATTGAAGATTGTCATGCGTCGACCGGGTGGCTACGTAAATTTAAGGCACGGCATGGCATCGGCAGCAAAAGCGTGTGCGGTGAGAGTAACAGTGTAGACGCTAATACAGTGTGTGAGTGGAAAGAAACCCGTTTGAGGGAACTAACATCTCAGTTTGATCTCAGTGTGCGGATGAAACAGGCCTTTTTTTAAATTTACTTCCTGACCGCACGATGGCATTCAAAGGGGACAACTGTCATGGTGGTAAGCGGAGAGTCTACCTAGAGCATTTGCCCGGGTAGGCTGTGTCTGTTTCTGCTCTGCAGAATTTTCTTAATTTCTGCGGAAATATTGTATTTACAAAATTCTCATCATCACCGTAGTCTTCAGCATCATCACCTTCATCAGATTCATCGCATCAACAGTGCAAAACAGTTTTTATTTAGCTAGTGCGGGAGTGTTTTTGTATCCGAGTGCTGTGCGGTCTGTGTCGAGTTCAATTGTGCCTGTGGATAGTTTTCAGTGTCTGGTGATCCCTCAATCCTAGACCTGCGTAGACGTTCATTTCGGCTTGTCCGAAATGGCGTCGATTACGCCCCCGAATCCTCTGCCGGCGCCGCTTGTTTCCTTAATGGAAACTTGCTCAACCGGCTTCCGTTCTACTCCACTTCCTCACGACAGTGAAAGTGATTGTGAAAGTGACATAAGTGCGGTCGATATGTGCAGTGTTGGGTCGGGGGACGGACAGTTCTCGCTTGTGGAGGGCAAGTCTGCCAAACGCAAGCGAAAACTGGCCCAAACTCCGCCGCCCGCCTCAGCTGCAGATCAGTCGTCTAGTCACGGTAACAGCGGCACTCAGCGCGAGCGTGAGTATTCAACTGGTACCCAAACTGTGTCTTCCCCACGCATTCCACCGATTGTAATTCCTGATAATAGGAATTACTCTCAGTTACTGCGTTCTATCACCCTAGCTCTTCCTTCGGTCAAGGTCGAGGCGAGGTGCCAAGGCGCCTCGCTAAAGCTGGCGACCGCTACAATCCCGGACTTCCGCTCTGTCCAGTCATTCCTGACAGAGCGTAAGATATCATTTCATACTTTCGCCCTCCCGTCAGAGCGAGAAATCAAGGTCGTTCTGTCGGGAATTCCTTCTTTCACAGAAACTGATGCCATCAGGCAGGAACTTGTTGCGCTCGGCTATGCGCCGACCGCGGTAAGCGTCCTGCATGTTGGCAAAGGTGATGACCGCCGACCTGTTAACAGCTTTCTTGTCAAATTGCTGAAAGTAGGCCCTTTCGAGGAGATTTACACTCTCCAGCATCTTCTGCACCTACGGGTGCAAGTCCGAACATTTGACCCGCGGCCCGGCCCCTCGCAGTGTTTTAACTGCCAGAGGTTCGGCCACAGCAGTCTTTTCTGTCATCAGCCACCGCGTTGCGTGCGTTGTGCTGAACCTCATCGTGGCTGTGATAAGCCTACGACGGGGTACACAGCTAAATGCTGTAACTGCAAAGGAGCCCATCCGGCTAATTACCGAGGCTGCCCTAACTTTATCGCCGCTATGAAACCGCAACGACCTCCTGTGCGCCCTGGCGCGCAGGCAGGCCGTGTAGCTGGTCCTGGCCCTAACCAGCGAGCGGCTTTCCCGCCACTCACTGGTGCATCTGCCAAGGTCCCGGCAGCAACTCCGGTTGCTTCCGGTGCCGCTGTCTCGCCTGCAGTCGTCGCTTCGGCGCCGCCTGCAGCGGCCTCAATCCCGGCGCCTACCGGAGCGCCCGCACCTTCCTACGCGGCCATGGCCGCTAAATCAGCCCCGCCTCCAGCCCGATCGGGCAAATCAAAGCGCTCTCGTCGTCGCCGGAACTCCGCCGGCAGACCAACATCATCACAGGTTCCACCTGTACCCTCTCCGCGGGCTCGACCCGCCCCCAGCCATCGTCCTCAACCTTCCAGCGAGCAGTCTACTACTCAGACCACCAGCCCAGCGCCATCTGCTACCCCTGTCGCGGCCAGTCAGGCTTGTCCTCCTGAATCCCGGGAATCTTCCCGGGCTTCGGCGGATCCCCTGACTGCCTGGGCAGATAATCTTGTTGCATCCATCAGGACTGCTCGCGACACTACCACTGTGCTTGCCCTGGTGTTCCAATCATTAGCTGCCCTCTTTCCTCTACTTCCCCTAAATGGCTAATAGCCTGAGGATCGTTGCGTGGAACGCCTTCGGGCTACTCCCCAGGCGATCTGAACTGATGACTTTCGTAACGGAGTATGATGTTGATATCATACTTCTTTCCGAGACTCATCTGGCTCATTACCACTCGTTTTCCCTTCCTGCCTATGCCTGTTATCGTCAGGATCGTCCCCTACGGCCTCGCTGTCCCCCCTCGGGGGGCACAGCTGTTTTAGTCCACAGGCGGATATCCCACAGGCTTTTGCCTCCTCTAGATACATCTATTATTGAAGGCTGCGCGGTGGCGGTGGACGCCGGCGGATCGGAGCTGCGCGTTGTTTCTGCGTACCTCCGGCCTGGCCGGCGAACTCCGCCACCGCCCGAGGAGTGGGACGCCCTCCTCGACCACCCCCTCTCAACCATTGTAGCCGGCGACTTAAACGCCAAAGACCCTTCATGGAACAGCCGCGTTGTCAACGCCTATGGAAATTCTCTGTTCCGGTTCGTCTCTGGCGACCCGGCACTTAATGTCATCGGCCCTGAAGACCCTACCTACTTCCCCTTTCACGGCCATCGGCCGGACGTTCTTGACATAGTAGTTGTCAAGAACGTTGCCCGCACCATCGAGGTCTCGTCTGTGTCGGACCTTTCGTCCGATCACAATCCCCTTGTTATAACTGTTCGAGAGCTGTCGGCGTCACCCCGACTTCCCGCTCAGATTGTTAGGAGAGTCAACTGGCGATCCTAACATGACGAGCTCTCTCGAAGGTTACCATCTCTCCCGGCGGACCCAATCGTCACTCGTGACGATCTGGATCTCCGCGCCACAAATCTTCAGGAATTGGTCCAAGGTGTCATGGATCGACACACCTACGCACTCGAGGTGAATCATCGTAAATCGGCCTTACCTGCGGAAGTACTCCACGCCATCTGGCTACGGCGCCAGCTCCGCCGCAGATGGCAAAGAACCCGAGACCCAGTCGTTAAGCGACGATTTCAACAACAGTCCCTTTACGTTCAGCAGCTACTGCGGGACGTAAACTCTGATCGATGGGACTCATACCTTGAGTCTCTTGAAGTCGACCACGCCTCCGTCTGGAGAGCGGTGAGTAGACTGACCCGCGAGAAGAGAACTCGCCACCCGCTGGAAACCCCGAACCGGGTTGTGTCTTCATCAGAAGGCAAGGCTGAGGTCTTCGCCGACTGCATGGAGTCGCAA
The DNA here is from genome assembly GCA_034769895.1 of Magicicada septendecula. Classification (NCBI taxonomy): domain Eukaryota; kingdom Metazoa; phylum Arthropoda; class Insecta; order Hemiptera; family Cicadidae; genus Magicicada; species Magicicada septendecula. The sequence goes on along the minus strand of CM068373.1, from coordinate 430,847,552 downwards.
TTTACCGTTCATCGAGGCGTTTCGGACCCTGCTCACTCGGCAGAAGTCCGGGACTTCCTATCTGGTTATTTTTCTCGCCCTCCCGATGGCCCAGACCTCCCGTTCGACAGAGACGAACTCGTTTCGTCTGTCTGTCGACTAAACCGCCGTCGCGCCCCCGGTCCTGACCGGATCGGGGCCGCTGCATTACAATATCTCCCGGCCTCAGGCGTTGACCTCGTTCTCGAGCTGTTCAACTCTTGTCTCCGGCTACAGTACTTCCCCCGCCTGTGGAAAAATGCCAACATGGTTATGGTTCCTAAACCCCGCAAGCCGCGCATGCTTCCTGAAAGCTATCGGCCAATATCTCTCTTGCCAGTTATCTCGAAGGTGTTCGAGCGGCTCCTGCTGGCCCGCATCTCGCCGTTGTTGGATAATTTTATCCGCAACGAACAGTTCGGGTTTCGCAGAGAGCACTCGACCACGCTTCAACTAGTCCGCGTGGTAACGCAACTCTCTGACGCCACCAACAGGCGAGCGGCTACGGCCGCCGCACTGCTGGACGTGAGCAAGGCCTTCGACAAAGTCTGGCACGAAGGTCTTCTCTTCAAACTCGCTAACTCCCCCTTACCATCGTCCATAGTGTTTTTCCTCCGGTCGTATCTCAGCGACCGAACCTTCAGGGTGAGCGTCGACGGAACCTGCTCTGCAGTTCGTCCTGTCGCCGCTGGCGTACCCCAGGGATCTGTCCTCGGCCCCGTTCTGTACCTCGCGTACACGAACGACCTGCCTGTTTTGCCCGGAGTCACGTTGTCTTTGTTCGCTGACGATGCAATGTATCATTACAGCTCTGTGTCCCCGCGTTTTGCGAGTACACAGTTGCAGCGTCAGTTGGACCAGCTTCCGGACTGGCTACGGAAATGGCGGGTGACGATCAACACGGAGAAATCCGAGGCGATCTGTTTCACTCGTAAGTCCATCTCCCGATGCCAGCCCCTCTCCCTTGAAGGGAGGCCTATCGCCTACAAAGAGTCGGTAATACTAGGCGTTCGGCTAGATCGTCGCCTTTGCTTCAACGCCCACGTGACGGACACCCTTGCCAAGGCTCGCGGCGTCCGAGCCAAACTTTACCCATACCTCGCGTGCCGCAGCCCCCTGGCGCTGCGCACGAAAGTTACCCTCTATCTGTTGTTTCTCCGGTCTGTATTGACCTATGCGGCACCTGTATGGTGGTCACTTGCCTCCGCCACCAACAGGCGTAGGCTGGAAAGTTTCCAATCCAGAACCCTCCGTTCCTTGTCGGGATCTCCTTGGTTTGTTAGAAACAGTGTAATTCGAGGAGGTCTACGAGTTCCTGCTCTCTCAGCCTTTGTCTGGTCATTAGCTGCGACTCTCTTTGCCGCAGCTGAGACCTCTTCCTTCCCTTACCTCAGAACCATCAGCACCACGCAACCACCTCCCCCTGTCCGGGTCAAACGCCCTCGGGCGATTCTCGATGACCCGCCATAAGTTTAAGTAAACTTAAACCTCACTTAACTTGTATATTCTCTATCTGCCCATGCCCCAGAATTTACCTGTAAAGCTGTTTCCTTCCTCCCTTCCTAGTATGCCGACCGCGCTGAATGCTGCTGCTACGCGCTATCACTGGCACGGAGGCTCTCTGCCTCGCGGGGAGCGACCGACGCCTCACGGCGTCTGCACGCGGGACTGGGAAAGGGCGACATCTGTCACCTGAACCCGACCTATGTATATCTACAGGCAGCCATTGAGCTCGACTCAGATGCTGCAGTCATGCACCGGGTGCAAAGACGCCCCGCTACTACAATGCTACATGCTACATGTGGTAAGCGGAGTAAACAACATGTAACAGTGTTGTTGTGCGCAAATAGTGACGGAAGTGAAAAACTGGTTCCCTTAACTATCGGGAAATATGCGAGGCCGCAGCGTTTTAAAAATGTTGCAACGCTCCCTACGAAATACGCTAACAACAATAAGTCGTGGATCAGTACAAAAGTGTTTGAAGACTGGCTGCGAGGCGTCGATGCAAAAATGAGCGCAAAGGGTCTTCTGATTGTGGATAGATGCACGGCACACCCTCCTGATACATCGTACCTAAAGAACGTGAGAGTGGAATTTTTCCCCGCAAATTGGACAAGCGAACTGCAACCGCTGGACCTGAGGATAATCGGCAATTTTAAACTGTATTATCGCAAGATGCTGGTACAGCATGCCATCCACTGAGTAGACGCTGGAAAGAAGGATGAAATGAAAATTCACGTTTTGCAGGTATGATTTCTTCGTGATTTTTATAACTTGTAACTAGTGAAATCAATATTGTACCGTACGATTCTACGCAATGTTTTGACGGTGTGTCAAAAACATATTGTTTCATAAATAATGAATAGATTGGAATAAAAAAACTATCAATTTGTTCAGAAAATTAAAGTTTTTACACTAGGGGAGGCGTATAGGATTCTTTTTTTACCCCGCCATTCTTTTCTGCCTGTATTTTCTACCGTGGTTTTCTGGCATCACTCTCAATCTTACAATTGATTTCTGTGTGCACCAGGTATAACAAATAGGATAAACCTCATGTAAAATTACTTATAGGCGTACGCCTATCTAAAGAAATTACAGTATAGGTCTACTAAAATTATATTATTGCACAAATTCGTAACGGTTTGGTCTCTTCTAACAGGCAATGCATTACATCGCAGCTGCATGGCACAGAGTATCGCAACTCACTGTCTGCAACTGCTTTCACAAAGCCGGATTCGGGAATAGCGAAACGTGTAGTAATGAAGATAGCTGTGGTGTTCCCGCTGATGATGTGGAATGGGGCAAACTGGAAGGCCATGTGTCATTTGACGACTATGTCAAGATTGACGAAAATGTTGTTACCGCGGAAGCCAATGACCATATCGGACATTGCTGATGGCATTAAGCAGGAAATGGACGAAGAAGAAGATGAGATGATGATGATGAAGAAGCAACGCAGACTCCCGTGTATTTTAGTGATGTAGTTAATGCCCTGGAGACAATTAAATGCGCTTTGTAACCTGCCGTAATGTATCCGACGAAATTATGACGCAGTTGTCAAGATTTGAGGGCACAGTTCTGTTGTCAAGATTTGCCGCGGAAAAGAAAAACAAGGGAAGATAACGGACTGTTTTGGGAAATAATTAATTATATCTGTGTTCTTTTTATATATACATACACGTTATTGATATACATACATATACTTACTACTGTATTATTCCAAATTGTAAATTATAGGCCTACGTTATTTCTATTTAGTAGGCCTACTATAACATTTAATTATAGGTCTACTATTTGTGTTCAGTTATACGTTTTTCACACTTATACGTTTTTTCTTCGAAGTCCCCTGAAAAACGTACTGTACTAGTCCCCTGAAGCTTTACTGTACTAGTTACACAGTTTCAGTATTCTTATATTACCACTTGGTAAGATCCCACTTAATACGTGGTTGTTGTCACTAGGTCTCTTGATGAGTGCCTTAACGAGGTTTTACTGTATAGCTTTACTTTCAATAAACAGCTAATGTTAATAAAGAATTTTCATTACTTTCTGCCCTTTTATGTACAAATTGTGGATTATACATTGAATTCGACTATCCGTGATGGTTGGATCACCCAATTCTGGAGCGGTAACTAGGAGTTTATTGTATATCATTTTTAGGAACTTAGGAATTCTTTTTCAACTTAATGTTGCTCACCTTTCAAGCATCATTGTATTCCATTCACCAGTAATGGCACTATTTGTTTAGGTGTCTGAGGTACTAAATTGTAAAATTGTAGTACAATTTATGTTTGCTGTATAAACAAACGCCTTTTGCTTGTTGGTCCAATAGAAAAGCATTTTATTTATCTCCTTCTCATTTTCTGATGCCAAATAGCTCAGTCATTTTAATTAAAATAGACTTCATGCATTTTACTTCCATATTCCTTAAGGAAATGGAAGTATGGTGATGGCAAAAAAAATCGTTTTCGAGATTATTGCAGATTCTGATTGTACTACACTCAAAACATGATAAAAAGTCGTTTTTCGAAAACTGTCTGTGTGTCTATCTGTCTGTGTGTCTATAGATTTTTTTTCTATGGCAAACGATAGCAGCCGCAAATTCAAACAGAATCAAATAATTTATTGCATACAGCTCTGATTTGTAGAGTTCTCAAGATCTGTTGTTTTTGGTGAAGATCGGTTGAGGAAAAGGGGTAGTTTACCTGCAACGTTTTATGTTTTAACAAGGGTAATTTTTTCTATGACGAACGATAACTGCCGCATATTGAAACAGAATCAAATAATTTTTTGCATACATCCCTGAATTGTAGAGAACTCAAGGCCTTTTGATTTTGGTGAAGATCGGTTAAGGGGAAGGAGTAGTTTACCTGCAACTTTTTACGTTTAAACAACAGTAAAGTACTTGAAAATTCATTTAAACTTTTCAAACAATGGTAATTGTCAAAAATAAAATAATTTTGTTGCCAGGCAATAAAATTATAATTTTTTCATTTTAATATAAATCATGTATAAGAGAAAATATATCGTTCGTGGCAGGCAAGCATATTTATCTCAGTTATGTAATGTTTACGTTTCCATTTTATTATTATGACTACCGCAATAAAAAGGCAGGGAACACACACACACACACACACACACACACACACACACACACACACACACACACACACACACACACACACACACACACACACACACACACACACACACACACACACACACACAATTCGCGTTATTTCTGGCCTTGTTCATGTTTATTTTCTTACATTTGCACGCTTTTTAAATGGAAAGTGCCGAAACCCATACCAATATAACGCGTGCAAGCCGAAAAAGTGTCCAGCGTGGATAGCGATTTGCTTCCTGTGGATCGCTGGGCAGTGTAACTGCACGTGTTTACAGAGGAACGATTCATAGACAGACTTTTCGTCTTTATGGAATGAACCCTCTGCAAGATGCTGAGGGTCCATGAGTGACTTCGGAGCGCTCCTTCTTTTCCGCGTGTTTGTTCTGTGAAACGTACACTGTAGATTCGCAGCTTTACTCTAAGCAACGCTCAATAGGAAATGTTAAAAATTTTTGTCCACGGTGTACCCTCATACACACTAAACCTGCTCTGATGTTTTAATTACGGACATCATAATATTAAAACTTTGGAAACTTGAGCACTACTTAATGGAGATCAATCATTAACTTATACAAGCCATTAATTTTATGCACATTTTTTATATATATGTGTACAACGTTATCGGCAACAAAGAAGTAGTTTTGTTAAAATTCCTTCCCGGGATATTTGGCCGTAGTCCAATGTTTTCTACAAAACCAGACGTTTCGGCAATGCCATCGACTTCCATCATCAGTGAAAATCGAGTACGATAACGTGAGGTGGTATACGTTAGTGACCACAGTACTGTGGTTAAGGCTGAAGCAGTAAGTAAAAAGAAGTAGTTTCTATGGTAATATTTCATTTCGAAAATGACTTTAAATATAAATCTTAGAATATGGAAGTCATGTATGGTTCTCCATACCAATATTTTATTTCTACTATATTAAAAGTTAACAGTAAATAAAGTGAGTGTTCTTTATATGGAGTGAGTATCAACAAAAGTAACTTAATTTATGACTCACTATTTAACAACTCCATTGTCTAGTTCAGAGTTCCCAAAGTATGAGTTACAATGCTCAAGAAACAGTTTTGGTAGGTCATAAATCAATGGCAGCAACTGAAATAATAATAACAGTAAACTGAATTAAACGATGTGAAAATTCGTGGTGAAACTTTAGAAATGAACAAAAAGCAATGTATTGAACCATGGCCTTTGTTTTCAGAGATTAGGAAAGCCATTGATTTTCAAAACACTTTTCATGAAATAAGATCTTATAAGTGAGAAACTAACATCAAGTTATTTATGAATATCTTCAGCTGTCACAAATCACCTTTAACCACTTGATGATATTTCAAGTACTTACTTCTGTACATGTTTTTTATTGTTAGTTTTCCTAAAAAATAAGTACAGGTATAGTAAATAGCTGAAGACTTATTGTTAAAATCTAGCCTATTCATATTGTGTATAATTTTTGTATAAAATCTTTATGATGCTACACATTAATCCTGTTTTGTAGCTCCAGTACACACAATAATAATAATAATAATAATTTTCATTATTACATGTACAGTTTTTTTATCTAATTATTGCGTTGATAGGTTCCATTTGGAATTAAAACAGTATTTCTGTACTGTTGATCTATGACCACTGGTAATTCATGAAGGAGGTCTCCAGGGCACTACTCTCCCTGCAAAACAAAGAAAATGAATAAACAAAACACATTTTGGAATGCATACCAATTTACCAATATAAATAAAAATATAAAGAATAATATTTTTTGTAAAATGGATGGCCAGGTGCAGACACAGTTCCCATGACAACTTGATGTCACTGCCCTTACCTGAGCAGTCATAATGTATGGCATTTTGGACTGCACTAGTGTATCAGTCCAGCCAACAGTGAGTTTGTATTGTAGACAAACTGGTGTAGTGTAATGCTACCAGTTTTTGCTTGATTTTTTAATTGAAAATGATAATTTTCAATATTAAAATCTTGATTTTTGTTATGTACCGCTACAAGAAAAGTCTGAATATTGCAAGACCAATGCTTGATTTCTGAACTTAAAGCAGTACAGAAAAAATTAAAAAACAGTCATTACACACATCAATTAAACAAATGGCTCAAACAAGTTCTTCTCTAAAATAACAATTTTCAGAAATTTATTTGCAAATTTTAATGGGATTACCACTTTTATCCACAGATACTTCTCTCCTTTAAGCTTTAATCAGGAGCTGCCACTATGACATTATAAAATAATGTCTCTCCTTAAAAAAAATTTGATTGTAATAAAAAGTATCTAAAAAATTGTTAGGTTCCATGTGGATAACGTTTGCAATATAATGAACCAGGTTACTTTTTGTTAATATGATATTTATACTCGGCAATTTTTTTTTTTTCAGGTCCTACAGTGAAATGTTGGAAGAAGGACTGTGATAACCGTATCCAGTTTGCTATGACAATTGGTAACATAAAGGGTTTCCTTAAGCCTAACAATGCCGTGGTAGTAGTGACTGGATGGCAACGAGATTCTGACGACATTAATAATGTCCAGATTGTATACGTACCTCATGATCTTTGAGCCAATTCGTTTTTTTTTTTCATTGTAAATTCACTAAGAACACTTCAAAAATATAAAAAGTTTAAATTTTTAATAAAATGGTGTTTTCTTAGAAACCACATTTATAAGAAGAGAAAAGACTGAAAAACTTGGCCACTTTGTCTACAAAAAGAAAAAAAGCACTACATTTTCTTTTGATTTTGATGACATAATAGGCAAATTCAGTAAAAAAATCTCAAAAAACACGATTTAATTTATATGTACCGTAATTTAATTGTAAGTAAATAAAACAAATTATTAGTATAATACTACTGACTCGGAACACTATGTTTTTTATAGGTAAAAATGTAAATTTTTACCTTATAGACTGAACCAAGCTAACTTAGACCCTCTGACGAAGCTTATAATAAGCAAAATCTGGTTCAGGCTATAAGGTAAAAGTTTTACATTTTTACCAATAAAAAACGTAGTGTTCCAAGACAGTAGTATTATACTTATAATTAGTTAACCAACATGGACAACAAAATCCAAGAATAAATCAAAACTATAATTTTTCTCATTTTATAAGTCTTTGTTTTTACTTTAGTTAAATTCTATGAGTAATAAGTAAAATATTTTGTACATCTGACTAAGAACTATAAAATATATACCTACAGGCAGGCCTACAATAAAAAACTCCGTTGCTGGGCCTCAAAATGAAAGGCCACCCTGGGTGTGGGTGGTTAATCTTTGTCTGCCACTGCCTACAATACAGCTTAATCTTCAAATATTAAAAGAATAAGAAACAAAAAATTTAAACAGATAATAAATTTAAAATTTTAGTATGACAATGATTATGTCTTGAAATAGAATCTCATATTTTGATTCCCAACTGTGCTCTGCTAATGTCAATTCGTGGGTCTGTCTGCGACAGTTACGGGGAGTAACTGAATTATATAAGAGAGATTATTGAATAAACAAAGTGAGGGTATGTCTCACAATAACTTTTGAACACATCAACCGATTTTTGTAAAGCTTGGCACTCTGTGTCCGTACTTTCACCCTACAGAACCTTATTGTTTTTGAGATTGATTCATTTAAAAATAGGGGGGGGGGCAAAAATGTGAGGGGTTAAAATTGTGAAAAAATTGCGAAGGACCATATGGGTATCAAATTAAATAATATTTAACAACAATCTGAATAGCCTGTAGCAGTGGTTTCGAAAGTTAGGTCCGCGGACACTTTAAGAAAAAATAGAATATACCGTAATTTTCTCCGATTTTTTATAGTCTAAAATCTAAATTTTAGAATCTTAAAAGAATTAGTGGAAAATTCCAGTATTTTTTTTTTTTTTTTGTTCAAACTAATTGTAACTGTAAAAGTAATTTTAAACTAATGGCTTTAATATTGTCCTTAAATCATGTCGTGTAGCAGATCTGTTTGTCAGCGGGACTGAATAGTGCGCCTCATCAACGCAGAACTGATCGCGCTGTTAGTCCGCGTACAAGCACTATATCAAAGAAGACGTTTTCCCTGTAGCTGGGTTTACTCGTAAGTAGCTGGAATTCGACACGTGTGGCTGGAAAGATACAGCCGAGTTTGGCAAAGTTAAGAAATAAACTTGATGTCGAGATTTAATATTGAAATTATCAGACATTAAACCCAATATTGCAGAGCTAATTGTTCAAAAGCAGCTTCATTGTTTACATTAAACTACCGTATGTTTGATATCATTAATATTATTATTTTTCAACTTAGGAGAATTTTGATTTTAATACATTTTAATTAAAATATAAGAGTTTCTATTATATTTACTGTTTGTTTTACTTCATAACTCAGACGGAGTCCGAGAAATTTTTAATTTTTTATTAAAAATCAGCGGACGGGGTCCGCTGACTGAAAAGTTTGGGAACCACTGGGCTATAGTGTTCGTTTATGGAAATATCAAAATTTTTGGAAGTCAGGCCAAAAAGTGGGTGAAAATGTTGATAAGATCACCAAACGAAAGAGAATTGTAAGTACCACTTAAGACAAAAGAGATCAAAATTTTGAACACAAATTCGAATATTTCGAATTTTTAGTGTTAATTGTATGATTTTGTGCTCTATAATATTGTTAAATTACTAAGAAATATTTAAGTAATTTGGAATTTTGCAATTTTTTAATAAGGAGAACTGTTTAAAACAAGTGTCATTGATAACAAAAATAATGTAAAACAGACAGACAGAATTTGCGCGTGGGAACTTGTGCCCTGTTGGGTGTAGCCTACGTTGTCAGGGTCGCAGCCCCATGAACTCCAGCTGCAGCTGTCGTTTGTTCGCAGCACTAGGAGTTAAGATGAGGGGCCCCCTTTGCACGATACGGCGTGGAAGAGAGGATTCCATTGTTGTTCAGTCCTGGCTCTTCGCCGGGTGTGCAAGCTCCGTGGCTGCTTTAAGGATTCGCCCGCAGTAGCTTAGAACCGAACTAGCTTGGAAGATGAGCTACCACGCCCAGGCGGATGGATGTCGCAATTAGGCTTGGGACGACAACGCAACCGAAGCGGATCGAGCAAGTACTTTAATTTCAACTTTAATTAAATGTGTGCAGACAAAACAAAAGAAGGACATCTTTTCAGTTTAGCACCGTCCTAACATTTATTGGTTCGTTGTTACTCCCAGATGAAGTTTTAGTTACGTAATCTTTTAACGTGCCCCACGGGATGCCAAAAGTTTCACTTGCTTTGCAGATTGTGTAGTTTTCATTAATAACTTTTCCCAATGCTTCTCTTAAAGTGTCACTTGTGTAGTTGTTTTCCTTTCGCTTTTCTTTTCCATTGGATGTAAGGGAGTCTTAGAGGGTTTTATTCTTTTGAGTCGGACCTTGAAACTTGAATTGTTTTGGTGCTACGGGCTGACATCACTCTGGAGTGTGGTTCCGTGATTTCTTTAAGGATTCGCCCACAATTGCCTAGAGCCGTACTGGCGTGAGCCGCCATGGGGCATCGCCCGGAACGGTGAGTTGCCACGTCGAGACGAACGGCTCCGGTAAGGAGGCACTTGCACACGTTGTCTAGGACGACAGTGCATTCGAGGCTGCTCTCTGTACTCTCAACTTCTGGCACACGCTGAATTACCAATCTAAGCGTGGGAAAGCCGCAGCTGTAGGATGACTTGCGCCAGTTAAGTTTATGGAAGAATTCGCTGAACTGTCACAGAACGACTTTGAGAAGTAGGCATGCTTTATATTCAGAATGAGAGACCGCATATAGTTTGTAAGATAATACTTTACTCTCGAGTATTATTTTGATGATAATAACTTTTTACCCCCAGTAATAGATACAAAACGGTAGTATTTCAACTATAACTCATTTCTTGGATAAAAAGCCTCACGACACAGTCCATAGTATGTATCCCCATATAAATCGTTATTTCAGACAATTTAAATTATTTCTACATGCCCGTATCTAATGATGTTAGGAGTGTAACTGATGAAATGCAGAAGTTTTTATGAAAAGATAACATGTGCTGAGAATTAATTACAAGTATTTAAAATTACAGTTGTTATAAAATATTGAACTGTCGTGGTAACAACACACACACGTGTGTGTACAAAAAGGGTATGCATAAAGAGGCCTAACATGTAGAAATGTTTTGCTCACACCTTGAATGTTCAAATGTATGTGTCTATAGAAGACAGTGTGATTATATTTTATTTTTTTCTCTCCAAGAAAATACAAATTTATTTTCTTACAGCTATATAGTCAGCTGGTTACTAATGTACTCAGAAACCTTAAATACTTTCTGAGAACTGTGAGAATGCAGACTGTAAAGACGGCTAAGAATTTAAAAATCATATTCACATCCTCCGAGAAAATTATATTACATTTTTTCTGTAGGCCTATAACGTATTTGAATTATGAACGTAAGCTTACTTTAATTTTTATTGTCAGGATGTCCGTCAGCTCGTATAACAATTTTGTACTCATTAGTCAAATTCTCTCCAAAGCTGTTTTCAACACTTATACTGTTTTAACATGTACTAAATTATTATGTTCGTGCAACAGCCTTTGGAGATTTAAAAGTAAACGTTTATAAAGCCTTTGGAGATATTTATGGGATTTACCTGTTAAATTAAAAACGCTAAATTCTTTGTTTTAAGTGTTACTGTGTTATAAGCATTGTATAACACATTAAACGTTATGTTTTCCTCAACCATGGCTTTTATTTATTTCAGCAGTAAACTAAAAACCAAAAACCGTTGTCACCTAACCACACAAATGAAAACAGCACGTATTTTCGCTTTGCATTAAGTAATAGGACAATTTACAATTAGTACAATTCTTCTTTTCCACATCGTAATATATCGATACAATCGCATATTATATATAAAACATCGAAAATGTACTACAGGAATGGATAAATGTACAGTTCCGATGCCGCTAAATAGGTTTTGTTTATTTACTTGTTACTGTGGTAATTAATTCTGGTCTCCATGGTATTGTTGACATCTTTAGTATTAGTATTTAGTATTTAGTAGTAGTATTTAATATTACTACTGTTTTTCGCCTTGTGTCAAAGGTTACCTGTGCAAAATGTAGTGGCAATGGGTGTAACGGTGTGGATTTTTATTCAGTACACATAAATCCTCAGACTTTGAGTTTTATTAATGTTATTATTAACGGTATAACTGTTTCAAGCACCAGATTGCGTGAATACACGCTAAACCTGGTTAGCACCATTTATAACATCATAACCAACACATACGGTTCTGAAGTAAATTTTTAATCCACACAATTACTTGACCAGACGAAAGAACTTGACTAGTAATGGGCGCATAAATTAATAGCCAAATAATTGTAGACAAGTAAATGTAAATACAGGTCTATTTGGACTCGCACAACCTTAATATTTCGTACACTGTCACCAAGTTAGTCGATTTTACTAATGGAGCAGTTTTGATCTGCCTTAAACTACGACAACTGTACAGTCAATAATAGAATTAATGTGTGCGTGTGGTTGTTTTGGCCCTAAGACGCAGATGTTTTTGTCCTTAATAAGGCTCATGCTCTTATTTCACCCCTTAACAGGACTGTCGGAACTATTCAACTGAATCTCCTGGAACTCAGCAATTGCACACTCCACAGCAACACGCAGAAACCTAACAAATAAATAAATGCTTCTCGACGCGCACGCGCGCGCATTCCATTGTTTTAGATTTTCGCGGCAGAAGAAACAAAATTAACGTTGCGATTTTAATCACTGTTTCGTACAGAATTTGCGGAATGTAATACCTTACTTACCAAGCGCGGATCCACGGGGGGAAAAGGGCTGGCGTACTTTTTCCCCCGAATGGTCACAGACGAATTTTTTCGTTGTTTTGTGATTGTAAATATGATACAACATTCTTATCACGTGATGTATATTCAAGATTTTACTCTAAGATTACTTTTAAATTGTAACTGTACGTTACAACCGTGTTAATTTTTGTTTAGTACATAACTTAAATGAGTGCTGTTATCAAGTTATTAACTTAAATGAGTAGTGTTATTAACTTAAACTGTATGTTATTAAGTGAATGTTATTAGACTTATGTGTATGTTATTAAAACAACAATGAACGGACAAACAGATATAATTTTATACTTGTATGTTAATAAATTTAATGTGTTGAAAATAACGCACTGCTTTTCTATCTGCACTCATTCCTATCATTTATACTGGAGACCATTAAAGAATGACCCAGCTTTCCATATCACCCTCCCCCCCGTCAACTCCCCCCCCAATTATACTTGCCGGACGCTCCCTGTTGCAGGTGTAAGCCGTAACGAAATGTTTTGGAAAATACCAAGAAAAATAATAATTTTCTCTTCTCATAATTAGATGTTAGACTTACCGTTACTTTAGTTGTTAATTCATAATACAAGCGAACGTATTATAAAGAGTACATGGCTAATACAAGGAACGTGAGGAAATGTTATTAAAACTCACAAGCACACAGCGTTTCGTTTCAGTGTATAATAATAATTATTATTAAATCAGCACCGTCTACAGCAGATTGTCTAGCCTGAACTGACGTGTACAGTCGTTTTCGTAACAGTTGGCGGACATGCGGTAGCATCCGACGCACTCGTCACAAACGCACATCAGCCCCTCGGCGCACTTGCCCAGCGACGACATGGGAGTCAGACTGCACCTCTCGCCGGGCCCTTTGGCGCACACCAACCTGTGGCAGTAGTTCCGCACGACGCCGTACCTGCACGTCGCCGGGTCCACGTCCAGGCAGCCGTCGCCCGTGCAGTCGCAGATCCGGCGACAGGACGCGCAGCCGATCGCGACGACGACTAAACACAACACAGCCTGACTACTGTACATGATGGTGGTGGTGGTGGAGGTGGTGCCTTCGACGATGCTGTGCTGGCTGAATGGTGTTGCCGGCTCTGTGCGGTCGCCTTAAATATATATACAACCGGCCGGTTGAAATTAAACTGGAATATTACTTGAAGAAAAAAAAAACTGATATTGAATTTTCTTCACGATTTATTTGCGTCAATTTGTTCAGCGAAGCGTGAAAGCTAAAATTATCGATGTGTACCACGACTGCGAGAAGGGGTGAGCCGTTGGACGTCCTGAGGGAGAGCGTACACGAAGCCCTATCAGCTGGCGGATAGTCGATTGTAAACGTTTCTCTTGGTCAGAAATTAATGTTAAAAAAATTAAACTGTTGTCTCTTCATTTCTTTGTTAGCAATCAATGAAAGTATACACTACAGACGCTCGTTTGCTTGCTTATGAATGTGTGTTCATCAACATCATCATCAGAACACGGCACAGACAAGGTGCTGCCTGTTCCTTACGCCTTTAAAGATCCTCCAGCCATCTCTTCCTGGGTCTACTCACACACCTGTGTCCTACTGGTTTGTAGTTCCAGTCTTGTTTGGCCAGTCTCGAATCTGACATTCTTTCTAAGTGTTCTTTCCACCGTTGTTTATTTCAGTCTTTTATTCAAGCTAACAACTTGAAATTCTTCTCTAACGGCCTCATTCTTTATACGGTCAAGTTTGGAACACCTATCAACTAATCTTAAGAACGTCATTTCCGAGGAATGTATTTTACTTTCTTGTTTCTTGGTTCATGTTCATAATTCGTACCCATAGGACAGTACAAGCACCGCTATTACTTTGTCAAACGTTAATTTTGTATCTCGACGTACCTTGTTCTAAAATATGAGTGGTTGTCCCACACATCGTCTACAACTCACCTAGCTTAACATCAATATCATAATTCTTATCGTGTATCGTGACCAATATCATTTCTCAAATAGTTAAAGTGATTTACCTGTTCTACAGTTTGATCATTAATTATTATTTCTGGCCTTATTGGTTTCCTTGTCTCGAAATTTCATTCCCTTTGTTTTTGTAGCGGGGAGGGGGTATTATTTGCACGTGTATTGGACCTTAAAAACAGATTCTTGTAAAGCAGATTCTGTGTTTTTAATTACAAGCAAGGCGTTAATAAACAACAGCACATTAGAATATCTGTCTCGCCTGATATCTTAATACCAGGGTTCACTAGATTTTCAAATTCCTTACTAGATCGTCAATATAAATATTAAAAAGAGTAGGCGATACTTGTCTAACACCTAGATTGACAGATATTTGTTGAGGTATCCTATATATATATATATATATATATATATATATATATATATATATTTTTTTTAACAGCTATTCTTGTTCCGTTAAATAGGCCTTGTATAGTTCTTATAAGTTGTTGTAGGTTGTTTGGAATACGTGTTTAAAGATGAGAATTAATAATGCAAATTTTGTCACTATTTATTGCAAAACTGCTAATTAGTTTCGCTCTCGACGAGGCCTTTCGGTGTTTCCACCATCTTCAGGTCTTAAACGACCTGAATAGTCGAAATGTACGAATTGTTAACGTAATAAAACAATGGATATATTAATACATTACGTATTTACGTTTTTCTCCAGACTCAATTGTTGTACTTAGAATCGTTTGACTGTTACTGCGCGCGTGGAGGACTTAAGCTCATGTATATAATCACCGTATATATATATCTTTGTTACATAGATCATCAGCGTAAAAGTAAATCCATTATAGTTGTTCTTTTGATGATAATTACTTTTTTCCGTACGTGTGTAGGGATATACTGCAACTGCAATAACTACTCCAATACTGAGCTAACGGGCTTATTTTTCGAAAATCTTAACAAAAACAGGCTACGCTTACGAAGTAATTATCATTATAAATAGATCAACAATTGTTATTTGTTTTTGTGTCTCTGACAGTTTTTCCGCATACATAAAACTTGGTAGATATAGTAACACTATCCAAGGACCCCTCAGTTATTGGCAGTGGCGTATCTAGAATTTGGTCTTTGGTGGCGGGGGGGACAGGTCGAGTCGGCTTCATACAAAAGAAAAAAACAAGTTATCAGTATTCAATGTTACAATGTTTAAAGTACCTGAAAAACGTGTAATAACATACTGAAATCAAGTAATAACACATTAAAAATGAGCGCTATTCAAACATTGTTTATAAGATACTTATTGACTTAATTGATTTACTTAGGCCTATGCGTTGTGTCTTGGCAAAAATTTCCGAGTTGAAGTTCGATCTGTTACACCATCCGCCTGATTTAGCGCCATCTGACTTTCATAGCGATTTCCCTCAGATGACGAGCTGAAAGCAGCAGTACACAGTTATTTTGAGGACCTAGAAGAATCGGACTTTCTCAACGGGGCAAGTGACGGGGTAATGACTTGACGCTTCACTGTTGTTCGTGGGGCGAACGTGGCGCCACGATGCGGTAAAAAACAGAAACGCCACACATTCGTTCTATGATAGGCCGCGAACTTTTCAAATAGCCCTCGTACAAAACTATTAATTCCAAACACGACATTAAAAAATGAAATCTGGCGAAAACATGTGATAAATATTCTGCTAAGTTTGCACTCTCTGACGCGACGATGTCCCTTGCTTTATACGCATAGCGGATGAGCGAACGTAATTTATTCTGGATCATATTCTACATATCTTGAACTGTATATATTAATACACTATAAACTGTGTTGTAATTTGAAGGAGGTTGACTGAGGAATGGTATTGCAATAATTGTCGATTCTTTAGAAGGTAAAATATACGTCACTCTCTCCACGAAACCTTGCCACGTAAGGAAGGAAGGTACTTCCAAACATTTACCGTAAAACCAGAGCGTATCTTAATTTGAAGGCTTTGATACTTTTTGGTACGCAGCTTTGAATATACGTTTCTTTACGCATCATTTCCTTGGCGGGTGTAGCTTGCCGGAACGTATGGATCTCTATTTGTCTACAATTACTGATCTCAGAATGCTCACACGTAGATGGACGTAATTTTGGCAATTTGATATTTTATAGAATAAATTCTGCACTCCAATTTTTGTCATAAAATTAAAGAAAAAAACTGACGTGGGATAGACCTAAAGGTGAATCCGCATGAAAAACGTGCCGATAGCTCTACTTCACAAAGAAAACGCAAAAAGTTAGTAAAGAACAGAAAAAAATAAAACTGTAAAACATATATTTTTTAGAAAACATTCTGCTCTACAAGTTTTGTCCTTATGGTTTTTTGTCTAAGTGGAGCAGTTTCGGAGACATTTGAAATGAATAAATACGTTACGGTGATTTTTTCCTTTTCGCGTCCCACCGCTCTTAAATTTTAACCCTAATTACAAGAATTGTATAGGCATTAGGTCTACGGTGTAAAATTGTATGTAAAATTTTATGAGGAACATTTTTTGTTATGATATTTCTTTGTCCGAATAACAGTGTAGAAGATAAATGAGAAAACCTCAAAGAAGATCCTCTCTAGGAACAGTTTTTCAGTCAAAAGGGGATGTTACACCCACGATTATCATGGGACCTTTGTTCACCCTTATTTGTAATCCTGTTGAGAGTTCATGACTAAAAAATCAAAAACCCATACATTTTTTCTTCTATTAGGTCATTTTTCATCTACTTTGGCTGGACTAGAAATTTGATTGGAAGAAATAAAACAAGAAGTATAATAATAAAATAAGCATCACATTTCAAATGGCTAAACACAAGATAGCCTAGAGATGGACAAGTTGGATGAATAGATGGATGGTTGTAGCAGATAGAGAGTTAAACGAATAAATTCTGAAGGGGGTAATAAAGAATGGGAACAGAGGTGTGGTGAGATTGATGAATAAATACGAGGAAGGATACCCTATAAACACAAGCAGGGGTCAACCAGGTTTGTGAAGATAATAGTAAAGTAATATTGGATAGACCTGCAGTGAAGAATGGGAAGACTAATAAATTATAAAAGAAACCAGTAATTTCAACTTACGAATACTCCAGCAGTTCCAGAACCACCATCACAAACGTCCCACGGTATCTGCCTAATATAATAATCCAGTGAGATTTTCAAATGCCTTCAGTAATAGAAGAAACAAAGCGACGAAGCGCCAATTACGAGATGCTGAAAATCCAAACGTTCTCGCCAAGGGGCTTCAGTCTCAAGATGGCCAAGTGCATGGACTGACATCTTTCAAACCCAACGATTTAGTGGTCAGATTTTCTTAGGTTGTGACTATTTTAAAACAATTTGTAACTTGTAAAGCGTATTTGCTGTAGCGGTTCTTTGTAATGGAGGTGTTTCGCTGGATGCACTTCCTGGATGCCATTTTTCAATCAGTTATTAATTTTACTGACTGTTATTGCTAAGTAGGTTGTAGTACACGTTCAATCCAATAAAAAAATATGCGGTACTATACTTTATTACTGGTTATGGCACAAGCGGTGAAAAACGATGGGGGATTCACTTGAGTCTCAGTAAACGACTAGACGACATGGAATTTGCTCCCAACTACCCCACAGCTCAAGATCATGGAGACGAAGCTAGTAGATCTGTCAAGGTAGGTTGAAAAACAATGCTCAAATAAATGAAAGTGATGCGGATCAAAAACTTGAACACCACAGAGATCAGGCCCGGACAGCAGGTTGTTGAGAAGAAGGTGGGCAAATTCTTTTTCCTTGGCAGCGTCATTGAGCCAGATGGAGGTGCAACAGAGTACATCAACGACCGCATTACTAATGCCAAAGGAGCCTTTACGATCTTCGTTCGATCCAGAGGTCCAAGAAATTGAAGATGAAGACCAGGCTGCGAGTATTCGAAGGTAAGGTGAAGTCTGTTCTGCTCTACGGGTGTGAACAAGCAGCTGATCCACAAGCTACAGACATTCATTAGTCGATGGTTGAGGACCGTCCTGGAAATGTGGTGGCCAAACATCATCTCCAACGCTGAAAAAGGACCAACTAGAAGCCCAATAAGTTGGAAATAAAGATGGCGATGGTTGGGACACAGCGTGAGGCGGCCGGACGACCAAAGGAGGCACTCAACTGGAACCAGCAAAAGAAGAGGATACGTGGTAGACCCAGAATGATATGACGGCAGAAGCTGAAGGACAACAGCAGGAAAAACAGGGCCCTAGCTAGAAACAAGACAAGATGGCGATCTTTTGTTTTGGCCCTATACTCTACAAAAGAATTAAAGGATATATTTGAAGTAAATGATACCTTGTTAACTATCTATATGGGGACGTTCATCACCCCAGAAACTTACAATGTGTCCACGAACGTGTCATAAAAATGAAAGATGACCTTAATGCTAAACGTTACACGCTCCAGAAATTGTTTCTCACTATCAATTTTATTCACGATGTCATTTAAGTTGTCCCTTATGTGCTACTGCCCTTTGGTTCCAAGTTTGGGCCTGTCTTTTATTTTCTTGTAGAACCGACTGAATAAACATAGAAATGTGGTTCCACGAAGTATAATCCTCCTTGCCACGAAACATAATCCTCCTTGTCACGAAGTATAATCCTCCTTGTCACGAAGCATAATCCTCCTTGTCACGAAGTATAATCCTCCTTGTCACGAAGCATAATCCTCCTTGTCACGAAGTATAATCCTCCTTGTCACGAAGCATAATCCTCCTTGTCACGAAGTATAATCCTCCTTGTCACGAAGTATAATCCTCCTTGTCACGAAGCATAATCCTCCTTGTCACGAAGTATAATCCTCCTTGTCACGAAGTATAATTACAACTACATCCTCGGGCGTGAACTGTCCGAGCTCCGTCTCTAGTGTCATCCTCTCTCTTGTAAACCTGCTCCACTTGAAAAACGTGTGCAAGGCATTTTCATGCGAAGAGTCAGTCTCCGTGCTGGCATGCTGGGCTTTGTACGTTTCCTATTCTGTGGAGGTAGGCATTAAAATTACCATAACCACTGAGGAACTGTGTCAAATTGTAGTTAACATCACCGTCTTGATGGTCAATCCATCCCTCAAGTTCGTATTAGCCTGTCTGTCCTGCCTATTCCAGCGATGTTGCCAGTGCCGGAGAGTGAGCACCCTGGCTTCAAAGGTCGCTCTTGATTCAAAGGCCTTGACTCCCACTATCACCAGGACTACTGGCTCTGGCACTGTCCGATAAGTGGATGCTACTCTGAGGACTCCTCTTCTCTGCACCGATCCCATTTGTTTCCTGTATTTCTCCATCTTTAGTGCATCGGCCAATATTTGGCAACTATACAGCAGGATGGATTTCGTGACCGCCATTAACAGTCGCCTCTAGCTTGCAGCTGGCCCCTCCTACATTGGCCATAACCCTACTGAGCTGTGTTGTGATTTGTGCCGCCTTATCAGCTCCATACTTGATTTGCTCCCAGTAGGAGAGCTTCGAATCGAACTATATGTTTGACTGCCTTCTTTTGTCAGCATAGCCTCAGCCCCCACTTGCAAATATTAATAATAATATTTTTTTAAATTACATCCCCTCCCTCTAGATGGAAGTTGTGCGGATAAAGCCAGTAACCCACCCTAGGACGTAAAAAATATCTTACCCGCGGGATCCAACAAAAAAAGCCTCGGATATGGTGTTATTGGGAAAATGACCACAGCAAAGAGGTAGTGTAAACATTTGGGGGAACAATGGAGGGTGTTAGGATTCCAGTGCTAGCAATGGAATATGAATGGTGGGGAAGAGGGATGTAGGACGGCCGAGAGCGAAGTGGTTCCTGGAACAGGTTCAGGATGAGCACAATCCCTGAGGTTGATTATGTTTTTTTTACGAGGTAGGTGGAAAAATGTGGTGAACAAGTGTCCGGAAGGGTGGACATTTCTGATGTCTGTGGTTTGGGTAATACACCCGACCCATTAAAAAACCACTCCCCTTTCCACTTCTAGGACGCTAACCTGGAACTGTTTGATATATTACTTCGAGCTAGTCCTACTGTTCTTCAGCCGTAGGGCACACGTCTAGCTTGTTCTATATCTATTTATATAACATTCTTCTTCTACATAATGTTGTCCGAGTCTATCTTCTTCGCTCAAAGATCAAAGAATCTCTTCTCTCCAGGTGTCCTCCCTTCAATGCATTGCTTCTACGATTTATCCGGGTAAATATCCTGCCTGGTATCCTCTTGCAACGATCTCTTCTGTTGTTCTCACTTGCCGCAGACAAAGAAGGTGTTATCGTCCGTGGCGCACGGGAAGTACAGGCACTCCTGTGACTCGAATTTCCAACATTCTTCAGATAAGATCAAAAATGCCCGTGTCCAGTGAAGAACTGGGTAAGATAATAGTCGACGTCCCGATGCTTCCTCCCCGCCCACGGCTGCAGCTGCTTGATGATCCTTCTCGGCCAGCGACCTCACTCTTCTTGCTACCAAGTTCTCCCATACGATAAAGTGGATGATCTCCAACTCTCCATTATATGGCTTCGTGTCTCTCTGCGTCAGCTTTACACTTCTTACCTTCGAAGACGAAATATTAATAATAATAATAATAATAGGCTAACAACAATAACAATTATAACAACCATCATTAGAAGCAGCAGCACCAGCAGTAATATCCTCGTCGTCATCATCATCATCATCATCATCATCATCTTCTTCTTCTTCTTCTTTTTCTTTTCGTCTTCTTTCCTCATTCACTAGGTCATGCCTTACGCCGCCTAGTCACAGTACAGCTTATGTCACAACCGCGGCCAAAGAGAAACCAGTCTGGATTTAACCACGTGCAGGGAGAGGTGTAGCGTACGCTTATTGCGTGGCATTATTCATCTCAGCCAGTCCGTTTGCTCCAGCAGTAGGTAAAAACTTGACAACAGTTTTTAACCTCTGAGAAGCACACATATAACGAAACAATTGCCCTACTCAGTGAGTGACTAGAGAGGGTGAGAGAGAAAAAGAGGGAGAGAGAGAAAAAGAGGGGGAGAGAGAGAGTGAGAGAAACAGAGAAAGAGACAAACAGACAGAGAGAAGAAAGAGAGAGACTGTAACAATTCGACGTCTCGTTCACGCACGTTTCTTGTGTTTTCGGCAGATATCAATTTACTTTTTAACTTAATCGATTAAGTTTACAAAATCCATTGAAAACGAAATATATATCTTACATTTCCAGTTTTTGATTTTTTTTTAATTTTTCAACTGATCTCAATGAATAGAGCAAATAATTTTGTCCTCAAAATATGTTTTGGAAGTGATCATATACGATACACGCTCCTACTGAGGCATGCATTGTGAAACACTATAAAAGACTGTTCTGTAGGCTAAATGAGCAACATTAATGAGAATTCATTCAATTTTGCTAGCCTTGCAACCAGGGGCCGAATCCAGCAAGCAATGTGGGGTGGGGGGAGAGAAGAGTTGACTTTTGGGGTAGGAAATATGAAAAGTTGGATTATGATAAACTGTCTACAGTATAAATGATAGGAATGAGTGCAGTTCATTTATCAACACAGTAAATTTGTTAACGTACAAGCATAAAATCATATCTGTGTTTGTCAGTTAACAAAAATTAACATAGCGCAGTTATATACATTTACACGGTACGGTAAGGTACAGTTACGATTTAAAGTAATTTTAGAGGAAAACTATGAACCTACATGACGTAATATGAATGTTGTGTCAATAAAAAACAACGAAAAAAATGTCGTCTGATGCGACTATTTGAGGGGGATTATCACCCCCCCCCCCCGTGGATCCACGCCTGCTTGCAACGAGGTGTTTGTCCAATGGCGACCTAAGAAGAGGAAACAGGTCTTTTTGTCAGAAGAAAAACATAAATTGTTTGTTATGTAAATTTTATACATATCGCTTTTATTTAAATCGGAGATATTTGACTCGATGTTTAAGAACAGCGTACTCACAGCCAAGAATTAGAATATATCTAAACAAAATTAAATTTATTACAATGTGCGCCGTTTTTTATCTACGGTTTCATTTTACTTGGCGTCCAATAGTCGGTGATACATATCAACGTTTTATTTCGGTACACGACTTCCAACGAATCTGTGCAAAAAGAAAATACACGCACGCCATGACCGACAAAAAAATCTCAATTAATTTCAACCGATTTTTATAAATAGATTTTAATTTAGATCAAATTAATTGAAACAAAAGACATTTTATCTATACAAAAGCGCAACAGGGAACGTTAACGCTTGAACGAGCTCGATGACAACACGTTTAATGGCAAACGACTGTATGTACGTACATTTACGACGGGACGACGTTAATTACTAAGTGGGCGGCAAGCGTTTAACCCCCCTCCCCCCGTTAAACAAACCACAGACCACGTTCTATAAATAGATCGTGTGTCGCTATCCAAGAGTATCTCGCGAGTGAGTTTTTGTCCAAACGCTGTGTAAGATTTAAGGGTAACAACGTTTGTCTGCAAGGAGCTGAGCTGAATTGTCTGCAATTAACCTAAGGTAAGACCTAACTCTGCAATATAGTTCTGGCAATTACTATCATCCATTTATTCATCTCAGAAAAAATATAAGAATATTTTTTATTATTATTATTACGGCTGTATAATGTTTACACATTTTCAGGAACCAAAGATGACAGAAGTGACTGAATTCTCATCTTCCACTGATGCTTATCCATCCAAAGATCTCCTTCAATTTCTCGTTCCCTCAATATAGTCTGAATTTCTTCTATCCAGGTGATGGATGGTCTTCCTCTTTTCCTTCTTCTTGGTGGGGTCCATTCCATAACTCTCCTTGGCAATCTTTCCTGTGCCATTCTTTTCGTGTGTCCGTACCACTGTAAATTTTTTTTTTTTTTGATAAAATCAACAACTGAATTTTTCACATTCATTCAGTCACTAATGACTTCATTTCTAATTTTCTCACGTCTGGATACTCTTGCCGAACGTCTCCAAATGTCCATCTCTGCTGTCACTAATTTTGTTCTTGTGTGTTTATTAGTAGTCCAGGCTTCTGAGCTGTAGTCATGATACTACTAACAATGGTTTTAAATATTTTGGTTTTAGTGTCTGCTGTTATTTGCCTATACCACAGGATTCCATTTAATGTAGACATAACCATCTTTCCCAAATTAATTCTGGATTGTATTTCTTTGTCTTGCTTCCCACTGGCCGTAATTTTCACCCTAGAATAATTTTGTCATCCTCTTAAAAACATTTTTTTCTGAAGATACAGACGTTTTCTTATAAATACGTGATATCGACAAGCATTTGATTTTTTTTTTAAATAATGAGGCACAAATCAGAGGCGTATCTAGAATTTGGGCTTGGGGGTCCGGGGTCGAGTCGGCTTCATAAAAAAGAAAAACAAGTTAAGTCTAATCAACATTACTATGTTTAAAGTGGCTGAAAAACGAGTGATAACATCTTAAAACCAGCCCCATCAAAGTAATAGCACGCTAAAAATACGTTTATTGAAACACCGTTTACAAGACACTTATTGACTTTAATTGATTTTCCTATACTTTACATAATTTCAAACATATACGTTAATGCTGTGTATTAAACCGGTTTGTATATTTAAAAATGAGTTACTGCTATATTAACAGCCTAAAAATTAAGAGAATAACAAAATTCATCAACTTTTTTGATCCTCTGAGGGGGTCCGGTCCCGTTCGTCCCCCCCCCCCGTAAATACGGCCCTGGCACAAATTATTTACTAAAAATGCAGACAGTAAAAGTTGGTGAAGAAAAACTGGTGACCGTTATGCTCTAGCTGAAACGTTTCACACTTATAGTCCAATGAGACGAATTTCATTTACACAATTTTATTAGAGTCTTAAACACTAGACAAGAGTACGAAAATTAATTTTTTGAAGTCAATCAATATAAATTACACGATTACTTTAGTTTCTGTAAACGTAACCTTTATTATTTATCTACTTATAAGTTGCCATCGTGTGTGACCATCTTTGGAACGTAAACCACGTTTCAACCTCTTTTCAAATAAAAAATTTTAGGAAAAAAGAAATGCAAATATATTTTTAATAATAAAAGAATTTATATCCGGGTTGTTTGGCTGTGGTCGATCGGTTTGTTCTGCAATTATCTAAACTTTTCGGCAATTCACCGGAGGCCTTTTTCATTAGAAAAAAATTACATAAATTATTCGACAAAGGGCGGAGAGCCTAACCGAGGTAAAAGCAAACTGCAACCGGTTTTACCTCGATTGGGGCTACGTTCGGCTCTCCGCCCTTTTGTCAAACATTTTATATACTTTCTTCTACTGAAGAATGTCTTTGGTGTGTGGCCGAAACTTTTAGACAATGGCAGAACAAAGCAATCGTCCCCGGCCAAACAACCCGGATATAAATACTTTTATTAATGACTCCGCCCGTTCTAGCCTACATAATAAACTTATATTTTTAATAATGCACATAAAACGTATTCTTTCTCCAATCATATTTCATAATACATTATTTAAAGAGAAAATTCTGAATCAGAAGGCGACGCAGAGTATCAGAAGTAGCTAAAATTTTGAATTTTTGTCTTTCGTTGTTCCAGAGAGACTTGAAGCTGTGAGGAGATTAGTCGACAAGAAAATTGTGTTTCAAGTACGTCTGTTAATTTCTGCAAATTTATTGTGCAATTAAGTCTACGGAATAAATTGAGACTACTAACTATACAGTTGTAGATGCTTACCAGGCTGGGAAATACAATTATTTTATGCATTTAGAAATACTCCTTTCCCTTCTATTTCTTCTTCTTCTTCTTCTACCACCTCTGCTTCTTCTTCTTCTTCTTCTTCTTCTTCTTCTTCTTCTTCTTCTTCTTCTTCTTCTTCAATGGCACAACAAAGCATTTAGCTGCCTTTGGCCTTTATTTGGATTTATTTTCATCCATCATAACTCAACTAATGTCGACTTTATAAAATTAGTTTATTAAAGTCACACTTCTAAATTTTTGCATAAAGCAAAAACATACCTCTAGACACCAGTGGCGCAGCTAGAATAGGGTTGCCGGGGAACTGCCCCGTGTCTCCCGGGCAAAGGGACGCCCATACGACAAAAAATTAATAAGCTATTTATTTTTAAGTAGGATACTATAAGTTATTCTGATAGAATGTTCATCTCCTATCTTAACGATAAATAATAGAATCTTAAATAAGATAAATAAGTTTTTCTTTCAAGTAAAACTTTGTTACCTTATTATAAATATATATTTTATCATTTCTGACTAATACTTTTTTATGATCTAGAGCATACCAGTAGGCCTAATAAAAACTTAGTCGCTGTAAAATTTTGTATTTTTATCATTACTATAAATAAATTATTTCATTTGAAATTAGCTAATACTGTGCCTTTTATTCTTCCATATCAGATTCCTAGCAGGTCAATTATAAACTTAGTCTGTTGTTGTCTGCAATATAGTTTTGCGAGGGGGGGAAAGATCGGTCTTTGGTGGAGGGCCCGTTTTAGGTTGTTGTGGCCTGGGGCCCCGAAAAGCCTAGCTGTGCCTTTACTGGACACACTGTGTATTGCAGACGATAGTGATTATCCAAGATTATGGCAAACTAACCTACATGACACGAAAATCCATATGATAATCATGGCCGGATTAAGGCTATGGGGGCCCGGGGCTATTTAAGAGCAGGGGCCCATGTATGAAATTTTCGCGTTTAGCACAATACTTTACATTATTCAGACGATCATTTAATAAATATAAACAAAACATTGTCTTAAACCGTATTTTTATTCACATATTTTTTATTTTATACTGAATAAATAGATGCTGAAACTGTTTACTATTATTTTATTTCGCAGATCTTTTTACAATTATCAATACAAATTTGTATCAATAATGTACAAATAAATTAGAGAATACAAAATAATTTAATTAAAATATTTCTTTTTTCTCTTCTTTTCGGGAAACTTTGCTATCAAATTATCCAAATCGAATGTTTTTAATAATTATGTTTCAATAGTTAATCTTCCTAAATTAGTTAAGCCGGTATCAAAAATTGTTGATGGATACATGTTCTTGATTCTTTTAAGAGTAGAAAATGATCTCTCAGCCTCGCTGTTTGTTTGATCGGTAAACTTTTAAATAGTCGGACATGGGGTCCCCCGACAAGCAGGGCACAAGGCTTTAGCCCCCCTTAATCCGGCACCGATGATAATTCAAAAAGTGGGGAAGGGGATTTGAAGTAAACACAGATAAAACCGAACATATGCATCCTAACATAATACCGGCTAACGATACAGCCTGCATAAATCATTCTCTAATGGCAATTTTTCATTTAATTAATGTCATAATTACTCAAAGAGCACAACAGTACAAGTGGGGTTAATTAAGCGTATTGACCTTATCAAACGCCGACCGCTATTGAGCTAGGCCGGAAACTGGATTTAGATACTCTGGTAAACAGGTCATCTGTATCTCCTTAATGTGGAGGGTGGGGTGGGATTTCATTGCTTTAAGTGGGACACCTGCTCTTAGCTGTTACCAAACTGAAGAGGTTTCTCTCTCTCTCTCTCTCTCTCTCTCTCTCTCTCTCTCTCTCTTCTTCTTCTTCTTCTTCTTCTTCTTCTTCTTCTTCTTCATCCATGGCTTGGGCTATAGCCCTTTCCGACTTCACAGAGTATCTGTCCATATTTCCAGAGTCTTCCACAATCTCTTGTCCCCACTGGCCTATATTCAAATGCTTGTTTAGGAATGCATGTCTACCATGAGTTGCACATGTAACTTCCAATTTTGCTTGTATTCCTTTATTCTCTCCAGAACCAACTGTAACTTCAGGTCTTTCATTATGTTGTCGTTTCGTAGAATGACGCCCAAACTACATCCCTTATCTGCTCTTAAAAATTTAATTTCCAAGGCCTGTATTGTATCTTTTTAAACGAGAGTCCATGTTTCACATCCATACATTGAAGCCGTACAGCCAAGACCCTACGGAACTTTACCTGTGTCTCCCTCTGCGTTTTATTCTTCAATAATCGTCTTATTGTTCCACATGTATAACTAAATTTATTTAACTTTCGATATCGTTATCCTCTCTATATAAGATATCATATCCCAAATAATTAAAATGTGATACCTGCTCCAAAACAAAATTATCAATTACAATTTTTGTTCTTAAAGGGTTCTTACCTAGGAAGGCCACTACTTTTGTCTTAGTATTTGAGATCTTAAAGTTGTACTTCTGCAGATTTTATGCAACGTTTAGACAGATCTCTGTAACTGATTTTCACTATTCCCTATAATTACTTGATCGTCTGCGTGTAGTAATGTGGGGTTATCCCTTATCCGAGATTCGTATACGTGCAGGACAGACGTGCATCCATTCTCGCAAAATTTCGTCAGTATACATATTAAATAAACTTGGAGAGAGGCTACAGCCTTGTCTAACACCTTGATTTAAGGCCACTTCTTGAGATCTAAATCTAATTTAAGGCCTTACCTAAATCTATCCGAATAGTTGTCCCTAAATATAGGCTCTGAATAGCACGGACGTTTCGTTTCTCTCTCTCTTCTTGGGTAGGCCTAAACAATCCATAGTACGAGGCAGTCCTACAGTCGGCTCGATTCTCTGAACTCTCTTCATATCAACATAGCTCCCGGCAGGAACAAAGTTCATTTACGGAGGAAAAGAACTGGACCGGACCCCCCCCCCTCAGAGGATAGAAAAAGTTAACGATTTTGTTAACCTCTTAATTTTTAAGTTGTTTTCTTTTTTTTAAGCTGTGTACGCTAATATAGTAGTAGCTCTGTTTTAAATATACAAACAGGTTTATTACACAGTGTTATGGTATACGTTTGAATGTTTAAAAGGAATAAATCCCAAATGTTTAGTACCAAGCCACGTGTTGTTCAATCAAATATATTGGAACTTACCGTCTGCGGCTTTTCAGAAAAGCCGCAGACGGTAAGTTCCAATATATTTGATACGTTTGAAATAACAAAAAATATAGGAAAATCAATTCAGTCAATAAGTATCTTTTAACAGTGTTTGAATAACGCGTACTTTTAGTGTGTCGTTAGCGTTTACTTTAATGGGATTGATTTCAGGATGTTGTCACAGCGTTTTCACCCACTTTAAAGATAGTAACGTTGATTAGTCTCAACTTGATTTTTCTTTTGTATGAAGACTACCCGACCCCGGACCCCCCCCAAGGCAAATCCTAGATACGCCACTGGCTTCCAGAACAAACATCTTCCATGATTGTCTGAACATATTGTAAACACGGTCTACTTTGAACCTCTCTCCTTTTAGCGTTCCCTTCAGTATGTTTCTAAGTATACTTTTCTTGTCCTATTAATTATACCTTCTAGATTTTATATCATTCCACAAGGCATTAGGTTCCCCTGCTCTTCGGAAAACGTATTCCTTTGTCACTCCGTCACTCCAGATAGTCCTCATCATTCGTCTATAGCACCATTGATCAAATCGCATTAATCTGTCTTTCTCCTATTTTCCTGTCGCCCAGGTTTCACGAGCGTATAAGAAACACTCCAAACAAATGCCTTCAGTAGCCTCTGCATTGTTACCCAGCTGATGTTATTAGTAGAAAAAAAAGTTTCTTACTGCTGAATGCTAATTTTGCTTTATCGGTCCTACATTTTTAATCCCTCTTGTTTCCTCCACGTTTGATGACTCTGCTTTAAATTCTTTTAAATCCTCCAGAGCGTCACCATACATTATTATCTGCACTGTAACGTCCCCTTTTTTGGCACAAAACTTGTCTTAGTTTTCCCTTTATCAACCTTTGTATTGTATTCACTTTCCATAATATCTTTTATTCTTTCTACTACAGTGTTAAGATTTGCTTTCCTATCCGTCGTTTTTTCAATGTCATCTGCTTATGGTATCATATTTATTGTCCCACCTTGTATATTTGAGACAATATCTATGTCTTCCTGGATCTTATTCAATGCGTCCTGTATGCACTTTTTTAAAGTATAGGAGATAAAACACATAATCCTTGTCAGTTCTTTCTGTATGCCTGCTTCTTTGTGCTCATTCCTGATTTTGATACCAGAAGTTTCATTATCGTACAGGTTCCAAATGAATCTACTATATTGCACTCTTATTTCCTGAGGACCTCGAACATCTTAGGCCAACTTTAATTGTCAGATGCTTTTTCTAAGTTAACAAAACCTAAGCAGGTCTTTTTGCCTTTTTCTGACCTTTTCCCTAGAGAAGAGGTTCGTATCAAAGTAATATATATTGATTTTGTGCCTTTTAGCGCCTTAGCTGGTAGATGAGGATCGTATCTTCCGGCAGATTTACCTACGCGCCGTCTACTTACAAACATGTTGTTCAGTTGACTTGTTGTTCACTTGGCTGCTGGGTGTATTTAGCGAAACATTATGTCTGTATCTTCATTCCCACACAAATTCAGAACAACTTATCCAAGCGAAACTGACGCATGAAGTAAAGGTGTTGGGGTTAGTACCGATCTTCAGCCCTCAGAGTGCAATTACAGTCACTTGTGCCTGTGTTAATACAACTTAAGAGACCGTAAGGCGTCTAAGTGGTGCCCTCGAACAACTTCTAATTCGTAATCCTGTTACTGTAGAACTATCAATATAAAAAAAAATGTTAAGCAGACAAAAAGTTATTTCATCTTTTGTCTAAACAAAAACTGATTTTTGACTAAAATGTTACCTTTTACAGTGAAAAACGTATCCACTTGATTCTTTTTTGAAGTGACACGCCTAATTTACTTACTCATATTCTCCCAAAACTCATTAGAAATCATTCTCCCAAATACCATTTTTTAGAAATCGGTTGAACTATGTATTGAGTTGTAATGCAATCCTTGTAATTCTTAGAATTTTCTCTTTAAACACACATATGATACATATTGTCCCAGTATATTTCCGATTATAGTACCAAGCCACATATTTGATAATCAAATAAGTAATGTATATCTTACCGTCTGTGACTTACAGCAAAATGTATTTTCACTTTAAAATTTACATGTTTCGGGACCTTGTCCCATCATCAGAATTTAAAATCGTCCTCTTATCCCATCGTGCGATGGCATAGTTGTCGAATATTTCCAAAAATATTAAATCCACATTTTTTTTTTTTTTTAATTTATAAAGGCACACGTCGACAAATAGACCGGTTACACAAATATTTGAACAGTATTAATAGTAATATACAGTTTACGCTGGAGAACGAGGACAATGGGAAATTAAATTTTCTGGATTTGACTGTCACTAGGAACAATAATAAATTGCAGTTTAATATTTACAGGAAACCTACAACAACTGATACAGTTATACATGCCACATCTTATCATCCACTGTCCCAAAAAATGGCCGCTTTCCACAGCATGATTAACCGCCTTCTGTCATTGCCCCTCAGTAATGAGGACTACTATGATGAACTGAATACCATTATACACATTGCAATCACAAATGATTACAAAGAAACAATAATAAATAGTATCCTCAAAAGACAAGAAACAAAAAACACTGACATACGTAGGGCACATGTGGACAATACATATAAATACATCTCAACGTCATACACGGCCTTTATGCCTAGAATTCTAACTTCAATTTTAAATAAGACTAATAATATTATTATCACTTATAAAACTACAAACAACATTTTAAATAATCTTCGTGTTCGTGAACCAACAGCCCTTGAAACTAAAACAGGGATTTATAAATTGGTATGTGATGATTGTGATGCCTTCTATGTGGGCCAAACGGGCCGAAATTTTCTAAAAAGATTCGCTGAACATAAGCCACCTACATAATTTCACAACTTATAAAACATCAGATCTAAATTTGCTAAGCATCTTATCGCGAAGAATCACAACTATACTGGCTTTAATACTAACCTAAAACCCCTTCACATTTGCAATAAAGGGCGTTATATGAACGCCCTCGAAGAATTCGAAATATATAAAGCATACAATAATGCCGATACAAGCCACATGTTTTGAATGATCAGCTGCATTTTAAATCAAACATCCTGTATGATACTGCTTTGCGGTATCTGCTATGATACGAGTTAGATATGAACCAGTCCGCGGTCTGTCGCCGTACGGTGTACACCTTGAAACCGTTGTGCGCGCTATTTGTATAGTGTATTCTTATTTTGTTTTATTTATAATGTGGATTTAATATTTTTGGAAATATTCGACAACTATGCCATCGCACGATGGGATAAGAAGACGATTTTAAATTCTGATGATGGGACAAGGTCCCGAAACATGTAAATTTTAACGTGAAAATACATTTTGCTGTAAGTCACAGACGGTAAGATATACATTACTTATTTGATTATGTCCCAGTATAGTTATGTAGTTGTGAAGCGCGGACGACGAAGAAGACGGATTGGACAAGGTGCAGGCAGCTGAAATAAAGTAGGTAGTTAAGGGGAGTCAAGGGATCCGGATCAAAGAATAATTAACGGTGTCAGAAAGAAATTGAAGAGATTCTCAATAAATGAGAAGATAACATTAATTGTACAAATACGTTAACTGTAATACGTACAGACAAATGAAAACGCCGTCTACATAGAACAAACAGAACTCGCATTCTGTGTCTAAATCTCTATAATATTTACCGTATTTCTTCCGTCGTGTGACTTCGTGTTGCGTTCGATTGATTTACGCGTTTCGAAACACATGTTTCGTCTTCATAAATAAAAATTCACTCTTAGCGAGGTCGTTAAATATTAAAATTGCAAATATTGGAAAACAATTCCGCACATATCCGCGTTACATGAGTGCGCACTCGAGTCGGACCTATCGGACACTGACTATCGGTAGCTATTTTGTAAACAGGTTTATTGCTGTATCGTAGAGCGGGTTTGATTTGAAATTTAAATGATCGTTTAGCACGAAGTCACGACGATGTACGTCATATATCTCGTACTCTATATAGAGATATATATCTCGAATTCTTCCAAGGCGTTCATGTAAGTGGCTTTATTACAAAAATATATGTGTTTCAAGTTGGAATTAAAGCTTGTATATTTATGATTTTCGTTTATCAAGTGACGTGCGTAGTTGGATAGTGTTGTCTGACCCTTCAGATTGTGCTTTGGTGTGTGTTCAATAAAACGTTATTGGAAACCCCTTACCGTCTGGCCGATTATTATAAGAATTCTTCTAGTTCTAAAGAATCATCCCCATTTTAAGAATGATGAAGATGACACTATAAGTTACCATTCTGATATAATTTAAAACAAAAGAGAAGCGAAAACACGCTACTGTCATAGAGTGTACTCGAGTGTTGCACATTATAATCTGAAATAGTGTGTACTCTACTGAATGACGTACACCGTTTGCTTTAGACAAGTTACACGCTAAACGTAAGCAAATTTCATCTAGTAGAGATTTAGCCATGTAATGATTAACGGGGTCAAATTTTATTAGAAACAAGTTAGTCGGTAAGGGTGATGATTTTCTTGACTGGCACTTTAAAAAGTAGGTTTTGTCATAAATGACATAATTCGTAAAGTTCTTCATGTCTCCTTTTGTCCAGTCGTTGGGTGTAACTCTCCTGCTGCCTCGACCTCTTCCTTCCGCTACCTGAGGACTATCAGCGCCACAGAATGACCACCCCCTGACCAGGGTGAAACGCCATCGGGCGATTGTCGAAGACGCGCCATAAAGACATCCTATTGCCTAACTTCCTGTTAGAAGAGCCCTGGATTTGACATTTCAAAACTGTCTTTCCTCATTTTCCTCAGAATGTTCCTTCCTAGCACATTGATCACGCTGCTTGCTGCTGCTGTCTTTGTCACCGGCACGGGACTCTGCATCGCGAAGAGCGACAGACGCCTCAAGGAGTCTACTCACTGGGCCTGACACAGATGACGCACGTCGCCTAAATAGGTTCCAATACCTGTGCCACAACATCAAGTCTTCATCCCCCGCCATCTAGAGAATAATCCCGTTGGCGGGTCTTATGTTTTGCCAGCCATCGGGCACGACCCAGCCATGGGTGCCCCGCTCAAACAGTACTATTAATGTGTATCATGCTATAAATGTGTAACGACCAGCGGAGAGGTTCCGTGGTGCAGTGGTTATCACATCTGTTTTCCACGCAGAAGGTCGCCAGTTCGGTCCTGGCCGGAATCATTTTTTTTTTTAATTTTTATATTACCGTGATTGTTAACTTAGCCGGAATCAAAATGTACAAAACTTCTGCCGCCTGTTCTCCGGTACGATGCGATCACTTCAGTCCTTTAGGATAAAAAAAAAAAAAAAAAACATTTGGGACACTTCTACCATGCTAGTAAATCTAGCAGGTATCTGTGGAACAATAAAAAGAATTCTTGGTTGACAGTGTAGAAAGGAATCTTTAAACTTCAGTGAAACTTCACAAGATGATGTCAGTGACGGCTTTCACGTATGGTAGTGAAGTATGTAGCAAAGACGCAAGTCTAATACAAAGTACCGAAATTAAGCTTTCAAGAAGTGTGATGGGGTGTGCAAGGCGAATCATGGTGAATGCACGAATACGATATGAATTAAATACGTCTGTAGTAAATGACAAAATTAAACAACACCGATTTCAACGGAAAGAGGATATCAGTCATATGGGAGAATCCAGATTAGCCACCGAGTAACATTCGAAGGGAAGGTGGCACATAGGGAGCCCAAGATGATTCGTGAAACTGGCTCACGTCACAGAGCCTAATCCTTGATGACGACGGCGATGGACTTAAATAGAATCATCTATTTCCTTAAAAAAATTTTAACCCACAATGCTACTCCGGATTTTGTACCGTGTTTTAATTTTTTCACTAGCTATCTTCAGCCGTCTTCTTATCAGACGATTCATTTCTCGCGGTTGGTTCTCGCGGTTAAATTGTTCTCCAACTGCGGTTATTGGAGTTGAGTCACAGACGATCAGAATATTAAGTCCATGGGAAGACGAATTTCCCTCCCAACCACTACTTTTCCTGGAGCATACCGGTTAAAATACCGTGTTCATGCGACACAAACTAAAAGTTGCTAAACCTCCTTGGGACATTCTTAAATTAAGGTGCAACGTGGTAATAAAACCGAGTTTTTCATAAAATATCTTCAGAAAGATTCATTTTTATAAGATTTATGAAGATTGCACGTTTAGAATCAAAGTGATTCCGAATGACACAATACAAACAATCAACGTACTTTAATACGAACTACAAATTGCTTAAAACGTTCCGGTGACACAATCCTTAAATTAAAGTGCGAAGGTATAATAAAACCGGGGTTTTCAAAATACCTTCAGAAAGACTCATTTTGACAAGACTTATTAAAAATACAAATTTAAAATTTAATTAATTCCTAATTAAATGAGATTTGTTATCTTTAATCTTAATAACAATTACTCAAGATAGAACATGTCGAAATCAGCGCTTTTCCATATTTTTTCAACCCTTATACTTCACGTTAGTCAACTTAAAAATTTTGAGGCTCATTTAATTTATAAAATGTATTTATAAAATTGTGTGGGAAGAATTCTGAACTCCTCGTTTGCCCTGAGGAAAATGTGGCTCCAACCTTAACGCTAGTGTCGCTCCCCCCAGGAGCTAATATCATCTTCCCCTACAGGAGCAGCTGCGATAGCTACGCCATTGTTATAGATTATGGGGGAAACCCGCGTAAATAAAAATTAATAACAGAAAAAATTTTCTATTCACGTAACAAATACAAAATATCGGTACGGAGAACCATACACGGTTTCCATGTTCTAAGATTTATATTTAAAATAATTCAGTTGAATTCGGTTCGATAATTTCTAAAAAAAAAAATATTGCCCACCCTCAAACTATTTGCACTATTTATAGGCATATTTTATTATGGGGTCGTCGTTTAATATAGGCTAATGTTATTTTCGAGTCACTTTATCTATAAAAATTAGGTTTCTTATAAAGAACCTGAACTACGCAGATAATCATCCCTCCTCCTCAACCGATCCCCACCATTAATGACATTTACACTTTCAAAGAGTAATAGTTTTGTCATATGTAATTTCTAAGGTATCTTATCCTTCAAAATTAAATATTCGTACTTTACTTGATTTCAGCACAGCAATTTTCAAAATATCACCCCCTCCTCCTTCAACTACCCACTCCATTTATAATTATCTCATTCACCATTTTACAGCGGATTAATATGACTTTATTTTCGGGGCACTTATTTATTAGAATTAAGTACTTTACTCTTGTTAAAATACAAAATAATGCAGGTAAACTACCTCTCCCTCCTAACCAAACAACCTGGTTGCCTGGCAACAAAATTATTTTATTTTTAACTTAAATTTTATTTATATAATTTATTTTGAAAAAGTTAAAATGAATTTTTCAGTACTTTTGTTAAAACGTAAAACGTTGCAGGTAAACTATCCCTCCCTCTTAACCGATCATCACCAAAATCAACAGGCCTTGAGTCCTCTACAACTCGGGCACATATGCACA
Source organism: Magicicada septendecula (assembly GCA_034769895.1). Taxonomy (NCBI): domain Eukaryota; kingdom Metazoa; phylum Arthropoda; class Insecta; order Hemiptera; family Cicadidae; genus Magicicada; species Magicicada septendecula. The sequence continues at coordinate 430,811,666 of CM068373.1, read as the reverse complement.
AAATTCATAATTATTTGATACTGTTTGAATGTGCGGCAGTTATCGTTCGCCACAGAACAAAATTTTACACACAGACACACACAACACACACACACTTTTCGGGAAATGACTTTTAATCAGAATCAGCCCTTATCGCGAACACGATTTTTTCGCGATCATCATACTTTAATTTCCTTACGGAACACGGAAGTAAAATAAAAATACCTGTATGAAAAAACGTGTTATTTACGAATAATGTTAAGCAAAAAGCTTTACTGTTGGAAACAAGAGATTGTCAGTGTGAAAATATGAAGTGGTAATCTTGTTATTGAAGCGGTGAGATGAAGAGCGGGGGTCAAAAAGCATCTTGCCATGGTGGAAATTTTATATTGACCCGCTCTTTGTTTTAAATCCAATGAACCAGACGTACCATCATCATCATTAACCCTGCACCACATTTCCTTTTGTGCTAAACCCTTTTTGATTTACCGAGGACAGTCATGCCCTACACAAGTGTGCAGAGCTCTCCTTCACGACAATTTTGAGTCTACATCTTCATTGGCTGACGAATTCAATACAACTTTAACGGACTGTGAAATAGAAACGCCGTTATTAAGCCACTAAACAACAATTTTTACGACGCAAATTTATCCGCAAAATATATTTTGTACATTGATTATTATTCTAAACTAGGGCAGTGTAAAAATGTTTAGCGATTAGCAATCTTCAAAGTACTGACAGGTTCCGTGGTGTAGTGGTTATCACATCTGCTTTACACGCAGAAGGTCGGCAGTTCGATCCTGGCCGGAATCATGACTTTTATATGTTTCTCATTATAGGCCTATAGTTTTTGTTGCAATTATGGATTTGTTTTCCGTTATGTATGATGTTTATGGGACAAAAAAGAAAGAAGAAACTACAGTATATTGTTCAAGTTGCCTACTCCTATCAAGTAATCGGATGACAGCATGGTGAGGAGGACAGCTCACATCTTTTACCCAGAAGAGGCAAATCCTAGTAAGCAGATCAAGTGACACAGGAGCCAGTATGTCAGCATATTTCTTCTGTTTGAACGCCTTCTGTGTACATTGGTTAGAACACAAGGCATAGTAGTAGATGACTTTGGCCACGAATTAACACAATTTCACACACTATGTATCCACAGACTGCTGCTAAGTTCTACTTGCTGTTCAAAACTTATTTTAAAACTATATTCACAAAACCCTAATTCTTTTGTGCAGGATGATTCAAAATTGCATAGCAATACTTAAGGAACTGATTTGGATCATTAATATTGGTAAAAAGCTCTTATAAACATATGTCTGGAAACGTTTTTTTCAAGTTACAGCTAGCAAAATATTTCACCACGTTTTCTGTTCCAAGTGTAAAATGAAGCCATAGTGAATGTCTCTGAACTTAAATTAAGGGTCAAATTTGGTGGTTTCGTGTGGTTTTCCTTACGAAAAATTGAATAAAACAGGTCTCATAACTGTATCTCTAGTAATTTTTGAGAAAATGATTGTAACATAAAGTACTGGTGTCATAAAACACAATTTTTACTTCCATGTTCCATAAGGAAATGGAAATATGGTGATGGTGAAAAAAATCGTGTTCGAGATAAGGGCTTATTCTGATTGTACTACCCTCAAAACATGAAGAAAAGTCATTTTCCGAAAAGTGTGTGTGTGTGTGTGTGTCTGTGTATAGAATTTTTTCTATGGCAAACGATAACAGCCTCAAATTCAGACAGAATCAAATAATTTTTTCCATACGTTCCTGAATTGTAGAGGGCTCAAGGCTTGTTGATTTTGGTTAAGATCGGTTAAGGGAAAGGGGTAGTTTACTTGCAACGTTTTATGTTTTAACAAGAGTAAAGTAGGTACTTAATTTTGATAAATAAAGTATCCTGATAAGAAGATCATAATAATCCACTGTAGAAACGTAGATGAAATATCTGTAAATGAAGACGCTAGTTGAACGGGGTGGGGGTAATTTTCTATAAATGAAAATTATAGTTGAAGGGGAGGGGATAATTTTTACTTCCATGTTCCATAAGAAAATGGAAGTATGGTCATGGCGAAAAAAATCGTGTTCGAGATAATGGCAGATTCTGATTGTACTAGCATCAAAACGTGAAAAAAGTCATTTTTCGAAAAGTGTCTGTGTGTCTATCTGTCTGTCTGTCTGTAGAATTTTTAATATGGCAAACGATAACAGCCCCAAATTCAAACAGAATCAAATAATTTTTTTTGCATACAGTCCTGAATTGTAGAGGACTCAAGGCCTATTGATTTTGGTGAAGATCGGTTAAGAGAAAGGGGTAGTTTACCTGCAACGTTTTACGTTTTAACAAGAGTAAAGTGCTTAATTTTGATAAATAAACTATCCTGAAAGGAAGGTCATAATAATCCACTGTAGAAAGGTAGATGAAATATCTATAAATAAAAAGGGCAGTTGAAGGGGGAGGGGTATTTTTTTTATAAATTAAAATATTAGTTGATGATGGAGGAAGTAAATTTTATAAGTTTTATATGTGTAATACGTTACTGACAACAAAGAAGTAGTTTCTATAGAAACATTTCATTTCACTTTAACTAAATTCAATATATTTTTTCATTTTAATTTAAATCATGCGTGAGAGAAAATATATCGTTCGTGGCAGGCAAGCATATCTCAATTATGTAATGTTTACGTTTCCATTTTATTATTATGATTACCGCAATAAAAAGGCAGGCAAGACACACACACACACACACACACACACACACACACACACACACATACATACACACACACACACACACACACGTGTAGTAGAGGGAAAATGCCGGTTCTAACTCACAAAGGAATGCCGCCTTTCTTAAAAAACATAAAAAACGATAAAAAACAAGATCAAAGAGATGCCGCCGTTCCCGCGGTCCAAGATTTTTTCCCACGCTCTCCCCACCACCCTGGACCGCGAATTTTCGCGAAAATAATTTTTTATATGCAGCCTTTCGCGAGCCTAAATCACTTTCACTTTCTAATTTCCGCGAATATAATTTTTTATATGCCACCTTTCGCGAGCCTAGATCACTTTCACTTTCTACTGGACCACAGCATCCGCGACTTTTTCGCTGATCTGTGTCAAGATCCGCGACTTTTTCGCGTATCTGGACCACAGCATCCGCGAATATAATTTTTTATTTTTTTATATGCCGCCTTTCGCGAGCTTAGATCACTTTCACTTTCTATCATTATAGTGTATATATTAAATATATGAACAGGGTTACCAACCTTGAATGAGTTCAAATTTGTTATAATGTATATTAAATCTATATGATCAGGTTTACCAACCTATGTATGGGTTCAAACTTGATATGTGTGTGTATTATAGTGTATATTAAAATATATGATCAGGGTTACCAACCTTGCATGAGTTCAAATTTGTTGTAATGTATATTAAATCTATATGATCAGGTTTACCAAGTATCCCTCCTCAGACGCTGGTGTTACTTTGCATTTTTGCATTAAATATATATATCGTAAACAATGAAATAATAATATTTCGTCATTGTAAGATTTTAATAAAACAATTATCAGTTTAAATTCTCTCTCACACTTGTTGTGTATGTTTCTCTCTCTATGGTCAGTACCGCGCGCATGTATATGAAATTAGAAAGTTTATATTTATTCGACAAATATTAACGCCCTCTCTCTCTCCCTCTCTCTCGCTCGCAGACGTCGGAAGCAATTCGAGGTCATTGACACAACTTTACACTGACACATTGCAGTCTCTCTCTCTCTCTCGCTCTCTCTCTCTCTGGGTTAAGCTGGTGTTGTACGTTACTAAAATCATAGCAAATATTTTCATTCTAAGCATGTATTACTGTTTAGTAATAATTACAGCCCCAACAAAGGATATATAAGTTTGTGTACATGGATTGTATATTGCAAGTACGGAATTATTATTTAAATCCGATATCTGTTTTTATTAAAATCATACAATGTCAAAAGAGGATAGTTGTCTGTTACGAACCAGTACTAACTCTCCTATATGGCCGTCGCTCGCATCATCCGTATTTAAAGTTCGCTACTTCCAGTACACATGGCCTCTGTAACAGATTTGGTCTCCAACAGGTGTGATTCGAACGGGAAAGTTTGCAAGGATGAGACGTAGGGTAATCCGATGTGTCAAAAACGTGTAGGTCCTTCTTCATATCAGCATACGCGCTGACAGTAATTATGTGAACTTCAAAGGGTTCAAATATTTCAAAATAAAAAATACAGAATATATGAAATGTATATTTACAAATAAAAAAAAAATATTACATATTATCAAACAATGGCACATAATATTCATCCACCCAATCCTCTATAAATCGACCATAATTAACTCCCCCAGCATGATTGTTAATAAACCTCGTGTAAATATTTGCTAAGTCTTTATTTTTTTTAATTTCTGTTTCAGTATGAGACTGACAATCGGTGCGCTGTTGTTGTAATAGCTCCCTGTTTCGTGCCACCTCAGTCGCTCGCCTTTCTAACCAATCTGAGGCGTAACTTTCAAAACAGTCAACGGGAGACATACTTGTCTGAAACAAAGACATTCTCAGTGTTTTATCACACACATACAAACACATTGCGGTCTCTCTCTCTCTCTCTCACTCACACACACACACACACACGTACAAACACTTTAGCGAGCACGAAGTTCCCATATTTTGTGTCTACATTTGTTAAGACCACGATGGGATATTTTTTTATTTACCATCAATTCTGACCACTTGATATTGCGTAAACGTGTTTGCTCTACCCAAATATCTTCACACAATAAAGGCCACTCCTCGGTCATTACGAATAATGTTTATACAAAAGTTATATTTTAATATATGAAACAGGAATAATCATGCATATTAGAGTTTACCTTAGTTTTTCATAAAGTATAATTTTAATAATTGATGGCTTACATTTTATGTACGTACAGTATCTATTTATCGACATATAAATTGTAGTAGCAATAATAATAATAAGTGATATTTACAATGAAACTATTTTCAAATAAAAATGATGTTGGTTCGACAACCTTTTTGTTTTAAGACTATAACAAGAATGAGACCTGAATCAACTCTCTCTCTCTCTCTCACACACACACACACACACACACACATACACATTTAGTATGAATAGACGCGTCTTTGTTAGTAAAATGTAATGCTGTAATCATTAATAGCGTTGTGATGGGGGTCGACTGCATGTGATGTTTGTAAAAATTGTTTACGCATTTTAGGTATGGTTTATCTATTTAATACGTGCAATTTTAACTAATCTGTCTTGGAGGATAACCTATTTTTCCTTCTTTTCTACAGATAACAGTTGCTTTGATCAGAAACATTACCAGAGAACAACGTCCTCCTAAAGATAAATTTACCAGAGCTCAAAACAGTACAAAGTCATACTTTTGGTGAAGAAAATCACGTCAACAACAACAAAAGTTGTTTGTGTTTCAACAGCTACAAACAATAATTAATTTTCTTACACTAGTAAACATTTTGTTGTAATTGTTTCAATTAAAGGAAACATATATATTCGTTGAGAAAATCTGTTGTGGGTGGACGAAACATGTGTCTGAATTAATAAATTTTCTCTCTGCATAGCAGTTGTAAAAGTAGTCATATACATTATGTGCTATATATATATTGTAATAATACAAATTTAAATAAATATTGATCAGTGATGTGTGTTGATGATATAAAGCTATCGTGGATTATGTTAGACTCCGATGTAATCAAGTCCAATGTAATATGTTTAATTGGTGTGGCTCTCGACGTCTTACTGGCCTGAAACACTTCCTTAAGTTTCCCAGCTGGTCGAGTCCCAATGGTAGCAAGACCGGTCGAGTAGCGTAAAGTTGATGAAGAAATATATATGCTCAGCTTCACCGAAAGTTTCAAAACAAAAATTATTGTTTTGAAGAAAATTAAAAAAAAATTATGTTTATAAAAAAAATAATAAAAAAAAATTTTAATTTTATTAATTAATTAATTAGGATCAATTAATTAATATAGGGTTGTGAAGTTTTAAACAGTGTAATGCTCTTCTGAAAATTTTTATTAAAGTTTTAGTATAATTTAAATAATCTATCACCACTCATAAGACTGTCTGTAAACCAATCGATATTTGTTTACCTTTCTATTTTTTAGGTTATCTTCACTTACGGGTGGTAAAGTCCTTGTAGATTATCAATTAGAATTATATTATTGGTAATTAGTATTATTGAAGAAATAAAGAACTATTAAGTATTGAAAAGTATTAATGTTTTATTAAGTAACAGCAATATTGACTCTTATCGATTAGTATCGATTCTCAGGATATCGAAAAAAAGTTACAAGTATATGTTATAAAAATTATATAGGGTTCTTTAAACAGCCAGTTATTACCAAAGTCAGAGAAATCGGGCTAATATTTAAAAAGTATAACGTTACAATCAAATTAATAGTTATTAATAAACACAGACATTGAATAATAAATTGTAAATATAATAATTGTTTTCACCAAACAGCTGTGCTGAACCAAGAAGAGGCACTGGTATTGTCAAAGAAAGATGGCTGCCGTCAAGTCGATGAAAATGTTGCTCGTTGCTGCTGCATTCCAAATAATGTATTTTGACGCAATATTTCTGTTCTCGTGTCCGCAAATCTCTTGTTATATGTTGTGTAGTGACTGGTGTAGTGATTCTGGGTTGTATTTAGTGTATCTGTATAATTATTAGTTCAAACACTTTCTCCGATTCTGTCACTAATTTGGTTTAATGTATTATACAGTTTTCTAGTGTTTTATGGTGTTTTTCGGAGTATATTTATATTGTTCTGTGTTATGGAGTGTTACTTGATCGTTTCTGTTATAATATGATAGTTTCAGAAGTATTTTACAAGTCACTCGCGATTTCACAATAACTCACTATACACTCGCTTTGTATGACGATTATAGGTTAGGTTATCCACGTTATTAAACGTATTTCATGTTAACCGTTCAACTACCAATAATTAACTAACTGTTTCCTTCAGTTTCAATTAAACTCTTAGCCCATATAATATTATCCTTAACATTGTTCAAAAATATTTTCACA